>JAOUQZ010000028.1:14073224-14087569 GCA_028564935.1 Neosilurus hyrtlii | reverse complement strand
TCTCTCTCTCTCTCTCTCTCTCTCTCTCTCTCTCTCTCTCTCTCTCTCTCTTTCTCTCTCTCTCTCTCTCTCTCTTTGCCAGGTGTGCTCAATGGAGCCTGCACTTTCCATTTGTTTGTGCACTGCAGTGCTCCTCTCGTCTGTGTGCTGTTTCTCCGATGGGCCATCCCGCTGCAAGCCCACCGCAGGAATGCATAAGCAGAACTCGGCAACCAGATTCAATTTGTCAGGATTATTATGGGAGATGAAATGTTCCGACATGAGTCAGACTGGGTGGATGCGAAGCGAAGACCGTTCCTGGCCTACTGGACTGTGTTGATGAATTAACCCCTCGTCTCTTCCCACCCTTTTTATTAGCTCCTTTATTTCTATTGCTATGCTTTGTTTTCCATTAAACAGGAGGCTGTGGTAGGACGCTTCAAAGGAAATTGAAGACAGACTGTTTAAACCCAGACCAATTTAGCAATAGACTTGTAAATATTGCCTAATGGACCCTGCCAAAACTGTCAGCTGCAGTCCACTATTAATCATGAGTCACATTTCTCCCAAAGCTGTACATAAAGCCGTCTCCATTCACCAAATCCTGAACCCTGACTTAAGAGCTATCCATCAGAGCGGCAGATAAAGTTCTTGATACTATACCCAAGTGTAAATATGGCTCTGGTTTTTAAAGATGATCTCCTTTACTTTTAAAGAAGCTTGTGGGAGAACTAATCTGCTTTTCATCAGGAGTTGTACTGGAATACAACCCACACAATTGACAGTCGTAATGGGCAAAACTAGTGCGTTACCATCTGGTTGAGAAGCTGACTGTAACTCAAAGAGGCAGCAAGCACTTTGAACCTGAGTGCAACGGCACATGACAAGCTGTGATCCTCATCAGCACATCTACAGCAGGCAAAAATTCCACCAAAACATGTCAGGATCCTGATGTTGGACTAGCTGTGACAGATTCTGAATGTACTCACAGAAGTGAATGTTTAATTTAGTAATGTAGAATCATGAATGCCAATGTTATGGATGTAAGAAAAAAAAATAGAGAGATAAACGTGAGAAAAGGCCTAAATAACCATAGGCAACTGTCTGAAACAATTCTTCTACTTTGTGACAGGCGTTAAAATTCAATCTCCAGAAAGCTCTAAAAAGTCTTCTTTAATTTAGATCAATGACTTCTTGTGATTCCCTCAACAAGCAAGTGTCCCATTCATTAAGCATACCAATTAGACATCTTGCCTGAAAAAAAAAGTGAAAACTTTTGGACTGCTTGAGGTGAAGAATGGTGCAAAATGCATGTGGAGCAGACACCATGGTGGACAGCGATCACTCACTCTCCCAGCAGACCTCTGACATGCGAGACAGGGGGCAATCAGGCTTGTCTGCACATCGCAAAACCATTGAGACCACTTAAAAAAAAAAAAAACAGGGTAGATGAACCCGAGGTACATACTATGTGCGAGAGCTCCCTTGCTGAAGGGCACAGAGGGTTTTTAAAAGTTGTGCATTAGTGAGGAAGGAAAGAATCCTGCGGCAGCTTTGACTTGCTGAGGAAAACGGTAAGATACATACCATACATCAGGCACAGACCAACACCTCCCATACCAATTAATACACTGAAAATAGGATCTGCCTATGCAGGAGATGTCACTGCCAAAATAAAGAGTTTTGATATTTGGATGTTTATATCTCAAGTTAATTGGAGGAAGGAGGAGTGATGAGTGACAGGATGCTCTCATTTGGTGAATACATACAGTATGTCTTGCATTAGGCAAACTATCAAATGGAATCGGGCATCAAGTAATTAAGCCAAGTCTGCAGTGATCCTGACTTTTCTTTCCGTACTTGGAACTCATGGAACTCAGATAAAGATGGGTTTGGACAATTCAATGTAAATTGAATATAAAATATGGGGGAAAGATTAAAGCTGGGATAGAAAAAACTTCTAGCCCAGTAGGATTCAGAATTATTAAAGATGGGTAAAGACTTCAGATGTCCTGATACCACTTACTATACAAATAGCAATGTTGAGACTATCTGCCACTTCTATCATCAATCTGATACCTGTTTTAATCTGATACCTGTTTTAATCTGATACCTGTTTTATAATAATAACAAAACATATAGAAATATATATGTTTTAATATGTTTTAGCATATATCACACAGTAATTACAGGTTTGATTCATTTGCTATCTCAGGATGAATAACTAATAGTATGTGTTAAATGGGAATGCCACAATCTGATTTATTCATTAGTTTGCTTTTTAACATTTTCATGTATTAAAACATCTATTTGCCTAAAGCTCAGTGAATACATATAGATAATGGATTAGATTTTAATACTGATTATATAATAGTATTAAACATTTGCATTTAGTGTCTTTTACAACTTCTCTATGTCTTTCAAGACCATTCTTGTTGGATGATACTGAACAGGATATATGACACCACTCCTCAATATAGTACCTGAAGATCCACCTGTGACCCAGTTGTATTTTCTTGCCAGAGGCAGCCAGATTTTTATTTAAAATTTCTTCCATGATGCCATGCAAAGTTGGGGTTAAAATTAAACATACACTTATCTTTGGATTATACAGTCACTGCTTTATTCAGGTTCAACAAATCCTCAAGACATTCATTAATTTTCTGAACTGCTTAATCCTAATTAGGGTCCTGGGGAGGCTGGTGCCCATCTCAGCTGATTCTGGGAGAGAGCAGAGTACACCCTGGACACATCGCCAGAACATCGCAGGGCAGAAGTGCTCTGACGGCAATACAGCCTTCTCTTTATGAAAGTCAGCAATGGTTCTTTTACATGGCACTCAACAGTGAGAGACATGGCTGGCCTTTGATAACCCTGTTAGCAGCACTGAGGAACCTCAAGACAACCCACAGCAAAACAATTTACAAAAGAGAAATATGTATGTCCACCACTGAGCTACATCACTACAGCCTGAAAAGCTGTCATGAACAGAAGGAGTCCCTACTCTGGTTAGATGAAATAAAAATAGAACTGTTAGGCCAGTGATCAACACTATGTAGAGAAGAAAAAGGCTAAGACTTATAATCTGAAAAACACCATTCCAACTGTGAAACATAGAGGAGGCAGCATCGAGTTGTCGAGGTGTACGCAGGAAAAGGGCAAGACATACCACAGGAAATGGGTCAGAAAATGTTTATGAAAAGACATCAGCCAAAAAATTTACAGCAATAGGTCTTCAAGCAGGATAATGACCCTAAACATACATACCTCCAAACTTCTAATAAAATAGCTTAAAGAGAACAAAGTGAAAGAATTGGAGTGACCATCACAAAGCCCTGACCTGAATCACAAGAATAATTGAATACTGAACTAAAAACAAAAAACAAAAAACAAAAAAAAAAAACAACAACAAAAAAAAAAAGCATAGCACTCCGGAGAAAGGAAGCACCCAATCCTGTTTTGTGAAAAGCTACTCTAAGGATTTTATTCAGTCAGTACAAGGCAGTGCTTCCAAACATTTACTACTGCATCTATGTAAAGTTTTGACCCACTGAAAATCAGATATAGTAAATAAAAGCTGAAATAAATCTTGGTTATTATAGAAATAAAGCAGATGCACTAACTAATTCAAAAGTTTGAATGCCTTTGGCTAAGTGTATGTGACTTTTGACCTTAAGTGGGTCTGCAAATGATTTCCAATGGCTTTGGAAGAAAAACAGTATAGGACTCTTCAGATCTTCCAACATACTTAACAATAGGGATTAGTGTTTCTGTAAAAGCGTCATTCATGGAGAGTTCCCTCCCTCCAATCACAAATCCCTGTTCCATTAGAAATTCTAGGTACTTTTTTTGTGCACAACTTCAAAATAGTTTGCTATAATAAAGATGGCATGTAATTATTGGTTTAAAGACTTGGTTACCATAAACTGTTGACATTGTCTGCAAATATACCTCAGTAAGTCTAGGAGGGGGCAGTGGTGGCCCAGTGGTAGGGTCCTGGATTACTGATCCGAAGATCGGGGTTTAAGCCCCACTATCACCATTGTCATTGCTGTCCCCCAGTGCAGCTGACTGGGTTATCAAAGGCCAGCCATGTCTCTCACTGTCTGTGGAGAGAGGCATATAAAAAAAACACTGCTGACTTTCGAAAAGAGTAGGTCGTCAGCGTGTTTCTGCCTTGTGATGGCATGGCGAGCTGTCCAGGGTATACTCTGCCCTTGCCCAGAGTCAGATGAGATGGGCGCCAGCCTCCCCGTGACACTAATTAGGAAGCATTTCAAAAAATGAATGAATGAATAATTCTGGGAGATTTTTTTGAGTCTCAATAAAAAAACTTTTATAACTGCTTTCAAATGGGAAAAAGCGCCATTTGAAACAGGGACTTTTCTTTTTTGTGCTTTGCCAAAGGTGCCACTAATTCTGAAGCTGAGTATATAAAAGGTGTGTTCCTGCTATAACTGTCATTTAGTGGTAAGCATTTCATCCCACCCTTCACCTACAATCACTCATGCTCAAGAAATCAACACAATCACTGTACAACCTACTTGAGGCATTTTGGAGAGGTTCCAACTGAAGAGTACTGTTCTTGAATGCCATCATTACAGCACCGAAGCTGCAGCCATAATCAAAGCAGGCATTTTCTCACTCAGAGTGTCTCTTCATATATACAACTCAAAAATTATTACTGATCAACATTTTCAGCCCTGCCATTAATAATGCAGGTGCCAAAACATAACCTCTTAGAACTCATTATCCACAGCCAACTCACGGCCACAGCAGTGGAGCTCTTCAGCGTGCATGGTTCCTGTAAAGTACAGTCCTATTGTTCGTCAACGAGTTACTGTGCATATGGAGTTGCTTGAAAAAATGTCATGATCCATTAAGTATTCACATTCACTATAAAAATTATAACTATTAATTGCTGATATAATTTTTTTTAAACAATAATTTAAAAAACTTACAAAAACATGTCTGTCCCGCAAACTTCTCTCTACTGTTGCCTTAAAAGGTATTTTCAAATCAGTATATCAAACATCTGTGAATTAAAATTACAGCAGAATTTTTTTGTTGACAGAAACTCCATAGACGACTGGCAGATACATGTATAAGGGGATGTCTAAACTTATAAACCTTCGTAAAGTCAAGAATAGCAGTAACAAACAAAAATATATTGCATCAGGTTGCCTTGATCCTTAAGGTTTTTTTTTTACCATCTTTTATTTTTGCAGCATTGAGCCCTGGTTTTTTCATTTATTTAAACTAAGCGGAACACAGACAAATAACCAAAACCAGACTATCAGCATGAACGTCAACTTTAGATGAGAAACAGAATAACAAAGCACAACATGAATAATACATTACAAAAGTTAGACAAAGGAACATGCAGCCAAAAGAATTTAAATAGGGTGCATAACATTGCGTAATGAAACTCAGGTGAGGGTGATTAGTACAAAAAAGTTCATGCGCCATGCAGGGGCTGATGGGTAGTGAAGTTTTATCATGACAGAAGCCCATTAGACCTTATTCATATGTTTCATTTTGGATGTATCTACACAATACAACTCAGACAACTCATATGTTCAAAGTGTATAAAATTTTAACAGCCTGCAACTTTGAATCTTTGTTAAATGTATAAGATCAATATCAATGTAATTAAAAGCTCTAATAAGCACCTTAGAAATATAATAAAAGACAACAATAATTAACTCAATTGAGTACCAAAGCTGGAATGTCATTTTTCCATGGTAGCGTTTTTGCTGGACCAAAACAATTATTTAAAACGGTGCTAATGGTGTAGCGTCATGGTATTTACTGGTATAAAATAAGACTGTGTTTTGTTTCAGAATTTAATCATCAGTCAGAGAGCCACCTGTTCTTTAATTGGGTGGGTATTAATTAAACAATTTTTTTTCAACACAGCAGCATAAAATAAATATATAACTAAAACATTTTAAGCTGTTTTAATTCATTTATTTGATATAAGGCTTCATCGAAAAGTTAGAACTGATCCAAGTTCTACTGTCCTCTAACTATAGATTGTACATATCGTCATGTGTCACAAAATCATTTAATTATGTAACAAATAAAAAAAAATCATCTTCTGTTTTGAACTGGGTCTGTAGGAAAATGGTTTAATTTACAGTACACGAGTAAGATTGATGATTGCACTCCGGAATAAAACACTGCCCATTTCATATCCATAAATATAATCATGTTATGCCATCAGTGCCATTACGAATGAATGTTTAGATCCAGTAAATTATGCTAGAATGGGTATGTTGAATCACACCTTGCTACTTAGGACACTTGGGTTCAGTGTCAGCAGGGTAAATGTGAATGTTTTTAGACCATAAAACAGAGTTATAGCAGGGAGTTGTTCTCAACTCCCTTATTCTCAAGGTTTTCTGATCATTTCACCTACGGGAGTTTTTCCCTGCTACCATTACTACTGGCCTCTCACACTCCCCTCTCCCCATGTGCATTAATCAGCCTTGGGCACCCATGACTCTCACTGCTCACTGGTTGCCTTTCCTTGGACCACCTTTGGTAGGTTCTTAACACTGCATGCCAGGAACACCCCAGTAGACCTGCCATTTTGGAGATGAATACGCCAAGTTGTTTAGCCATTATAATGTGGCCCTTTTCAAAGTCAGTCAGATCCTTACACCTGCTCATTCTTGCTTCCAACACATCAACAACGACTGAGTGTTTACTTTCTGCCTCTAATGTCCCACTCCCTGGCAGATGTAACCAGATAAACAAGGTTAGTATATACTACACAAGAATGAGGGTATCTGATTGGTCCACTATCTGGGGATTAAATAATATTATTCCACCAAAACAATGCTTGAATCAAACTGATGGACACTGACAGTTTGTCACAGTAATTTTTAACATGTGGTGCCATTATTATCAGGCTTTAAAAAAGTAAAATAAAATAAAAAATAAAATAAAATAAAACAAAATAAATAAATAACTTTTTAAAAATTAAATTAAATTACACCATTTTTTAAAAAAATCTCATTTTTGGGGTTTTTTTTGTTTGTTTTTATCTAGTATATACTAAGATTATGAATGGGTTTAAAAACAAGCTGTTTCAGAGCATGGTTAAACTATGTTTTTATGTAGTATGTACTAAAATATTGAATGAGTATAAAAAGTTGCCTTTAGCTATACAGCACTTACCTCAATGTTCTGTCACACAGACTACTCAGCAACAACCACCTCTACTTTGGTAGATAATTGTTCATTCTTATTTAAACATTATGACCACTGACAGGTAAATTGAATATCAATGATTATCCCACTAAGTAACCTTTTATTTGCAGCAACCTTGGGCACAAGCACTTAGATTTACTGAAAATTTTATTTCTGCTCCGATTTTAACATGCAAAAATCAGCAAATTAAAACTACAAATAAAATGGATCTTAGGGTGAAATGTGGTGTGGAGTATATTGAGCGTGAGCTTGTCATCAACGCAGCGCCTACTGTTTGGAATTGTATGATTCTTGCGAATCAGGAGCAGATTTCCTTCTACAAATCTGCACTTGTTTTAGTGCCACTTGATAAATAATAGCAGAGCTCCTGAGTGGAGGCCCATAGGCATGGAAAATAATTTCAATGGTTGTCTGGTTTCCGTGCCTGAGTTGATGCTGACAATGGCTTTGGCGACAAAGGATATAAAGACGACAGCAATATTAAAAGACAGATTTATTAATAAAAAAACACAAACGTAGAAAATACACTTACAAAGAATAAAAAAACACACAATCCCAACCGAGCAAAACATGAAAAAAGAATGGTAACACAGAACATAAACTCGTTAAATGGATAATTAAACTAACAAGACAGGTGATACAAATGAATGCAGAAATCAGCTAGTGAAAGTCGGTGAAAAAAAAACTCAGTCTAAACCTTTCCTGCACAAAGGAGAATAATTTATTTCCTCCAGGCATGATGTTGATTCAGCCACGGTACTCTTATATCATCAGCCTTGGACAACTATCAATAGAGATATTTATCAGGAGCTCCGCATCTAGGCAGTGCCCATATCTATATATTAGTCATTGGTTCTTCTAACATGCTATGAACCTTATGGACTTAGTTGTGCTAAGTTACTTGAAAACAAAACAAAAAGTGTTCTTAGTAAAGACGGAAAAAAAAGCTTGGGAAGATAAACTAATAATGATTGACTGGTTTCAGGAAAGAAAGCAATCTAATTTGTGACAACTGGTAGGCTAACAAAGCTAAACAAAGCCAGTGGTAATTCATAATTAAAAGTGACTGGCAGGTACCCCAGAAAGAAAATCACCAAAGCTTACAAAAATGTGTCGTGTTCAGTGTTTTATACTTCATGAATCATTTAAATGGTACATGCTCAGTGGTTCCACAGTGGAATGTAAATTTGATTCGTTGACGAAGTCAATGTCACTTTTCAGGGTTGTCTTAACCCATTTCATCCTTCATACAAGAATCATTAGTGGCCAGTAAAATGGAATTAAGCTTCCATCAATCACTTATTATGAGGATGCTTCTCAAGGAATCACTGAATCTATTATGCTGCTGATCACACACAGTAACGTGAAGGTTATTTCATTACAGAAGCGCTGCATCTATTTGAACTCCTCTATTAATACGTGCTTTCATTGTACAGGAAAAAGTGCCTCTTATTTGACAAGTGGCTCTCTTGTTTCTGTTAATATAGATTATAATGTTTAAAGCCTAAAGTTCACTCACTATTTATATGGCAAGAGGTAACCCCTGCAACAGTTATGTCTCATGATCTCTAATGTCACACTTAAACTGGTGCAAAACGACTTCCTGCTATCTGATAAAGTGTAAAGTCATTCCAACACAAAGATTGAACATTTATATTGCTACTGGTAGAAAAGCAATAAGCCGTGACTGATGCACCTTGGCGACATGGGTTTATTCTGACTGACTTCAGCAAATATCCAGCTGAATAAATGGGTAATGAGCGGCGTATGAAGCTGCCCTGGGTAAAGCCATCTTCTTAGACCATAGACTGTGGAAGAAAATTTTGGAGTGAATTTTAAGCATTACACGACTATATCCCACTAAGCTGCCATTGTAGTTGGCACACGGCACAGAAAAGCTGGGAGATTTTCCATCCATCATTTGAGAGGAGAAAAAAATTGACTTGGGCATAATAGTAGCAGCTGAGGGACTTGAGAAAAGCAGGAAGCATTAAGGAATAAAGACCAGGAAAAAAAGCCCACGCATCAAACCTCATTCGACAGTGATGTAGTTTGTTGAGTCTATAAACATGATATTATTAGTTCTTGGACTCTGAGGCTTTGTGGCTACACAAGGACAGGCACCGTTATGCCATGAAGCAACCCGCTGAGTCTAAGCCAGCCACAATGCACACCTGTACAAAGGCTACTCTTACCCCTGGTTAATCCATACTTTATATCCGTAATTAGAGGAAGCTCGGTGGCGAGAGTGAGCCAAATGTGAGATTCAAGCGTCTACCTCCCTGCAGTGAACGGGAGTGATTTAGATTCCTCCTATTAGTCTATTAATATACTATGTGCTCCACAGCTGTGCAAACACATTAGTGCAGGAGAATGGATGTACTAAAAGTGAACTACAAAGGAGATAGCAGCAATAGTGTAAACAAAAGTGCACCATGATATGGTGTTTACAATGTGTTATAAATGAGAACCAGGTGGGTTCAGTGATCCCAAAAAACATCGACCAGCCTGTATATATGCAGTGGGATGCCCGTTTTTTTCAAGTATTACATGACAATTTCATGGTGTATCATGTGAATGGCCATTGCTCAGTCATGTGACCATTGATTTGTAGGCAACAGTGCAGCTTTGGTCACAAATATACAGTAGCACAGGTTAAAAGGGACCCCTGCTCAACATGCTAACAAGGACTAAAATATTAATCTGCTACAAGACAATAAATGACTTGGTAACTAAACATTATTTCACCCCTGTGCTCAAAATCTAACGATGATAAATATAATTACATTTTCTCAAATTATTTGAAATTGATAAACTATTTAAAAAGGATTGAGCAGTTTAAAATGGTCAAATAAAACAGGTCCCTTCTTTTTCATGCATTCACAACTTTCTATTCTTTATCTTCTTCTTCTTCGTCTTCTTCTTATCATCATCATCATCATTATTATTATTATTATTATTATCATCATCATTATTGTTATTAACAATTATGTGCCAAAGGAAAGGTGGATGTCACTTAATATTAAATGGACTAAGCCTGAGGCGAATAATTGTTTTAGTACTACACAGGTACATAAGTAAAGAAGCATACTAAAACCAGATTTTTGTGTTTTATTAAAAAAAAACCTGTGATAGACACAGGTGAGCTCTAAGTGTGCACACAAGCGAATGCAGAAAAGCAATATAATGGCATCAAACTAAAATGTGTTTTTTATGGTTTATTTTTATAGTAGGATAATAGTGGACATATTAAATAATAATTTCCACTTAGGATAATATTTTTTTAATCCCGAGTCAGCAGACCAATCAGATCATGCCATTCTGGTGTAGTATATACTGTATCATTATCCCATCATATACTACAAAAAAGCAGTTCAAGCAGTTTTTTTTTTTCACTTTATTCAACATGCAGTTTTCATATATGAAGCTCTAGAGATAAAGACCATGCTCATTACAAGGACAAGCTGAACTGCACAATGCATTTACAGCATCCATACTAACTGCCTAGTCAGTGTTGCTGTGATTTAACACCATGAGCTTTTAACGTTGGCATTCGGGGTAAAACAATGCAACTAAGTATCCATCGCTGTATCTGTGTCTTTATCTGTATGTGTCTGTTTAGGGCCCCAAATATCCCTTTCTGTATCTATGTTCAGATTTAAATTCGAAGAGGATATTGGCTGGAGTAGAAAGGTTAATGCTGTCAGCAGGGTCTGTGCATTCTGACTCTTGACAGTTCCCGGATATTGTACCAGGCTGTTTTTTCTTTTTCTTTTTTCAATCTCGCTCATGAAGATATTATTTTTGTTTGTGCAAAATAATACACATGGCCTTTTCTGAAATAATTGCTGGTTCTATTTTTCAAAATATAAACAAAATAGGGGTGGCAGTTACAGCATACAGTGAGAAAGTTTTAGGATTGAATCCTGGCCAAATGCATTTCTGTATTGTTTTCATGTTTGCCCTGTGCTTGCTAGACTGGTTTCTTTTCATAGTCCAAAGGCATGCATATTATGTGAACTGGCTACCATAGGCGTGAATGTGAGTGTGAAAGGTTGACTCTGTCTATGTTAGCCCTAGATTGGTGACCTCTTCAGGGTGTCCACCTTCGGTCCAGCTTCGCAAGGATGAGTGTTAAAGAAAATAGATGGATAAATAAACTGTCAATCCATTTAACACTGGCTTGTATCTGATGACAACCAAAATTCATTTCATTTGAAATGGGTACACTGCACATTAAGTGTGCTCATTTAGACTAATACTATAAAATTCATGCCTTTCCCAATAAAGGAGCTGAATCATAGATTCAACCTATGCAGATCTTTCATTAGCCAAATCATACGAGAGCAGGAGAAAAACATTTCATTAGTTACATGTCACTGCCTATAATTATGGAGTTATACAAGCAATTAGACCTGATACACACATCATAGAATAATGATGTGAATATATCACGGTATTAAGATCACATTATCATATTGTCCAGCCCTCCTGGAATATAATGTGTCACTCTAGAAAATATGATGTGATATTTTTACTGAAATGTCAATGTGTCAATATATAACATACATTTTAAATAAATTGCAATGGATTTGTGTGCTTATTCTGGTACATCTCTCTCTCACTCTAAACACACTGCTTTGACCATTGATGCATTTTTTCCCTGTCTTTCAAAATAGTGCACAAAATAGACATGCAGAGCAGGATTTAAAGAGTTAATGAAACTGTGGTCACTATACCACTTTAAAGATGAAGATGAGGCAGTAACAGGCTAGTTCCAGAAGTAACATGCAGTAAAATATAAACTAAAACAAACACAAAAACTATGCCTGCATCCATTATCTGTACCGTTTATCTGTCAGGATTATTGGGGAAGCTGGATCTTATCCAAGCTGATCTATTGCAGGGCTAACACAAACACAAACAAGCATTCACACTTACATACAGAACCTTATTTCTGTGAGGCAACAGTGCTAAGCTACAGTACAATAAAACTAAACAAAAACAAAACTAAAACTAGCCATTCCCTCATAATAAAATTAAAATGACTTATGCACTTTTACATACTGGTTATCACGTCCGCCTCACAGCAAGAAGGTCTTGGACTATGGCGTTTCTGTGTGGAGTTTGCAAGTTCTCCTCGTGTATGAGTGGGTTTTATCTGGGTACTCGTTTCCTTCCACAGACAAAATACTTGCACATTAGGCTAAATGGCTGTTACAAATTGTCCCTAGGTGTGAGTATGTGTGAGAATGGTTATGTATTTGTGTGTTGTATGTGTTGGCTGCGATAGTCTTTGCCCAGTGTCAGCTGAGATGGCCTCTGTCAGCTCTGGCCTCCCCGTGACCCTAGTAGGCGTAAGCAGTTTGTCAAATAAAAGGCTAAATAAAGGCTAAATAAAAAATTTTGAATTAAACTTTCAAAACTGGAATAACTGGAATATTGCCAGATTATTAATGAATGTGTTTTCTGAAAATAGTATATCTACATATTCTGAAAGGTTAGTCAAGGTTTCTTAAAAAAACAACAACACAACCCCCCCACCCAAAACAAACAAACAAACAAACAAACAAATAAATAAACAATAGCAAAAAAAAAAACCTGAACAAAAAAAAACATTTATGGTTTGACTTAATTATCCTCAATATATTTCTGTATATCTACATCAAATGTAGATATACAGAAATAAAAGAAGGAATATTTATATGATAAGAATAAAGAACCCATATTCTCATATTTACCGAAATATAGAATACATCCATCCATTCATTCATCTTCAGTAAGGTTTTTATACTAGTCTGTGTCCCAGTGGACATGGAGACGATTTCTGGAACACTGGATACGAGACCCTGAATGGAATACCAGTTCATCACCATGCACACACACATACATATTCACACACTTGATCACAGCTAGGAGCTCTCCAGGCTTCAATCCAGGGTTGGGTTACAGTCTGTGTAGGGTTTCAGCTGTTCTTCATGCTTGAGTGGGGTTCTCTGGTTTCCTCTTTCCTCCCAGAATATTCCAGCAGGTGCAGCACTGACTACTCCAAATTGCCCCTGGGTGTGAATGTGACTATGTGTCTGCAATGCACTGTACCTTGCAATAAACTTGAATAGATGTATGGTCAATTTTAGGCAAATAAATGAGAATATATAGGATATGAATAACTGTCACTAAAATCCACAAAATATTTTCCACTATTTTAGACAGTAAAATACTTTCACTGTCTCTTAGAAAACAAACAACAATGCCTCAGCTTGTTTTTTCAGGAATTTTAAAATTAATTTCTCTGCACAGCCATTAAAAATAAATAGTGCATTAAAAATAAATTTGTGCTAAGCCTGTTGCCTATCTGCTAATAAACCAAAAAACATTTAAAATGCGATGACTTTTTAAATTAATTGCAGCAGTTATTATTTCAGTTTGGTTTTTAAGTCAGTTTGTTTATTTATTTTATTCATTATTGTGGACATTCACAGCTATTTTTTTATTTGCTTTCCGAGACAAAGGAGATGATAATGGACTCCACACTCTCTACTTCCTCTCCATCAGTAAAGAGGACTGAGATCTCTGTCCTCTATATTGATGGAGAGGAGGTAGAGAGCGTGGAGTGCTTCAAGTTTCTTGGAGTCCACATTCTTGCTGACTTCACCAGGACCACAAACATCTCTTGGCACAACATGTTACAGTACAGTACAGGTTACAGCACAGGTTACTGTACTTCCTCAGAAAGCTAAGACAAGCCCGACCCCTGCTGACAAACTTTTACCGCTCCGCCATCGAAAGCCTCCTGACCTACTGCTGTACAGTGTGTTTCAACAGCCGTACTGCAGAGCACAAGAAGACCCTGCAGCGGGTGGTGAGGACGGCAGAGCGAGTAACTGGAGCTACACTACCCTCCCCCAAGTGACATTTACACAGGCATACTTCGGCGGAGAGCCAGTGGTATTATCAGGGACCCCACACCCTGGGCACTCCCCTTTCTCCTCCAGAGAAAGGAACAGGACACTAAAAGCAAAAACCAACAGACTCAAAAACAACTTTTACCCACCAGCTGTTAAACATGTAACCCTCCACCATCATCACATACACTGACTGAATAACTATCATTCAGACCAACTTCCTGGACAGTGCAAAGAGTTAAA
>JAOUQZ010000028.1:14047604-14059920 GCA_028564935.1 Neosilurus hyrtlii | reverse complement strand
ACACACACACACACACACACACACACACACACACACACACACACACACACACACACACACACACACACACTCTGTCTAAGGAAGGGCGTGAGTTACACCTGCAATATGCTCTCACAGCTGGCTATGATGAATATAAAACAAGACTGGCCTTTTCTACAATGGACAAGCATCAGAGGAAGTACACCATATCTACTTGTGTTATCTGATGAGAGCCTATGAGAGCACTGAAGCTATTTGAGTGTAGCAGCTTCCATCTGCAGAACAAGCTATTACATGTTGCACTGATGGCAAAGACATCATTCCACCAGAAATCCACCATTGCCATTTCACTGATGTATTTTTGCATTACCAGAAATATATATATATATTGTGTGTGTGTGTGTGTGTATATGTGTGTACAGCCAATTGACCTAATGTGCTTGACTTTGTAGCGTAGGAGGAAACTGGAGCCCCAGAGGAAACCCATGCAAACGCGGTGAGAACACACACACACACACACACACACACACACACACACACACACACACACACACACAAACATAAACCTACACCACGTCTTTGCCACTGCCTATTGTTACACAAATAATTATAATTGTCAACAAAACAATTTCTCAACAAATTCATGAGCAGACATGTTCTTTTGTATATTGCCTTTTGGGCTTAGCATGAAAACAAGGCTAAACAGTGCGACTCATTTAGGTTCAATTAAAAAGACAAAGCAACAGTCTGTTCCCCAACCTCACGCTGAACCATGAACGAATTCAGGATTCAGTCTGAGGTGATAGCACTCTCATGTTCATGTAACCCTCAGACTAATATCTACTGAATGAACAGATCCTATAATAAACATATGAATTCAGATAGTGAATGAGAAGAATAGGATTAATATCACCCTACAGTATCAGGCCTTATTTAGATGAAATAATCTTGTCAGGGATAATTCCACTCATTATTCTATTCAGATAAAATAGCTGAGCAGAATATGTGCACCGTCAGGTATTAAACATGACCTGCAAGTGCCCAGACATGGGACTGCACAGAATAATGGAATGAAAAGACAAGATTTTTATTAACGACAGGTCAAAATAAGCCGTTATGAATATGATTGAAAAGCAATTTCCCTTTCATCATAGGTATCACCATCTGCAATCATGTTAAGCTTGCTTGAGAAAGTGATGGGCAGGATTAGTCATACTTGTGCCAGTTAAAGGCTGATTACATGATTGATTTGGCCTATAAACCTCAATCATGTCTTTCATTTTGAGATAAAAACAAGAAAAAGACATCACTCTGCAATTATCATTATTGTATACTCCTAGCATAACAGCAGACTATATGGACTACATCTCTGTTTGGTACATATACTAAGGAAAATGCCATTTTTTTGTTGCTGTTCTGTGAATGCCAAACCTTAGTGGAACTCATAGTCAAATTTGTCAAGCAGAATTCTTGTCTTCATCATCAAGTATAGCAAATTCACAACCTTAGTCTAATTATCAAACAAAAACATCATACCACTTAGTTTAATATTTATGAATGTCTATTTTGAAGAGAACAATTTGGACTTTTCGGATAATTCGAGAACCCAGTGGCCCTGCACTAGATTCTGTTCAAGATTGATTTCAGCTGAAGTCAGCTCCTGTGTTCCCAACAGCCCTGTGGACAAGCAGTATAGACAATGGATGAGTGGATGGAGAACCCTGTCATATGTTGTAAAATATGCTTTTTCAATTGGTTTTCATAGAAAATTCTTTCACATCCTCAAACATGCCAATCAGTTCAGCGTCAGCATGCCGGACTGTCTGACTTTACTCTCCATAGATATTACTATTAATGATTTATGAGGGAATCAACCCTCCAGAAATGAGAGTGTCATCTGAGCATGTCTGGTTTAGCAGTCTATAAACCATATACTATGCTTTTATTCCTAGACATCTATCAACACTAGATTGATCCATGTAAATGATCCATGTAAAAGCAAGGTCACATCACTGTCAGCCCTCCCTAGGGAAAGAAACAGAGCTTGTGACCTGTAGTTCTTTTACCCTTAAAAAAGTGGCCCAGTCCTCTAGGCTGTGACAAGCTAGCACTGGCAGACACCTTTTGAAGGGTCGCACCTTTCCACATATCCTTCAGGAGAACTGTCCGTCTGAATATAATCAGAGACGTGTTTGCAACTCCTGCTCAAGATCAAATGAGACCACCTGAGCATCAGGCCAAGTAGGGAAAGCCACCTGTGTGATGGATGATCCAAGCTGTCACCTCTGCATGACTGACATTAACGGCCAGCAGGCTGCCAGCCACAATGCTGCCAAGTCCCAGCACAGGCTCATCGAATTGGAGAAATGTCCTTAGAGGTGGAAATAAAGGATAGCCTGTGTTCTCCGATAAATCTGGTGGCAACAAGAGGACAAGCTGATACCATGCTGAACCCTGACTGCGTAGCAAGTCCACTATGGAATGCATCAACCTTATGGAGATAAGCTTTGTATTTCCATAAGAATACTAAGAAGACTGATAAGGCTCATTATTCAGCAAAATCATGACAGGCATGTATTATGGGTATTTAATTTTGTCTGGGTGTTTCAGAGTGAAACTGAACAGCCTCCAGTCAGTTCTGTATTTCCTCAGTCATTCCGTCAACAGTAGCTCATCCATGATGCTCCAGCTTTGGGCCATATAGACGTCTGCTTAGCACTCTCTCAGCCCCTGTTGGCTTCATGTCAGAGCACACTGAAGCTCATAATTGAATAGCGTATTACTAGTATTCTCCCCACAGGGTGCCCCTTCACGCCACCAAAGTTAGAGGGAGGCACACTGCACAACCCTCATCTTCAGACTCATTAATTACTACATCAGTTCCTTGCCTTTCAGTCCTGTCCTCTTGGCAGCTCATGTAAAAAAACTGCAGAGAAAGCATGGTTATCACCCAGGAAAATGTTTCACACCAGTCCAAAGACAGGCAAAGCAATGATAAGAGAACTGAAAAAAATAGTCTTGATAGTCTTGATAGCTGCTTTCTACTAGACAGCTTTTTCCTCCATGCTTTTTTCCCCTTCTGACAAGTTTCTCAGTCGCTCCATATCTGACTCTAAGCCTGAGAAAAACCATGAGAAGGTCAGCGCGAGGAAAATTTGCTTGTGCATGAATGGAAATTTAAGCAACCTCTCTGCCCTGTGTCTCAAATATTCCTGTCAGGGGAAAGATTTCCAGTGTCAAAGTTTCCTAGTGATTGGGTTAGGAAAGTGGCATGATTCTAAAAATTTATCACTCAAAAGAACAATGAGGTTGCATGATTGTCATTCTTAGGTTGGTGCTACCTAGAGAGGCAGGCACTCATAGAGTGCAAAGTACTATGTCTCTGTAATGCAGCATGCATAATGTCCCTATAAAAGGCCCTATATAGGTACTGATTTTAATTACCCATGTGATTGTCTTATGGCGATCTAAGTCCGTATATGGTTTCTTCCATAGTGTTCCATAGAAACTATATGTGTGTTAGAACTCCTTTCAAAGTTTAGCATGTTCAAAATTCTATGAACTTAATTTAGTTCAAAGTTAGCTCTCAGTTTAAATGCGTATATGGTTTCCTAATAGCATTCCTTAATAAGGTATAAGAGCTCTGCTTCCAAAAATGTGTGCCCTTGCACTGACCTTCACATCTGACCTTGACATATCAAAATCAAATCCTTCCTGGGATTCAAGCTAGTATCTTCACCAAGGTTTTTTGAAAATCCTTGCATGGGTGGGGCGATGATTTTGTTTAAAGCCAAACTGACAAGACAAACACCGGAGATTACAAAACCTCTGCCAAAACTCTGTTTTATGGCAGAGGTAAAAACATATTGATGTCTGTATTTCCCTTAATAAAGAGATTCAACAGAGAGTCTGAGGTGGCTCTGTGGCTTATGCGTGGCTTTGCTGAAATGTAAAGTCTTCCACCAAAGCATCCAAAGCATCATTTGAAGTGCTCCCCAGTCTGGTTAAATATGCAAGAACCTACAAGAATGGAGTACTCCAAGTCTCCTCCAAACCTTTCCTCCATGCTTAGAAATCATTTACTCTAATCGACGGCAGCTGCCACCACCTGATGTGCGGTCTCAGCGAAGTTCTTGTCGAGACTTCAAAACTCTCCAATCTGACAAGCCCAGGTGAAGGCTGACAAAAGTTGTGTGACTGTTTCCCCAACATCAAAAGTGTGGAAATATGGCACTGGAAGTGCTGGAAGGCTCTAAAAGACAGCCAGCGAAACAAACACCGTGAACTGCTCTTATCCCAAAAATAGAGCTGCCACTCGTTGACACAGCGATACCTCTAATGAGAGTTAGCCCATGAATATTTAATATGTTCTTCTCTTTTTTGTCAATTTGAGCTCGAAAGGGCTCTCACAAATAACAATGAAAGAAAGGAAAGTTTTTAAAAAGGACCCTTGAGTCAAAAGATAAGATAAGAGTCCTTTCAGTCTGTAAAAGAGGCAACTACTGCCCATAGAATTATCCACTTACAAACGCCAGGTTTCTTCCAGAGTCAATTCTTATTGTTTGACAAGTCACTAAAAAAGTGCAAGCAGCTCAATGCTAATTGGACAACAATGTCTCTCGTGTTTAAGCCATAAGCGTGGCGTGTTTCATGTCAAATATTCTCCTCCATATTCAACCGTATGGGCTTCAGTTTAATCAGTTGGTTTTGATTTCAGTCTGATTTAATAGTTCTTGCTTGCACACATCAGCAATTCGCTTACAAACTACCTTGTGAATTTCAATCTTGATCACCCGAGACAGAAGAAGAGGAAATACGACAGGCACTCATGGAAAAAAAAATATTGTGATACTTGCAAATCGGTTGTGACATCAAAATTGCAAGATGCTGTAGCAGCATTTTGCTTCGTACATTATATATGAAAGAGTGAAAATGATGAAGCGACGACAAATAGATCTTGTTTCTACTACTATTTGATATGAAGGCCAAGCACATGAACTTTATTGAAATAAAGTGAAACATTATATGATCTGAAGAAGAATCCATGTTGAGGCATTAATGGCATCATTAAACATGATGTACAGCAAAGCTTCGAAACACATTAGGCAAGGCTCATGCAGCCTTAATGACTTAGACAGAGGTGATAAAATGTTATTTGAAACCCAAGATTTTCCCCGGATCCCAGGATCTTTACCACTTTTGGTATACTTCCAGAGGAGGTAGTATGACCCTGACCTGAGGCCTCAGTGCATGCAATGCATCTTCCCCAATCCCAATAACTCCCCATGCAAAGATGTGGCAGAATAAATAATGAGATAGACGCTGGAGCATTGAGGAAAAAAACCATGGTGCTGCGATGATAAAAAGTAAAAAGCAAAAACAACAACAAAAAAAAAAATTCGAACAAGAAGTTTGCGTGTGACACATCATCGATTACATGATACAGTGTGCAGAATTACTCCAGCACAGCTCGGTAAGCTTTACAAATGACACAGACTCCTGTGGTACATATAGTATAACCCCAGGAAAGACAGAAGGAAGAGGAGAATGAGCCTGGCCACTGAGAAAGAAATGAATCATTTTTTCTTTGCCCATTAGCTAGAAGCTGTATTTTATTTTTTTTTTGGAGTTATGAAGGAGTTTATAACTGCCACATACAGTACATTGCCTCTTCCTGACATGCTCTTCTTGACTAAAAAGAAAAAACTGCTGAATGTGCGCTTAGCTGGATCTGCAGTAAGTCCCTAGAAGCAAGTATCAACAAAGTTTAGAGCACAACTTAGTGCCAGACTCTCAGCATGGTGATATGATGCATTTTGAGATGGCAGAGACTCAATCATCTCAATCGGGTGCTCTACGGCACCTCAGTTTTGTCGCATAGGATGCTAATTTAGGTGAGGAGCTCTTAGTACTTACTTCCTCCCAGAGTCATCACGACAGATAAGCATGTGCTAATTATAACGCGTGCGGTTTGTGTTAATCATTGAACAGTTAAGCCGATGCTTGGCATGGCGTGAGAGCAGGTGTTCCAGCGGGGAAGGATTACCTGCACCCCGTGCTCAAGAGAAATGAGCAATGAAGCAACAACCAGAGTGAGAGAGCTAGAGAGAGAGAGAAAGAGAGAGAGAGAGAGGGAGCAAGAGAGAGTTTTTGCACTGTCTCTGACTGACAGTGTGTGACAGTGCAGAGCAGTCATGGATTAAAGCAACACAAACTGAATTCAGTTGAGATATACACCGGCAAGAACAGAGCTATGTCCCTGTAGGCTAGAGTAATGAGCCGCTCATGAATATGCATAAAGGAAAACCCTGCACGCAATGTAAAGTGGTCCTCTCAGCCCACTCTTGAGGCTTAGAGAGAGTGAGACAGAAGAAAGGAAAAAAGCTTTTTAAAGACCCCACATCTTTTGTTCAGCCTCAAGCCAACACCAAACTTGTAAAAAAAAAAATTATCAGATCACAAACCAGCAATCATTGATTCCTCTATTAATCATTAATTCCATGTTTTCATTTCACACACATACACTGCAAACACAGCATATCTGCTAGGAAATGATAGACTAAAAGGTGCACACATCACAGGGAAGATTGCATCCTATTTCTAATAAAAGATATATAATATCACTCACCCCCCCCCTTCTTCCCGGAATAAATACATACCTTTTGCTTTTCTGCAGCAATATGATTTTGAGTGGTTCAATAATGTTACGGGCGAACGCAGCGAGAACTCAAGCCGATCCCCTCATATCAGCCGTAGCACTCTGTCACACCTTGTTAGGCTCTCATGACACCAGAGAGCTGCTGGGATTCTAGGAAAGTATAACAAATCTTTCGTTGGTGGCCACCGAGATGCGATGCAGGCTTTTACCGAGCCCCTGCTCGGCTGCCTGCCCCCCTTCTGTTTCATCTCCAGAGAAAGGGCCCAGCAAGGAACACAAGCAAGGTAAATCTATTTGATGGAATTGGTAATTGTGTGGCATGGGTCGGCGTGCTGCTAAGAGGCAGAATGGATGGGCAGCGTCAGCTTCTCTCTGTCATGCTGTCAGTTGCCGAAGCCCCAGGGGAATGTGCCTTATTTCCATAGTGTGGCCCTGCTACCCCATCACACAGGTATGGTTTTTAAAAAAAAACAAAAAAGAAAAGAAAGAAAGGGTGGACTTGTGGGGTTGGTATCAGTTATACACATACGCCATAGCCTAGTTGATGCGCCCAGTTGGAATTAGGCAAGCGGAGCAGGCCTGCACGAGTTTTATGAAAAAGCATCAGCTCTGGGGCTGCTATGGATTTCTGAATTATCCCTGCCTGTGCCCATCAACCAAACAGACAAAAAGGGAAACTCTTCTACTTTGCTTTAAAAGAAAGAAAGAATAAATGCCACCATATGGAGAACTAGATTTGCATTGAAATTGTATGAGCAATGCAAAGGAAAACGCAGTGCTGACAAGTACTTGATACAGAACAATTCAACTCAGCCATGAGTCAGAAACTATAACCAATTAAGCCAGTAATAAAACAAAATTGAAAGTAGATTCGTTCCTCAAATGAACTGCAATAAACACCTACAGTGTTATATTAGCAGCTACAGGCTTCATCTAATTTCAGCTGCACAAAAAAAGAGTTCATTCAACCCATTAGTGTTCATTCAACACCCACAATATTGAGTGAACCGAAGTGAGGCAGGCATTGCCTCGTTCCCAAAAATAACTCAACACAGGACAAAAGCAAGGTGAAGTTCTGTGATTAACAGTCTCGGGCTCCAGATGGTCCCACCCCTTCAGGCTATGATGTCCGGATTCAGCTAGTCATTTTTCTCCAATATGGCACCTAAATCAGGAGCCGTTACAGGGTCTTTAGTGTTTCTGTCAGTTACATTTCCAGAAGTTATAGTCTACAAACCTTTGGGAACAGTTTTGGTAGTCATTGTATCTGATTCTGTGGACATTTTTCGGAAACCTTGGGCCATCTATTCACGGCATTTAATCTCAATGATAAAAATATGATGCTTCCAGGAAAAACAGTAATTGAAGCTTATGGAGTGAAAAGTGGTTCCTGTTTAAACCCTATTCTAGAATTGATGTTTACAAAAAAAAAACTTTTATTCTTTTATTCATTCATTTTCCGAACCGTTAATCACAATAATTACTTTGGGTAAAGGTGGGGTAGACCCCGAACTGCTCGCCAATCCATCGTATGGCCAACACACCTACAACCGTTCACACTCACACCTAGGAGAAATTTGGAGCAGCCAATTGGCCTTATGTGCATGCTTTAGGATTGTGGGAGGAAACTGGAGCCCCCGGAGTAACCCCACTCAAGCACAAAAAGAGAATGCAAAGTCTACACAGAAACAGTCTTGCCGAGCATGGGTCTTGAATCCAGGATCTTTTTGTTGTGAGGAGGATGTGTTATCCACTACACCCACTACGCTCTTCACAATAAATGTGTATAATTAAAGGATTGGGAGTCATTGGAATTTTAACAATTTTGATTCTTTTAAATATGTAGATATCTCAGCCATCACTGGCCAAATGCAGGGTACACCCTGAACAGCTTGCCTGACTATTGCAGGGCACACACACACACACACACACAACCATTCACACCCACACTCATACCTACGGACAATTTTGTACAGCCAACTAGCCTAATGTGTGTGTCTTTGGACTATTGGAGGAAACCCATGAAAGCATGACAACTTTCATGAGAAACCCATGAGAACATGCAAACTTCACACAGAAACACCAAAGGCTGGGAATTGAACCAAGGAGAACTTCTTGCTCTACTACTCTTGATAGACTACTACTTGCTCAAGAACTTCTTGCATGATACTGTGGCATGGGAGGCACCTATACAATGAATTTGGAGACCCAATGTCTTTCATTTTATCCTATTAACATGCCTTGAGTCCAAGATAAAAATGTGCCCTTGAAACTAGGTGAAGGTGAGCCATATACAATCCCACCTTATTTGCCCCTGAGGGGGAGTCATACACCAAATCTGGTGATCCTCTGTCATTTTACTTTAAAGTTATCACACTAACAGACGGAACCCATTTTTATAATTTTTTCCAGCCCTTTGGTAACCGCAGGAGCTAAAAAAAAAAAGGCTCAAATACAATATAATATTTGACACTTTACACCATTACTTAAAGCATGTTTACTGGTTTATTAAGCCATTTTTATCTAAAACTGCAAAAATGTCATAAACAGTGATATGAATACAAAAACTTTGGGGGTACAAATGGTACTTTAATTTTGAAATCATTTTGGCACTATAACGAGAAGGCTACAGGAACTTTTATTTTGAACTTTGTGAGGGGCAGGGGCCCCTCGTCCTTTAGCGGTGCCAAATGTGTTCTGCTCTGTAGAGAGCAATGTCCGCAGGGCTGTGGGACCAGATAAGATGTTGGGCCAGACCCTGAAATCATGCGCTGGCGAGCTGGCAGGAGTTTTCCTGGACATTTTCAACCTGTCTTGCTATGGTCCCTGTCTGCATCAAGTCCTCCATCTCCATCCATCAGCCTCTACCTGCCTCAATGATTATCACCTGGTTGCCTTGGCCCTGATAATCATAAAGTGCTTTAAGAAGATCCTTCTTAACCACATCCAGGATGTGATCCCTGCTGGTCTGGACTGCCTTCATTTCACCTACAGGGAGAAAAACTCTACGGAGGATGCTCTCCCTAACACTTATGTCAGGATGCTATTCGTGGACTTCAGCTCAGCTTTCAACACTGTTCTCCCGGACAAGCTGGTACTGAAGCTCTACAACGTAGGACTGTCAGCTTCACTGCATTCCTGGACCAACCGACCCCATGTGGTGAGGATAGGGAACTCTACATCTTTCACCCTGATCCTGAATGCTGAAACACCACAGGGCTGTGTGCTTAGCCCGGCCCTTTTCAGCCTTTTCATACACAACTGTTATGCTATCCACTCCATAAACACATTCGTGAAGTTTGCAGGAGACACCACCATGGTGGGTCTCATATCAGATAACGATGAGACAAACTACATAGAGGAGATCAAGCACCTGATAAACTGGTGTTCAAATAACAATCTCATTCTGAACACCAGCAAGACCAAGGAGGTCATAGCAGACTACAGGTGGACCAGGAAGATGCTCCTCTTTCATCTGACCTGTCCTGGTCTGTCATCACCTCACACCTGGTGAAGAAGGCCTGACAATGACTTTTCTTCCTCAGGAAGTTAAAACGTATTGGACTCTCCTCTCAGCTGCTCAAGAACTTCTACAGCACGACAATAGAAACTATACTCTCTCTCAGTGCAGTGGTGTGGTATGGCAGCTACACTGCAAAGGACAGAAAGAACTTGGCCCAGGTGGTGAGGCGGCCGACCCCACCCACCCAGGAACTGGACTGTTTGTACCTCTTTCTTCAGGAAAGCGGTACAAAAACTTTAAGACCAGCACAACCAGACTTAAAACAGCTTCTTCCCCAGAGCTGTGAAAGCCGTCTACCCTCCAGCCTCCACTCCCTCACAGTCACACACACATGCAACCTTCTTTCATAGCCACATACTCGCTCACTCACACACTCTCCCCCACTCTGCTGACTCTCACACAGACAGTAGCGCACTGTAAAAGGAGATTGATTCCACAAACTCTGTGAATGTCTTGCACTGCCGCACTTTACTTCAATTACATTTACACCCTAGTTTATATCCACTCTGCTGTTGATATTTATCTATTTATTTATTTCATCTCATAGTGCCTTCAATGTACATACTGTATATCCCAGTGCTCAGCTTTTATTCACAGGTGTTTAGAGTTTATATTGCTATTTCATGTTTCTATTAAAAATCTGTATATATAATTACTTGTGTTTATATTCTACTCTTGATGGTGTTAATTGCAGTTTAATATACTAAATAAATATAAGTAATTGCCTTGATTGTTCCTTTTTAAGCTGAGAGTCTCATACAAAATTTCGTTATGTGTGAACAAAATCACAATAAAGACTCCTGAATCTTGAATCTTGAAGCTCGAATTACGCAGAATAGAAATACATTTTTCAGTCACCAATTACTTGCATTCTGGACTTGAGTTTCTGGCCCTAATCCATTTCTAGAAATGCACTATATAAAAGAAAGTATTGATTAGTAGTTTGCACACAAGAAAATAAAAATCAGTAAGATTAAACAATAATGGTCCAAAATAGCCATAATGGTCTAAAATAGCTGTTTTGAATGCACTTATTGCAATGAGAAAAGACTGATTGCTCGAATTAGAGACAGGTATACGTGATCATAAATGGATGTGTCTCACCAGAAGCCCAATGATCATTAATCCTTGGGCATGCAATCCT
Organism: Neosilurus hyrtlii; assembly: GCA_028564935.1. Lineage (NCBI taxonomy): Eukaryota > Metazoa > Chordata > Actinopteri > Siluriformes > Plotosidae > Neosilurus > Neosilurus hyrtlii. The sequence continues at coordinate 14,048,616 of JAOUQZ010000028.1, read as the reverse complement.
AATGGCTTAAATGGGGGCACTGTACAGGTCACGATCCGAACAAGTGGAGTCAGTCAATGCAGAAGGAGAATAGCTTAAAGAAGTTAGAACTAGACCTTAGGTGATTAATCACTGAATTACAATTGGATTAAGACCCATGAAAGGCACAGTTTCTCATTTCTCCTAGAGCAAAGCTTGAGACACAGAGAACCCAAAATACCATTAAAACCTTAAATAAAGTCTCCCCTGAATGTGGATTAACCAATCATCCTGAGCAGAACAGATGTAACCAGTGGAACATCAAATAAGAATGTGCCTTTAGCAGGTTCTGTTCTTTTTAGATACTGTATCTGAAATGTTTAAAGTACAAATGGAATTAGGAGAAGCTATGTGGAGACATAAAGCATGAAACAGGTTGTTTCTTCGGAAAAAGACAGCAATGATAGAAAAGTGTGGTCGCGTACCACTGAGAACATTACTCTTACCTTGAGTAGCACAAGTGATTCAAGACCAGCAGGAAGTAGGATCGCATGGAGAGAAAAGAGAAGAGAAAGAGATATTAATAACTTCAGTGTACACATGATATACATGGATACAATCACTAACTGTAGCTTACATGTTGTGATGCACAATTTGTTTTCGTAAACACTGTGCTTTTGTTTTGCGTTCCCTGGAGATATGCACTTATTGTTTATCATGTGTGATTTATGAAAGCTGTCAAGTGCTCTCCATCAGAGTCAGTTTCAGCCCACAGTACTTCAACAAGCTAAAGATTGCCAGTTCATTGTGCTTCCCAGTCATGCCTGATCTAATGCATACATATAAGCACAACGAACACTTACACTTCCATGTTATTCTCAATGCTGGGTTGATGATGTTCCAAATAATATTGGGTACCTTATACTGTTAATTGCCAAAAAAACTGTAGGGGGCACCTAACCATTCCACCAATCTTAATCTACACTTAATATATCATTAATAATAATAATAATAATAATAATAATAATAATAAAAATAATAGAAGGCTTAGAGA
>JAOUQZ010000028.1:14022213-14040045 GCA_028564935.1 Neosilurus hyrtlii | reverse complement strand
TGCAAAAAAATAGGCGACTGCTCACGGACTGTAATCCGTCGTGCTGTTGTTACAGGAAAAGAAAGCGGAAATGACACCGTGCTGTTGTAACAGGAAAAGATGCTGTTGATGTCATTTGTTTTGACTCCTTTTTACATCATATAGTAATATATGTAATGTTCATTGTGTGAGGCAAAGTAAATACAATGCAAATAAAAACAATGATCCACAAATATCGGTGCAACCCTATAATTGGTCCGGGTGACCGGGGACTGTTATTGCTGATGGTGTTGCTATGTGACTGCAGACTTTACATTCGGCTGCATTGAGTTCCTACTTTTCTTTTATCCCACCGTGTGCGCATCACTTTGATTTATTTTATCAGAGGGAGAGAGAGACTCTCTAAGTGCCACTGACCTGTGTTTATTTATGTATGTATGTATTTATTTATTTATTTATACAGTCATGCTGGGCAGCGACTTAAAAGCACTTTTATTTTGACGTGTTGTGAACGCAGCGAGTTGGGACGAATGTCCGCGTGAGCCCAATAGAAACGAGGCAGCCAGCCAGGCATGGAAGACACCTCTCCATGGCAAGACTGCTGTAACTTTCACTCATTGAGAAATGTTTCTCTGCTTACATTAAACCCGGCCGATGTCCCCCAAGAGACCTATACCCCACCGTGATTGGTAGGTTCCTTCAGCTCCGCCCACAACACCGTAATGTGCCATACATATCAAACTCGTGGGCCGCAGTAACATTAAACTTTCATATTAAGGCAGGGGCCACAAACTATCGTCCTGCGGGCTGCAATTGTCCCACAGGCCGCAAGTTTGAGACCCCTGGTATAGACCTTTCGAGGCCGTGCTGGAAAAGGTCAAGTTAAAAAAAAGAAAAAATTACTTTAAAGCATAAAAACATTTCCAAACAGTTCCTACTTCTCTAAAAAGTGAACACACACTGATTACATGCCAGACTGCACAAAAATCTGATACCTTTTTCCCTGCCTGATTTTTTTCTCCACACAATTTAAAACATTTTATAATGTTTTTGGTAGAAATGTAGATAACTGCAATGTTGTATTCATCCCAACTTTGCAATGCCAGTCGGAAAATGCAATGCGGCATGACTTAATTCCCCGTCTCCTATTGACAGAGGCATAACTTCACAGTGAGTGACAGCGCAGCCAAAGTGTTCAATTACAGAACCAACCACTGTCAGCAGTTTTTTTTTGAATGAGCAAAATATTTACAGCACCCTCCCCAAATAAATAAATAAATAAATAAAAAGTAAAAAAAAAAAAAAGAAAATCCAAAGACCTGATCCAGATCAGTGAACAGGATCAATTCCTCTTCATCTCAAAGGAAATAGCAGGTTGGATTTGTAAATTTTTAAAAATTATTTATTTATAAAACTTAACTTGTTATGCAGCTAGGTATGTCATTAAATTATTTTCCTCACATCATAATGAGATTACAGTGAGAAAAATGAAAATGCCTTCTAAATTGATTCCGGCAGCTTGAAAAACCTTTCGCTGTCATAAACAAATAACTTTTGCAGCACGATGTACAGCTCAGGAGATTTTAGCAAACGTGTCACCACGGAGACATACAAGATGTCCACGAGCAGGCTAAATTGACGCCAACAGAATTTACCTCTAATCCTCATTGAATCACAGATAATTATATCTCTTTAAAGCCAGCCACCATGCTCAATTAAGGCTCCAGTGAAGGAAGCCATCTTAATCGCTATAGAAAACAGTACATTATTAGAAAGGGGTAATTAACCTTCCTCTAGCGTGGGCACTTAAGTACTGTGTAAAAGTTGTCTGCACACTACCGGTAATGCCCATCACCTGTCAGTCATCCCATGAACACAGACGGCCTCATCAGCCACAAATTAGCACAGCCTTGTCTGCTTAATAACCTCCAAACACACATTCCCTTACAGATACATGAAACACATCCCCAGGCCAATTTCACCACTGGGTATTAAATATACACAGATTGCTTGTCATGCTGGATGGCAGTAAGATGCCTGGGAAGAAAGGTAAGCTGTAAGGACATGTTGAATTCATTCCACAGGTCCGTGTCATCATCAGCCAGTTATAAATGCTTTAGTTCACCCACAGAAGTAACTGAGACTGTCTACAGGCACCATCACACCGAAATCAAACACTGGAAAGCTTGTCAGAGCTGCACGTGTCGAACAGGTGCACACTGCTGTTCCAGTCATCTGGGTGATAATGAGTGAGAAGATCAATCGGGTCGACGAAGGTGACGTGTCGGAAGAAGCTCTGCACATGCAAAAGGCTGGGAAGTTTTCTGCATCGGGAGACGCTTTTTCTGTCTGAAGGTGAAATGAGGTATACTAACGAGAGGAGTTTCAGACAGCCAAAGCTTTTTGAACTGCACATCCAACAGCTGTTTAAACACGTAGCCCAACTGGTTTTCTAGGAGAAGTGCTTCCCAGGGGCAAAACCGGTTAAGAGAGAGAAGATAAAGTCTCTTTATTTAAAGTTTACAGAGCAGTAGAGACTTACAGGTAGCCATATAATGGTTTTCCCAAATAGTCACCAATTAAGGTTACATCTTATGAAGAATAAAGCGCCATATTTGAATATTAAGTTATGTATTGGAATAGACCCTACAGTACTAAGATGGAATTAAACCAATGATGCATTAAAGACTAACCATCTTCATCATCATCATCATCATCATCATTATCATCATCATCTTTCTTTTTTTTTCTACCATTTTTTTTCTTCTTCTTATGGATCAGAAAAGTATTGTATTTTATCATTATTATTATTATTATTATCATTACATGTACTCCTGTGGTGAAAAATGCCCCTAGGCAAGAAAAAACAGCACTATGTCTTGCCTCAGCTGATGTGCGGAGGGCCCTGAAAAGAGTCAAGACCCGCAAGGCCCCGGGCCCGGACAATATTCCTGGACGAGTACTCAGGGAATGTGCTGATCAGCTGGCGTGTGTCCTAATGGACATCTTTAACACCTCACTGAGCCAAGCCAAAGTCCCATCATGCTTTAAGACCGCAACCATCATTCCAGTGCCCAAAAAGACCCAGATCACTTCTCTGATGAAGTGCTTTTAGAGACTGGTGAAGGACCACATCATCTCCAACCCCCACCCCACCCACACATTTCACGCACACCGATTTGCCTACCAGTCAAACCTCTCCACAGAGGATGCCGCTCCACTCTCCACCTGAGCTTGACACACCTGGAAGAGATGAAAACGCACATGCAGATGCTGTTCCTGGACTTTAGTTCAGCATTTAATACTATCATCCCACAACATCTGGTGGACAAACTGGAACTCCTGGGCTTCAGCACCCCTCTGCGAAACTAGCTGTTAGACTTCCTCACTGAAAGACCTCAGTCAGTGTGGGTCAGTGAGAATACTTCCAGCGTCATCACCCTCAGCACAGGCTCACCCCAGGGCTGTGTCCTGAGCCCCCTGCTCTTCACTCTGATGACGCCTCACTGTGTCCCAAGGTCTGCCACTAACCATATTGTGAAGTTTTCTGATGACACAACAGTGAAGGGCCTCAGCAGAGATGAAAAGACCTGGCGTACAGAAATGAGGTGGAGCAGCTGGTGAGATGGTGCGGAGGCAACAACCTGATCCTGAACGTCGACAAGACCAAATAGATCGTTGTGGACTTCAGTAAGATCCAGCCCAGCCACGCTCCTCTTCTCATCAACAACACGGCCGTGGAGGTGGTTAGCAGTACCAAGTTCCTGGGGGTGCACATCACAGATGACCTCACTTGGTCTGTGAACACTGCATCTCTGGTTAAGAGAGCACAGCAGCACCTGCACTTCCTGAGACAGATGAAGAGAGCCCACCTGCCCCCGCCCATCCTCACTACGTTCTATGGGAGTACTGTAGAGAGCATCCTCACTAACTGCATCTGACTGAAGGAACGTGAGGAGAGTGGTGAGAACAGTGAGAAAATTGTCGGGTGCTCCTTCCTTCTGTGCAGGACTTTGCCCCTCAGCGATGTGTGTCTCAGGCCTGAAACATCATCAAGGATGCCTCACACCCCCACCACGGACCTTTTCACTCTGCCCTCCGGAAGAAGATTTTGCAGCATCCGGTGCAGAAATACAAGGTTCACAAACAGTTTTTCCCCCAGGCCATCAGACTCTTAAATTCACAGATTGCACAAATCCACAGACCGTTCCACTCTCTGCACTAAAGCCACTTTAAACCTCAATTTATTACATTTTGTACAGTTTTTGCCATTTGCACTATACTCTATATATTTTGCACAGTTTTTTCCTTTTCCACTATACTGTTATACTGTCCTTATTGCATTGTGTACATTGCTTTTTATTATTTATTTATATAATAATGTTGTTATGGTTTATTTATTTATTTATTTATACATAAATAAACATTAATAATAATAGGGGTCAGCCGTAGCCTTATGGTTAGAGAAGTGGCTTTGGGACCGAAAGGTCGCTGGTTTGATTCCCAAACCAGCAGGAATAATGTGTAGCGGTGGGGGAGTGAGCTGCACCTTCCCTTCCTCCACCTTCATGGCTAAAGTGCCCTTGAACAAGGCACCTAACCCCCAACTGCTCTCTGAGCTCCACCAGTGTGTGTGGCAGCCCACTGCTCCAAGTGTGTGAGGCTAATGCGCATGTCTTGTTGGAAGAAACCGGAGTACCTGGATGAAACCAATGCACGTATGGGGACAGCATGATTATTATTATTATTATTATTATTATTATTATTATTATTATTATTATTATTATCATCATCAATATTTCACATTATTACTCTGCTTTGGACATGAAATGGCAACTGGATGTATTTCATCTGTGGACAACCCTGTATACATATCCATCACACTGTATAGAGCTGCTGTACAGCGGACATGCTAACCACTGCGCCGACCTATATATTACATAAGTTTACATGAGCATTTTATCCTTCAAAATTAACTTTATTTTATTGGAAATATTTATTGGATATATAAAATATTTTTGTTATCAGTTTACTTTATTTCTAATCCATATTTATGCCTTTTTGTATACTGACGATACGCTGGAATATTTATTTCCCCCTTTGGGATCAATAAAGTGTTATCTTACCTCATCTCATCTTATATTATCTTATCTTATCTTATCAAAGTACACACATGATGTGAATCTGTAAACTCTATGATTAGATTGTTTTTTTCTGTAATATCAGAAGATGGACAATATTGCAATGAATATGAAATACTAGACAGGTTTCCGTTGCAGTTTTGCACAGAATAAAATATAATTGTGAATGACCTGTCTTTCCTTTTGGTGATATTATGCAAATCAACCTGGGTTTTCTCCTCTCATGATACTCATTATTAAATAGTCATAAAAAAAATAATTATTTGTTGGCCATTCTAATTAAAATACTGTGGTTTCCATTTCATTTGTTGAATCGTTTGAAAAAACCAGCCCATGTGATGGTAGAAACTTTGTTTGTGATATTCCAGAAATGTTTCAAAATTCAGTTTCCATTATTCCTTTGTTGATAGTTTCAAAAGTGACCTATATACAAGTTCAATAAAATGCTACAAAATAAAAAAAACTAATAAATTCTCAAGCAAAATACAGAACTGGTACCAGATACACACATTTAATTTGTGTACTAAACATGAATTTACATATGTTTGTAATTTTATAATAAAAGTCAATTAAATTCACTTCACTAACATCAACATCTGTCTAACCGCATGGAGAGATGAGAGTCCTCCATACGGCTCCTTAGTAGTGAAGCGTTTAATCAGTAATGGAAACTGCGCAGCTTTACTTAAAATCTAAATGGGTCTTATACCGACACGGGCATAAATGTATTTAAAGGGGGGCAAATCTGTCCCAATCAATGTTCTAAATTACACACGCACACACATACACACATACACACACACACTGTTCCCAGCACTGATCTATTTTGTTGATTCAAAACTGATATATTACAGCAATTACCACCACCAGGAATGTGTGAGGCTGGGTGTTTTGGCACATTTTGACATGCTTTTTAGTCAATGCTTTGTCAAGAGAAAAGTTTAGATGTTTCTGCCTTCCCTGTACTAAAACCTCACTGCACAAACCAACAGACGACATCCTCCCTAAAGCCCTACATCACGCTGCGCCTATGTATTCAAATGCCAACATAATCTACAAACCACATCAGATAAACGTTGGGAAAAGGGCAGAGTTTTATTGAAGACAAGGCTCCCCGGATTTCCCGCCACTCTGATAACAGAGCACATTCAATCCTAGGATTAATGCAGAGTGTTGAAATGAAAACAGTGACTTCAGAAAAAGGATATAAAAAAAATCCCCATAGAACCCCAAAACAATGGGCATGAAACAAATTCTTTGACAAAAATGTTTCCTGGGGAAAAAACTTACTTACTTCTATATGCATCAATCTGTTCCATCATGTGACCAGACCAACTAAGTAATGTGAAATCTCAGCAAGCTCTGTGAGGAGTCGCAGGTGTTCCCAGCAGCCTGGCTCTTCCAACCAGCACTTTAACCAGAAAAAATACTCATGCTTTGAAGAAACTGATGAAAAGCAGATGAGACATCTATCCACACACTCCTCTGCTTTATTGGTGTCTATTAAATCATATTCATTCACCTGGCCTTCAGAATTGGTTCAGAATGCTTGCTTTCAAAATGTAGGCACCATGGCTAAAGCTGCAAGCTGTACAGTGAAGCTCACTGAATCACAAAATAGCTAATGTAATATAATGTAATGTAAAAGAAGAAGAAGCGTTCACCAGGAATGTATAAGTTAGCTATGTAGATTTGGGGAGGCTATGTGTGACTCAACTGAAATCTATAGAGCTCGGTTTCACAGACTCCCACTCGAGAGCAGGGGCAATTAGAGATGGGCTGCCCCCTCTGAGTAGAAAATTTTACATGAATTCTTCATTCATTCCTTTGTGAATCCACTTAATCCTATTAGGGTCACTGCGAGGTTGGAGCCTATCTCAGCTGACTTTGAGCAAAGAAGGGGTACACCCTGAACAGCTCACCAGTCCATCGCAGGGCCAACACACCTAGAGGTGTGATTAGTCTAATGTGCATGTCTTTGGATTGTGGAAAATAACTGGAGTACCTGGAGGAAACCCATGTCATAATGCCATGCCATAAACTCCACCTAGAAATGCCCTCACCGAGCCCAGAAGTCAAACCCTAGACCTTCTTGCTGTGAGGCGGACATGCTAACCACTACACCACTGTGCTGCCCTACAGGCATTCTTTAAAATAAGAATTGTATAGAGAAGTAATAAACAGCTGACTCTATGTGAGCATGGGCCCTAAAAGATTCAGGATGATTTTAATGAGTAGATGGCATTTTGAGACAATTAAGTGACGATTATAAGGATTTTTAGATATGGACACCAGCATTGATGATCTCAATACAGTAATACCATTTAGATATCAGTACTTATTTAACAATGTAGTGCCAATATATTAATCTTATATTAATAAGCATACTAATGTAGTAAACACAAAACAGAAAAAGTTAACTCTGCAGCTAAATATGCAAGTCTGGGAAAAATCCAGACAGAAAAAAAGAGAACTATGCATTGAATAGCCACAACATCAGCAACTTATAGCAAATACAGACTCATGGCAAGCTTGTTTCACAAATGCAGGTGACTATGATTCCTCTGGCACTACACAGTGCCAGGGATCTAAAAAGCTTTCAAAGTAGCAAAGTTGAGAGTTCAATAACTGTTCAGTCAGTTAAACTCTCATTACAGGTTCAAATAAACAAAGGATGGGAGATCCAAGAGTGTGAAAAATGTCTCTCAACTGGAACTGAAGGGAAAACGTTAATTGCACGTTTGAAACCAAGCAAAAGCCTAATGCACCAATTCAAATCACGTCAATACTTCACAAAAATTGCCTTTTTTTTTTTTACACAAAATCAATTTTCGTTGCCATTTACAAACTACTCAAAATCCATTTTTAGCGTACTTGTAAAGTGCCTTCCATTTAAAAGTGTTCCTAATTGCACAGATAATATGGACAAGAACAAAGACATTACTATATTTATTAATCAGAACTCTCAAGCAAGCTCTGGTTTATTGAAAAATCAACAACTGAATAGACATACCCTGATCTGTACTAACATTAGCACCACCTGAGCAAGGTAGCTCCAAACACAGCAAGTTGCAATGCACTGTGTGTTCTGACACCTTCCTATCATAGCTAGAATTAACAGTTTCAGCAGTTTGTACTACAGTAGCTGTTCTGTGGGATCAAACCAGTTGTACTAGCCTTCTCTTCCACACGAATTATTATGCCTTGGGCACCCATGACACTCTTGCCAGTTTACTTGTTGTCCTTCCTTGGACCATCTTTGCTAGGTACTTACCACTGCATACCAGGGACACCCCACAAAACCTGCAATTTTGGAAATAATGTGACCCAGTTTTTTAACCATCACACTGTTCTCTTTTCAAAGTCAATCAGATCCTTACACTTGCTCATTTTTCCTCAGATCATCAGATTCATCAGGATCATAATATTCCTATTTGCCTGCTGATAATCATGGGCAAAGTTGGGATGACGTTACGGGATTTCTAAATTACAAGGTGTGGTCTCAGATATCCATCCCGCCATCTACTGTCTACAGCTCTTATCCCTCAGGGTCACAGGGGAAACTGGAGCCAATCCCTGTTGACTTTTGGCAAGAGGCGGAGTACAACTTGAACAGGTCGCCAACCTATCTCAAGGCTAACACAGAGAACAACAACTACTCACATTCACACCTTTGGGCAAATTAAAGTAGCAAGCTGATGTGCATCTTTAGATAAGAAGCACCGGGTAAACATGCAAAGTGCACACCGAAATGTCTCAGTAAGCAATGAGTTTTGAACCCAGGACCTTATTACTAACCACTTCTTGCATCATTGCTTACAACTGAATCACCATGCACCCCAAGTCCCAGATGTCAAATAGAGAATATCACTGGGAACAAGGCTAAAGGAAACAATTCTTAAGCTAATGCATATTGAGGTATGAGAGAGATCAACGTGTGAAAGAATAGCTTTCTCATCAACAACAGCACCCTTGGGATAAAGGAATAGTCATGGGGTTAGTCTGACAGAAGTGGGTGGCACAACCAACAGCCGTTAAAAACCTAGAATGAAATTGCTCTCCAATAGTAGTATAGCAGGAAAGTGATTGCACTATCAGTTGAACTAAAAAAGGAAAATTGGCCGTGCTTTCTGGGTAAGAGGAATAGTCTGCCATACTCTTTCTCCTATGTCAATCATAGCAATAATGGCTGGTTGTGAGCATCTTTGAGCTTAGGTATGCTAAAGAGTACAACGCCACCATCTAATGCAGCAGACATGCTTGAACGGCTTGATGTATCTTCAACCCTTCTTGGTTGAAGCTATCATGTGATAGGGAGACTTGAGAATTGGGAATTGGGGGGGGGGGGGGGGGGGGGGGGGGGGGGGGGGGGGGGGTAGGTCAACAGATTGTACAAAGTAATGGGGAAGGGAAAAAGTCTACAGTGAAGGAGTCATTTTTCAGTTGGACATTTCAGTTAGATTCATAAAATTATAAATAAAGTTTTTCAATGGTCTTCCCATTCTTGAGGACTATCCAATCTAGATTGAAGTCTTGGCCTCTGCTGGCTACTGGCTGAAGAGCCCAGACCTGGATACCATTCTATTTCCTACTGGATATCTCAACATATCAGTTTGGTAGAAAGCCTCAGTTTTGTAGAAAATACACTGAGAATATTACAAATGAAGTTGTGTTGATCAGAGAGGACTCTTGATGTAGAAAATTTTTTTCTTTCTGTGATCTAGTACTTTTAGCATATGCATATGCTCTTATCCAGAGTGACTTACAATTATCATTTTTATACAACTGAGCAATTGAGGGTTAAGGGCCTTTCTCAAGGGCCCAACAGTGGCGATAGTGGGTATTGAACCACTGACCTTTGGATCAGTAACCCATCACCTTAACCACTAAGCCAGCCTCTGGTATATTACAGAAAAAAAAAGAGCTTAAATAATAGCCATATTCACACCTAAACCCTAAAGTCAATTTTTATTGTAATGACCACAAAAGGCTTTTCTGAAGAAAAATATATGTATTGTCTGCTTTAATTAGATGCATTCTCAAAAGCAACAAGAGCTCTCATACCAAACCATCAAATATCTTATGGTTAGCGCTATTAAGATTCATAATATATAACTTTTATTTACAACCTTTTTAAAGCCATACTAAAACTTACATGGATTTAGTCATCTGTGAATTCATGCAATATGAGCCTTGTAAAAACAGCTCAAGTATTTTCTGACCTGTTCATACAGTTGTCATAATGTAGGAAATGTGAAACAATTACAGTACACTGTAATATATATACTGAAATGTTAGGGATTGAGGGAGTGGAAACACTTCATTTTTTCTTGAACTGGAATGTAAGCACAGGTATTTCCTGTATAAACCGCAAGCAAAAGGGACATTTTAAGGGATTCACTTTACATGCATATTTATGCATGTATTTAGTTGATTTGTAAGTGGCTATTTATTGCTCTCATGGATGATTATAATTAATTGTAGGTTATAAAGGGTTTTCTTTAATGAGGTATTTTGGTATTTAGGGCAGCACAGTGGCATAGTAGTTAGCCCATGCACCTCACAGCAGCAAGGTTTGATTCCCAGGCTCACCAAGGGCATTTCTATGTGGATGTTATTTGCATGTTCTGCCTGTGCTTGCATGGGTTTCCTCTGGTTTCTTTTCACAGTCCAAAGGCATGCACATTAGGCTAAATGTGTGTTCCTGCGACAGCCTGGCAAGCTGTTCAGGGTGTACAATGCCTTCACCAGAATTGGCTGAGATAGGCTCCAGCCTCCCTGTGACCCTAGTGGGATTAAGCAGTTTGACAAAAAAATAAATATTACTGTATTTATTTGCAATATAAAATGTGAAGTTTCTGTGAATTGTTTGTTCTCATTGTATCATTACTATAAACCTAAAACCTATTTGAATATATGATAATTATTATATGAGATCATTGTATTATTACCTATATCTCCACTAAGCATTGGAGCTCTGAGAACATGTTGTCAGCATCACTAGCTTAAGCAACTAATGGTATTTTATTAAGGTTTGCTTTTATTAGTAGTCTAATCACACCTTCCATAAACGTGGCCTTAAAACATTTAGACAGTTCAATACAACTAGAAAGGACTAGAAGGGACGTAACAACTTTAGACATACAAAAATTTAAGCATTGTGTGCACCTTTACCCATCACACAGAGCCTTGAGCCAAATCCTCTTCCCTTAATATCCACAGTTACTAATGAAATTAGCTGTAGAGGCGAACATGAGACTGAAAAGACATTAAATAGGAAAGCTGCCTACTTTTCAACCAGTTTTAACATTAAGCCTCTAGTTTTGGGTTTGGGGTGGGGGGGTTGGGAGGTATGATTTTCTCACCTGCCTTTCAGCTCCACTGGGTCAAAAATTGAAATCCAGCAGTGCAGATGGATCTTAAATTGGAAGTAACTTTACAGATGGAAAAGATGAAAACCTAGTTTAGAGAGTTCTGAAAGCTCTTGACAAGTGAAGGAATCAAATTAACCTCGATGCCAGGTTCGGAGCAGAAATCTGCTTTAGCTGCTCATCGAGTCGTCTCCTTGTGACTTGCAGAAGTCCTGTGAAATTGTGTAATGAGAAATTAACTGGGCTTTAATGGCCTTGGATCCACCATCTTGAGTGAACTGCCTCAAGAATGGACTCCTATTAAATGAACTTGGTCTTGGTTGTATTATACTGATGGCTTGAAAGGTCTTTAAAAAACGGTCATTTAAGTACTATTTCGATTTATACTTTATGAGCATTAACATGGATCATTCTGATATCTGAACATCTAGAGGCCATCAAAGTTTGATGTCCCTTCTGAATATATATAGGTCCATGAGCATTAACCATATTTTAAGTAAAAGATGCATGCAGCACTCAGTGGTGGATCTTAAATATTAGAAATCACAGCGACAGCAGGTGCAGCAAGGAATACATGAATATATTTGACTGAATTCCAAGTGCTTATTTTTGCACTCAGAGCAAACAGGGGGTGGAGGTATTTATTTCATCTTGATTGCTTGTGCCACTTTTCAATCAGACAGAATTTGGTTATCATTGGTAGGTTCTGCCCTCGTCACTCTGCTCACACTTATAGCTCAAGTGCTGTGAGTGCATTTATTTTCTCTTCCTTCTATGCCTGGCATATTTTTCTTAATCTGTGAACCCCATCTGTCTGCCAGGACTGGGCATGAGTCAAGCAAGTATGGGTGATAACAGGAAACTGCTTGAGTGATACATTTGGTGTGTATCATTAATAAGCATTAAATATGGTCTCTCAGATGCAATACTTTAACTGACTTATTGGACCCACAGAGCCTGTGATGAGTACAAACTAGGCCGTTAGTCATCACAACAGGCTAGTGCTATACAAAAATTACAGTACTACATATTATTATTATTATTATTATTATTATTATTATTATTATTATTATTATTATTATTATTATATATTATGTCTAAATTTTTTTGGTATTATCCTTTATTGTTTATTTCATTGTGCCACAAATGACACATTTTTACAGCAATATTGCGTATAATTTTAAGTGATTCATGTGGGATGCAGTCATTGCAAGGCTGATAGGTACTGCTAACCTGCTCAGGGTGTATCCTGTGTCACAAGTCCGTGGAACATTTCAGTTCCCAGTACAAGCTGAACTAAAATGATCTTACGAAAATGATATTTACAGCTGCTTCTCATTGCCTGTGTAATCAGGAAGAGTATTTAAGGACTCTGATTGTTATGTGATTTATGTTCTTAAAACAGCCTTATAACCGAGTGTGACTATACAAGAGCAGGAGCTGAGGTTTCTTTGTACAGATCAAGCAAAGTTAATCAGCAGTTTAGTGTAATATATTGCATTTTAACACTGGCCATTTTTAATTCACTTCAGGTGTCGCCACTTCTGAACAACAAGTCTTCATCTGTGTCTGTGAAGGCTTTGGAAATGTTGCAACGCTACTTCTGATTCGTGAACTGACACAGCGAATTGTGTTTTCCAGAGTGGGCGGCATTCTCAGGCGCAATCAGGACTGGGTTTAAGCTCTCTTCTTACATCACCGACATGTGGAGCGGTACACCTTTCAACAGCCGTCATGGCATTAGCCTTGGATTTCTTTGTTGTGTTCTTGCCTGGTGTTTTCTTTGCATCATGCTTGTTTTGCTTAGTTTGTACTTTGTTAGACAGCTTCAAGCTATGCTTTCTTCTTTAAGACTGTGTCAAATTTCCTCATCTAGCGTATGCATCCTGCCTCCACATGCATTAATGACAGGTAGATTTTGGATTGTTTTCCTTTCCACGGAACCTGCTAAAGATCATAGTGCACAGTGAAGCTAGCTGATGACTAATTCGCAGCGCTATATGCACCTGTTCATATGCAATTTGTTGCACAAGCAGTGACCAATCAGACGGTGTGTATTGCTATTGTCATACAATATAACCTTTTTATTCACTGTGAACCTAGTTCAAGTCCATGTTTTAGTTTTCTGTATGTTTACACTGATCTCGTGGGTTATCGAAATATTTTCATAAGCAGTATTAATCCAGATATTGTCCCATTATATGTTAATCCAGATATCATCCGACTCATTGTAGTTCCTGATCTTTTCTTAGCCATTGCTAAACTTTTTCTTACACTAGCCTATGCATGCTTACAGGAAATAACCTACGGCTGTTTCCTTGGGCTATAGATTTTTAAAACTGCAAAATACTCTTTGAATTCTTTATCATGACATATATCATTATCTGTATATGAAATGGCCTATATCAGGATATGAGATTTCGGTTACATCACAGCCCAAAAACAACATATTTAATGACAGTATTCCATAGTCTTAGTGACTGATGTAGCTCTTATACTATTATCATTCTGATGTAAAGGAAGTTCTATTCTCGGTAGGTTGCATATAGAGACAATATCAATCGACGTATTGATTTTCATAAGCTAATCTTACAGAACAGTTGGGTTTTATAAATGACCCTTTGTTCAATTACGTGATGAGAATTTTTTTTAAAGCAAGCTAACTATCTTAATTTCTTTACAGCCTGAAAAATGTTAGTGTTCACTGTGGGCTTATTGCTTGTTGCACCACATGAATGAGCTCTTCAAGGACCCAACTACACTATGCAGGAATAACACAATTAGTCCAGCCCGGCACTGTCACAACATATTCTGCTTCGGCTTGATATGAATGCTTGTAGATGCAGTGTGGGAGGAGGAGTAGAGAGAGAGGAGTAGAGAGAGAGAGAGAGAGAGAGAGAGGAGTAGAGAGAGAGAGAGAGAGAAAGAGAGAGAGAGAGAGTTGCTGTGAGTTCTCCAGCAGCTGGAGACTTCAATCACAGAATGAAAGCCAAGCTGCTCTTGATCAATCACAGTGTATTATACCTGTATAGTGGATGATCATGGGGTTTAACTTGGCAATAATAGCAATTAGTTTGAATACGTCTGACAAGCCTGTGTCCTCTCGTGTGCCAAAACGGCTGTTGAAGTTACAGTCCAGTTAAAGCCATTAGCTTTCAAAACAAACCATGTAACAATCAAAACCTTCCATTTGTGGCCAAATTGAATACATTTATAAACTTAATGTATCAAAGAGAACAGATTGTGTTCAAGCGTGGCATGGATAATTACTGGAATGTGCGTGCACATCACATATGAGTGCATGTGGAACTTGCTTCAGCAGTGAACAATCCATTAGGTGATGGTCATTAACTAGCCAAATCAGGAACTGGTTCATAAGTCCCACGAACAATTTTGTTAGGCAGAAATAAACCTGCTGGTGTTTTTGTTCAAAGTCAAAATCTTTTGCTTCTTTTAAGCTGCTTTCACACAGGCACTTGCAGCCGAACAACCTGCATCTGGAACAAGTTGAACCAAGCCTGTTGGAAAAATAATAATGCAAAAGTGTGGCAAAGGGGTCAAAAATCAAATGTTGCATGAAGTGAATAATTTTGTGTGATATTGCTCACAACAGATCAAAATATCATTTTCTAGTCACAGAAAACATGTACATTCAATTCAAAAAGGTAAAAAGTGTCGAGTAGAAGGATTTACATGTGCACAGTATTGTACATTTGGGTTGTTAGATTGTTTTGCAGGCTTTTACAGCAGAAGTGGTTTGCATTATTGTAGAATAGAAAAGTGCATAGAGAGGTCTGATTGTCTCCTTTAGTTGACATTTTTGCAACATTCCAAAACAACAATGTGCATTTGCATTTATATTTATGATTTTTCATTCATTCATTTATTTTCTGAAGAGCTTAATCCTAATCACGGGGAGGCTGGCGTCCATCTCAGCTGACTCCGGGAGCGGGCAGTGTACACCCTGGACAGCTTTCCGGGCCATTGCAGGGCAGAAACACACTGTCGGCGATGCAGCCTTCTCTTGACGAAAATCAGCAATGGTTCCTTTACATGCCTCTCACCACAGACAGTGAGAGACATGGCCAACACTTGATAACCCAGTTAGCTGCACTGGGGGACAGCAGTGACAGTTGATTGTGGGGCTTGTACCCCCATCCTTGGGATCAGTAATCCACCGGTCCTTGGGAGCACCCTACCACTGGGCCACCACTGCCCTATTTATAATTTTTGTTGCTGCCTTTATCTTACTAGAGCCTAATAATCATTAAAGAATACAAAAGCACGCCTTACTTCCTCACCTGACATTTTGTTTTTGATCACTCATTTGGCATTGTTTGTGTTTTCCCCATCTAGATTTTGGCTAGTCAATGATTTGAGACTGACTGTGTAAACATATAGGAAAGTAGCCCCAACTTACTCCCGGCACTCCGGTTTCTCTGGGGGAAACTTGTTTATGTTGTCCGTGTAAAATCAGCTTAAGGTGTCAGCTCCATGCACTGTTCTCAGAATCTCATGAGACAGAAAAGCAATAATTGTCCAAACCAATGTAATCCTGAGTTCTGCATTTATTTGATTCCGTATCTGATTTAAATACAGCAGATTTGTCTGTGAAGAAAGGCAGAAACACTTTATCAACCAATTTCACCAAAGTGTCATTCCTGAAACTGAAGAAATCGTCCAACCAGACAACTAATTTGATTTGAATGGTTTTGATTATTGGCTTTCTGTAGACTAACCAGCCATATACCTTCACATCGGTCTGAATATAATATCATATTATGCTTAGTAACCTCACTGCTGTCACTACTTTAACAACTGGTAAATGTAAAACTATGTTCCCTTCACTAGAAGTAAAGAAAGAGTCCAAAGTGTCCTTCAAGATACAGTCTAAACTTATGTACACACTGGGAGTAATTATTGGACTTCAATTACAATATATAAATGGTACAAATAAGTACCTTAGAGGGTACTGCCCCATTCTACTCTGTTGTACTTGTGTTGTAAGCTGTTGTACTCCAAAAGGTAAAATAATATATTTCATTTAATAAGACTGTTTGCACATATTTGTGGGTTTAAGAAAGGGTCTGGAACGTCTGAGAGCTATACTGGACATGCCATAACACAAGTACTGATAATTCAGTACTGATTTTAAGTTTAAGCACTCTTTCTTCATTGCTAGAAAACAAACATTATAAACAATACATGGTGGGAATCCATTAGTTAGTTACATATGAAAGTGTGGTTGCATGAATCTGAGATAACCGACAGGTGTGGTTGGAATTACCTGGAAACATTTTTTTTGTACGTGTACACATGCCAAGTCACAATTTGACGTTATATGGCTCAGTACTGCTATCATGCAGCCAGCTCACCATCTGCAGAAACTTACGTCTCTCAGCACTGACTCATTTAATTACTCTGCTAACTGGACACAGTAGCCTATGCATTAAGATAGAGCGGAAAACCATTCAGACACACTAGCATGTATGATGTAACAACCTTCCTAGTTGGACAGAAAGCAGTGGGAAAATACAGAGGAAGAACTGAATGGTAGAGTAATTTCAAACCCCAGGCTGTGCGTTAGTGGATCAGACTGGCAGCAGGAAAAAAAACCTCTGAACATCAGTGGAGAACTCAAGCAAATGGAGGCATAAGAGAACAATAGAGGCAACCCAACACCAGCTCCAGTTTCAACCCCACTTATCAATGCTAGCAGCCCACTGGTCAACAAAACACCTGAGAATGTGAATACTCAGAGGAGAGACACCAATCTTAGCAGAGAACAAGGTGAGTAGCCCTACTGAGCAACAAAACAGAGGAATAAAGAGGAAAACCTTGGAAACCCAATGTCAGCAGGTGCCACAGAGGTCCTTAGCTTTCTCCAGAAAAAGTAATAAAATGTAAGAAAAATGCACCGGTTTTAGAGAACAAGATACCAGTAGCTCCATATGGTCTACATGTGGTCTGAAATGTACAAAGCAAAAAGATGAAAGTGCATGCTGGCTGGTATTTATTGCAAATACTGCATCGTACATCATCACTTCGTGACTTTTTTGGAAGTTTTCAGCATGAATACGCACATGCAGAAGAAGTTAAGAAGTTATCCAAGGTATTCTTACTGCCCCTGACAGTCTGAATAGATAAAAAAAGAAGCTGCAATAAAAAGTGCGATTGAATTGTGAAATTAACTTATAGCCTTGATTACTATTACTACTTGCTAGTCTCCAGAATGGGTGAGTCATGTCATGTCATTTTATGAAACGCTTATTCCTAATTAGGGTCGTGGGGAGGCTGGCGCCCATCTCAGCCGACTCTGGGCGAGGGCAGAGTACACCCTG
>JAOUQZ010000028.1:13992807-14012701 GCA_028564935.1 Neosilurus hyrtlii | reverse complement strand
GTGTGTGTGTGTGTGTGTGTGTGTGTGTGTGTGTGTGTGTGTGTGTGTGTGTGTGTGTGTGGGGGTGTGTGTGTGTGGGGGTGTGTGTACTTGTACTTGCTACATACTGAGGACTAGAATGTTTTAACCAACAGACTGAGGACATTATTGTGAAATATTGATAATTGTGGCTGGTCCTAAGTTTTTTGAACTGGTTAAGACTTGGTTTTGGGGTGTAGGTTATATTTAGGCTAGAGTTAGAGATAGAGTGAAGGGCTACGGTTAGGCATAAAGTTGGGGTTAGGCATATAGTGTTGATTAAGGTTTGGGTAAGGGGCTAGGGAATACATCAGTGAATATCCCCACAAAAACAGAAGCAGTATGTGTTGTGTGTTGTGTGTGTGTGTGGGTGTGTGTGTGTGTGTGTGTGTGTGTTTGTGTGTGTATGTGTGTTTTCGTAGTCTGTTATTTTATAATGGCAGCATTAATGGCACTAGTGCCTTACTTAAACGATATGCAAAATGTCACGGTGAAATTAATAATGACATTTACATCTCTGTGTGAATATAGCTCTTCCACAGCTGGAAAGCACACACAAAAAACGTGAAAAGTCTCTACACAGAAAATTTTATGACTACCATTTATTAAAACGAGCATTTGAGTTTTCTCAGCAGAAGGCTTCCCGTGCTTTGACATGCCTTTGACGTTTGAGCTGTGTCTGAAAGAGCACTCAAAGCATCAGCTCTGATGGTAGACAATTTAAAATTCATTACCTTCTGAGCCTGAGGTCCAACGGCAAATATCAAGGTCATGAATTTCAATCGCTGCCTAAGAAGGTCTCACTTTAAAGGTCTAAATCTTGGACAGATACTGTGTATAAAAAGAAAATGCAAAGTGATCTCAGAAGAGGAGTTCCACAAAAGTCCTGCCTTAAAACTGTGTGTGAAAAAGTTCAACTCTAAATACCAGCTAGAAGCTTTTTACAAAAATCCTGAAGTAAATATACAATTGAATATGACACACATTTAGACATAATCCAATCCACTTAAAAATTTTTTTTTTAAAAATAACAACTGCACTGGTTGATACAAAATGCTGAAATAAAGTATTCTGTAATGTACACCCACACATATATGGACCTGGAGGTGTAACATAACCTCCCAACCCCAAACCAGTTCTGTTCCCTTTTCAATAAATGCAGCATCTTTTTTTCCTATTTAAATGACCAGGTGACCTTATAGCGTGGTGTCATTAAACCTGAAATTTGTTACCTCATTCAGTCTATGCCTAGTTGAATACAATTTCTTCATATGATTCAATCAATAGACATATTTATAGAGGTTATTCATATATACTATCACGACAAACCAGGTGCTCAAAGAGCTCTGCTGCAATTGGGATTCACAATAGAATAACAATAACTGTATAATACACTGCCCGTCCTTATTACAGACATGCTTGTGTTATCTGGCTGAGCTGTGAATCCGTGACACTGTTAATCTGAACCGTTCTTATTGTGCGTGTCCAGTAAGGCTCCCTAGAAACATGTGTAATGCTACACCGCGTCGGTTGGTGCCAGGTGCACGCCCCACCTTAAGATGCAAGCAGCTGAATAGTGACCCGCTCTCTGACTGAATACCAATGTTAGGCCACATAAAAGGGCTATTCAGAAAGCGCTGACACACCCCCCCATCATTAGGAAGCTTTGATGTGCTCTACGTAAGAGCACACGGCTATGCTTCAATGTCTGTGCCACGTCACCACACCACAGCATATGATACTACACCACAGCAGTCCGAGAAAAGTAAGAGCAGACGCTCGTTAAAAATTTAAAAGCACTGGTTTGAAAAGTGACACTGCTTCTGCACAGGTGTCAGAGAGAGAGAGACCTTTTGGTGAAATACAGGGTTAATGTGAGAAGCTCTGGGGTTTATGGTTCAGCCCGAGGTCACATGTTGAGAAGCTGAAGTAGAGAGAGACTGAAACAGACCTGAACACATACAGCTTTTGATATTGTTCTTAGTGTCAAATTGTTCCAAATACAAAAAATAAAAAAACCAAAAAATAAAACAAAAAAAAAGTTTTGTATTTTTTTATTTCATGTGACACTGATGATTACATTTTCACACATCTACAATATAAAAAAATCAACTTGAATACACCACAAGAGAATAGCTGCATGTAGTACAGAACTGGCATCTCCTTTCATTTCCAGTGACAGGCTTAAAAAGCTCTAGGGAATGTCATATACCATTATTATAAAATATTTCTTCTAACAATGTTCAAGTCAAACTTCATAAGTCGAGGTTTATGAATTTAAATGATCTGAAAGTCTTGGCCTATTCCTGATTTTTAATCACATGTCATAGGAGTGTCTTTGTTAACCGACATGAATGTGATCCAAATGATTTGGTCCTACTTTGCTCGCTGAAAACAAGATAAATTTAAAACCATCCCAACCCTCATCCCCCAGAATAGTTTTACATAAGCACCAACTGGTTCCTTTGATTTTTACTCCACGGGCATTCCATTTCTTGCAATAAAACACACTGAATACTTTGGCCACTTTGTGTTCAGATCTATTTCAAGCCGATCCTCAAAGGAGGTAGCAACAACTCTGGCATTTAACTAAGAAAACTAATAGTCTGGTCTTGTCAGACAAAACCTGGGGTTCTCAACGGATCAATCTCTGTTACACCTCGGATTTGGCACTGGGTGCTGCCAGCTCTATTCTTGGTAAAGGCCACATTGTCTCAATTTAGCACCAGTTTCTGCTTTATTCACAACTCATTCATTGTAGCTAGATGAAAATCCAGGTGGACGTACACATCTGGAGCCTTTTGAATATTTAAATTTGAAGTATCTAGCTGCATGATTCAATCAAACCAGAAATCCAGTGGTTAATTTTCATAACAACACTTCAACATGCCAAATATCCCAGACAAGACTGACTTTAAAACTTTAATATTGCCATCTGTTATAATGCTACTATAACCATGTGTCATATTACATTTCACGTTTAAAATACTTTAAAACATTAAAAAAGGAGTCCAGTGTAGAAAAAGATTATTCTGAGAAAAAATAAATCCTTAATTTATAATATATTGTTTACTGAAATATCATACTGTAAAACCAAGTATAAATATGACTTTGCTAAATAAATATGGTGAAGATGGAAGACATAAAGAAATACATTTCTCTGAATTACGTGCACCAAATATAAATAAAAACAAGCATCTTGTTTTAAAGATAATTAATTGTAAGGTTTAAAATATCCAACAAAACAAATTCTGAGATATTAAAATCCATCCTCCCACAACCCTAGTAGATTTAAATGGTTCTGAAAAAAGTCAGCAGGACTAATATTGTGTTGACACACCCCATCCATCCATTATCTATAGCACTTACCCATTCGTGTACTCAGTCGAGAATAAAAAATAGAAGCAAATGAAGAGCTCAAACCTCCACCCAAGCTGCTCATTTCCCTCATTTTCATTCCTACAAAATATTATTTTTCCTCAATTCTTTTTTCAACAAGTCCTATATATTTCAATATTCTGGATCATCAGATCCGGAATGCTACTTGGATCCTGACCACACTCTGATTTGTGATTGATCTTATGTAGTTTAGAGTGTGGATCGGGCCACATTTGTCGTGTCCGACAGAGCAGTAACCGAACCTGACCCAAGCCTGGCAGGCATTAAGATATTTATGTCAGAGTCCGACCCGTGCCCGACATGGTTAAAATCATCAAGTGAAACAGGCCCATTGGCTACCTACATATTAAGCTGTTTTCAATTTAAAATGTCGCTGTTGTGACCGAGCCTGGCCCCAACCAAGCATAATTTTTCTAAATATCTGTCCGAAGTTATGAACCCGTTGAAAGCTCGACCCGTCAGGTACCGTTGGGCACGGGTCTACTTACTAATGTAGATGCTGTTTTGTAATTTTTGTGGAAGCATTGTAGTCTTTACTTATGGAGTCAAACGCAAGTTGTTAAAATGCCTCTATCATGCACCGGTAAAGAATCCATAAAATATTCCCAGATCTGGAAGTCCAAATCCGGACAACCAAAATCTTATGGTGTTACTTGGGCCATACTCCACCTCTCCAAAAAATAAATAAAAATCTATTCATCCAACATTTTGCATATGATTGGTAACAAACAAACAAATAAACCAATTCTGACAAAAACACAACATCTTTGGCGGAAGTAAAAAACAGAAAAGTATTTCACCGAATGCTCTGCAGTGCAAAATATTATGAGTGCGCCTCATGACGGATAGATGGATGTGTTGGGTGAGTTGTTCTGTGCTATGAAATTAAGTTTTGTGGCTCTCTGATGAAGCGTGACGGAGTTGAAAGACTTTGATTTCAAAACTCTGTGTATTTCTATGGGGCCAAAACTACTTCATCTATTTCAATGGGGAAAAAAGAATGACAGAAAAATGAGAGAATGAAAGAGTCTTTCCTGCTGTAGCTGTATACAAGCACACTATATGAGTACAGGACGGATAAGCTAAAGCTGGTTTGGGGTCAATATTTTGAAAACTGCAGGAAAAGAAAAAATCTAAATAATGAGTAGATGGATAACAATAGTACAACTGCTTTCATAATTCCCCTAAAAATGCACCTCAAGGTCAGTGGACACTTTTACCTTCATGGATGAACACCATACTTATCAAAGTTACTCTCTGAGTTGGTATTGTGTCGACACGGGTGGAAAGCTCTGTCCATTACATCAGTTTTCAGTCATAAGAGTTTAAATGGGACTGCACCATTTGTACTTTACATCACTTTACATGTATGACTTTGAGCAGACACCCTTATCCAGAGCAACTTACACGTTTGCCTCAATTAAACAACTGGGCAACTGGGCCTTACTCAAGGCCTCATGGTCCTGGGGCTTGATCCCCCGACCTTTCGATCAGGCTGAGGTCAATGGGCTTCATTAATCAATAGCTTCTTACATTTTTTCATAAATTTGCTCTTAAGAAAATTTGTAAGAAATGTCTATATTGTATTCATGATCATAATCCATTTTTTTAAAGCCGTGTTCATAAAGTGGTTGTGTTCATAAACTGAAAAAGTTTGCTCTAACTGGCATAGGTAAATTCCTATAAATAGACATAGGGGCGTGAGTCACACATATATTCATGAAGACAGAAATGCAGCGAGTAGACATTCAGGTGCCGAAAGTAAACTCCAGATGAGACTCAGTAGCATTAATTGTGGAGAAATTAAAAACAAAAAGTTTGATCCTAAAAAAATAAACTAAAAACAGACTACAGCTACAACTGCTGTCCTCAGCACCGTCTCTAGTGAGCAAGGCAGTATATGGCTGTATTGCATTTGACCTCACATATTACTCAAACTCATTGAAACAATATGCCAAAACTTTAATTAATTTCCCAATAGTGCCGCTTCCATTAAATATCTATTGAACATGTATAATGCATAGCTGTAATCTATATAACATGCCCATGATGTTATGTGTCCAACACTAGACACTCATTTCCATGTGTATAACATAATCCTCAGTACATGATCAAACACCCTACAGGTCACTATTAGGTTAGAAGTTAATAATAACAAAAATAGTGTGAATGAGGACAATAAGGGGACTTATCTTTGTTGAGACGCTCCTTGAAGAAGGTTATAGAGGGCAGTGTGCAGAGAAGAATTAAAAACAGGTGTCCTGCTGCTCATCGGAACACCAATCTCACTGCTGTGCCAAGCACACAGCGTACATTCAAAGACACACTGGAGGCTGATAACAGAGTGCGCTGCATCAGAAACTAATTTAGAGACAAAAACACCACTGCTTAATGTTCCAGTACTAATGATTTTTCTCCAAGGAGATATGCATACCCATCCTATTTGCTTCCCCTATAAATTCTGGCCATATCTCTGTTAGGTCTGGTCTGGCACCCAGCCTAAAGCCTCCTAAAAAGACCTGGGGAGGTTATTACCTACAGCTGTATTGCTATTCTATCAAAGAGATGCTTTGTTAGAGAAGAAGCACTAAAAAGTCCTCATGTACGCACATATTATGAACTGCAACTTGGAGACAATGCAGCATAGTAGTTAGCCCAGTGGAGGGCCGTGCATTTGATATCTGGGCCTTCAGTGTGGACTTAACGGACCATCACTATTACGTCTCAATGATAGAAACCATCAGTAATACACAAAAACGCAATATAACAAGGCCTAGCATTACAGGGAGAGAGGTATTTTATGTATTGAGGGTGAACACCATTATTACTAAAGCAAAAAACCCAGTTAACTCTTTAGCATTACATAACTTCCACCGGTGATCACTGGTGGAAGCTGTCGGTAAATCTGGCGCTCAGTCAAATGTAACAAGCGTAAATTTAACAGCTCGGTGATAAAGGGTTCAGAATCAATATTTATCTAATAAACTGACAAAAGCATAAAAAGAAAATTTTAAAAACATACTCACCAGAGATGCTGACCAACCAATCAGAGGACAGAAAAATGCTGATGTTATTGTAGGCCAGCTAGCTGGCTCTGTGAGGCAAATTTGAAATCTGATTGATTAAACAAACAACATCGCACATCAGCCAGCACTACTGATTCTGAAGGCCCTGGGCAGATTACATTAACATAGTAGCACATAGATGCTGAAGTGTGATTGGACAAAAAATCTAACATCCACATACACGTACTGGATGCAGTGAAGCCAAGAGACACGCTACAAAATGAGAAGAACAGACTGCTGGGAATAAATTAATACAATTTCATGGAACAAATACTAGAATTTAAGTTGTAAATGTAGTTCAGTGCGTCTGACAGTGTTTGAGCCAGTAGAGAAAGCTTTGCTGGCCCTGACAGCCCACCACTGGGTTAGCCCTTCTGCCTCACAACAATAAGGTTCTGAGTTTGTGCTTCATGTCTGGTGGGGGCATTAACATGGTGCGAGTACCAGTGGATTTCCTCCTACAGTCCAAATCCATGTGAATAAGGCTAATTGGATATTCTCAATTGGCCCTAGAAATGAGTGTGAGTGTGACTGGTTGTGTGCCCACATGTACTGTGATGAACCGGCGAGCTGTTCAGGATATACACCGTCTTTGCCTGGAGTCGGCCTGGATGGGCTCCAGCCCCCCCAAAACCTTAATAAAGGATAAACCTGTTCAGAAAAATGAAATGAGTGAACTGCAACTCTCTTTAAGTAGTTTTTGGATGTGGACAACGACATTGATTGTGGTGTGTAAGATGTAAGCCTCAAACATTAAGTGCGTCTCACAGATGATGGAAATAGAACATGGTTCTGCTCCTTGCCACATTCGTGAGTGCTTTAGACAGCTATGTAACATTTTTGTAACTGATTTTTTCTTTTCTTTCTTTTTGGAAGTTGTTGACTTATTTGCTTTAACATCAGTGGGTAGTCAGTTTTCAGTCACACGCCAGGAATTCTCACTTTTGTTCCTCTCTATTTCTGTGTGTGTGTGTGGTTGTGTGTGTGTGTGTGTGTGTGTGTGTGTGTGTGTGTGTGTGTGTCTGTGTGGACATTTCCAATGGGACAAAGCAACAAAAGCGCTGATCCTTTCAAAAGTTTCCGCACACACCAAATGCCTAAACATAAAGGCCACTGGCATTAAGCTGGACTCTAAACTGAGGGGTGGAGACCCACTGTAGATAGAGAGGGAAAAAAGAAAGACAGGACAGCGCAGGAAAAAAGGCAACTCTCTGGTTAGATGGCTGCCATTCCCAGTTCCGCTGACAAGCAGAAAGTCGACAAACGGATGAAATGAAATGATGTTTTTAATGCCATCTGGCTTTACACTGATTGGCAGAAATGCTGCCAGACAGCAGAGCGCTGATGAAGCTCTCAGGCAGAATGGGAGCGAGGCTGTGAGCCATACTTTAACTAACAAAATGGAAGTATTTACATAAAGAGGACCAAGCTGAACGACTGAAGGCATAAGAGTTCATTGTGAAGGTCCACCGCAATACACACTACTGTATATTTACTTGCATAATGACTCTATAATGCTCTACATTGCTATGAACTCTATTATGCTTTTAAAATTTTTAAATCATGCAGGGTATACTAATTTAAACTGGATCTAATTGGCAGGCCAAGGTTCTGAGCTGCCAGACGACTGATGCAATAAATCTGTTCAACCTGTCATCATCCTGCTGGAGAAAAGTATGTGAATGTTCAGCCTGCAATCATTCTAGTACCCAATATACCTCTCTGGCTCAGCTCAGTGACATTAGTAATAGTGACATTGTAAAGCCCATGATTTGTATTATAGAAAATTTCATAAAGAAGCTCAAATTATGATGCAAACCATGTCTTATTATAGGCTGTCATTCTCCTACTTAGTTAGAATAGCTTCATGTTAGTTCTCATATGAAAGAGACCATTTCCATGCTAGTGGAAGAGTTTTCATTTTCATAAAAGCTGTGCTTCGCTGCTTCTATCACCATGACTTCTATGCACACTCTTTGCCCACCCACGAAGAAAGCAAACATTCAAACGACACCATTTAAGTTCCTGTATAGTCTGGGGTCAGATTTCTCCACACAGATTAATCCTAATCTGCTACTTAAATTATATTATAAAAGCCAACCAGGAAATTAAAACAACTTTTAGAATATGACTAATATGCCTACTTGGTTGAATGTCTGCAATATACGTATACATCGTATGTTCCATAAGGTATGTGGACAGGCTCAGGAATGTTATGTACATGTATGTATACAGATCTGCTTCTTATTGCTGCTAAGGCTGTGATTAAAATGGCTAAAATTACAGCTTTTCCTTTTAGCCTTCATTTTAGTGAAATTATGGCTTCTAATAAGACAGGTGGTTAGTCATGTTACCAGCTGGGACCAGCCCACCCACAAACCAAATATCAGTTCTGCGTCCATACCAAATAAACTGAACCAGTACTGATTAGAGCACAATCTGGTCATTAAACCTCCAAATGGTACTCTGATCTGTAAAACAGTAGCCATGATTCTCCATGATAAGTGAGGCCATGGCTATGGAATCATTTATTCTGGACAGGATAAGAAACATTTTATATCCAAGCCAGTCATTTCCTTCTGGCGAATGCATCAACATCAGAGATATGGCGAGACAGTATTTACTACAGAGTTTCATGAGTGGTGTGTGTAAGCAGTCATTTGACATGAACAAATCCTAAAAATTAAAGCAATGACATCTTATAATATTCACTGATTATGCTTTTATTTACCTTCTAGCAGTGGGTGATACAGTATAGCCCTAAATTACCATATTACAGTATAACCATTCATATCATCAGCTATCAGAATATTGTATCATAATTTAGCAGAAATAAAATGATCAGCGCTGCAGCGTCCATACCCCCCCCCCCCCCCCACACACACACACACAATGAAAACATTGATGAAGATGCTGTATAACAGAGCATGATACACAGAACCAGCTGAAGACATTTTCAACCTGTTATAATACAGTCTGACTGTTATAGTAGCAACAGGAGATGGAGGTGAAGACACCAGGCCAAGGGGGGGAAAAATAACAGGGTTTGTTGACCTAAAACTAGAGTATGAAGCAGAAAAGACATGGAAAACAAGATCAAAACACTGGAAACAAAAGCAAAGCAAATATGACCTACAAAGAAAAGACGACACATATAGGACAAGAGCTCATGAGCGTGTGTTAACATGTTCTTTTGTGTCTGAGCATTATTTTCATAGCATAATTAACATTTATTCAATTAAGGCAAGGTGGATGTCACTGAATAGGCCTTGACTGAATTCAGCAACATCCACCAAGCCTAGGGCAAATAATTATTTCAGTGTACACAACAACATGACAAAAGCAAACTACATGGAGGGTTTTCTAGTTTATTTTTACATACATTAGGATATTTTAAACATGAAGTACTGGTGAGCTCTGAGCTCTCCACAAGCAGAGCATAAGTGTGTTCGGTAATGGTGGGGGAACCTTAGGCACCTTTAAGTAGTTTCAGGTACTTAAGGGTAACTTTAAACCTCACTTAAAGTTAGTAAAATTTAAGCAGTGGTTACACAAGGGATAAAGCTCTGGGTTACTGGTCAGAAAGTCAGTGGTTCACACCCCTGTATCACCAAGCTGCCACTGTTGGGTTTTTCAGCAAAGCCCTTAAAACCCAAACACTCAGTTGTATTAAAAAAGATAAATATGTAAGTTATTCTGGATAAGGGCGTCTGCCAAATGCCGTAAATGTACTAAACTGTCATATAAAAAAGAAAACAAAATTAAGATGCTTCATTTTTACATATTTTAATCATCATTGAAGAGAGAGATGAGCTCCACACGCACACACAGAGCATAAGTGCCGTGTAAAAACGTGCTTTTAATTCAAAGTTTTGGAAATGTAAAAAATACAAACTGAAATGAAGTGAGTGGGACAAACGGTGTGTTGTAGTGAAATATGGTCTGATAAGGACGACACAGTATTGATATACTGGTACTCATGTCTGCCTCACAGCAAGAATGTCCTGGGTTTGAGCCCCGTGCCCCGGGAAGGGCATTTCTGTTGTGCAGTTTGTTCTCCCAATGTTTGCGTGGGTTTCCTCCGGGTACACTGGTTTGCTCCCACTGTGCAAAAATATGCATTTTAAGCTAATTGGATATTCTTAATTGCCCCTATGTGTGAGTGTGAATGGAAATGGTTGTGTGTCTATGGGTCCTGCAATGGTCTGGTGAGCTGTTTAAGGTAAATCCTACTGTCATATTGGCTGAGTTGGGATACAGTTTCCCTGTAACCATAATAAAGGATAAAGCGTTTTGAAAAAAATTGTGAGAAATATCGCTATCATAAAAATGTTACAAAGAAAAAATTGCAAGATACATTTTAGGTCATATCGCCCAGTCCGATTGTATACAAAGCACACACATAAATGCATATGTCCTTCATCGTTTTCACCCCTCAATATGAATACTCAAAGGCTTGAAGTATTTGCTTTCCTTTACTGCAGTAACCTATAATACAGATTGGAAAAAACTGCTCCATTATTTTTTTAAAAAGGATAAATCATCTTTAAGTGTTTAAATCACACAGAAGAGAACAAAACCATAGCACTTAAGTGTCAAAGACCAAAGTGGCAGTGTTCACAGCTTTCAATGTAATTTTTTCTATCTAGTATAAGTGACAATCTCTCTATGCCATCTGTTATTGACTGCCAAATCTGTATTATTGACACTGCAGTTGCATTTACAAAGATTGCTACATTATGCGCCTGTCAAATCTCCACATGTAGAATTACCTATTAGCCTGAGACTTAATGGGCTGTTTGCACATGATCACTAAAGTACATCTTTTGTATTGACATTTTGTGTCCATGGAGACCTGTCCATTCAGACACCTAGATCTATTTTAAATTTAACAGAAGCTTTTAATTTAACTAGCTGAGAATCCCTCAGAATGCCTGAAACGGTCATAAAAGTCAAATGATTTAAAGATAGATATAGTGGGAATCTGTACTTAAGCATTCCAAATCACTCTCACACACAAATGTGCTAACATTTATGAGGCATTTATCCTTGAAGATATTACATTCAAATGTATACTCTTCAACAGCCATATACTGTACTGATCAAAATATTCATTTTTCTTCTTCTTTCCATTCATAGGCAAATAAAAGGTCTCTATATTCTGCTCTAGCTCACCCACTGAAGTGGGATATAAAGAGCATATAGAAGGTAATTAGAATAAATTCGAATGAATGTGAAATTAAACTGGTGGCACGGTGGCGCAGTGGTTGACATGCTTACCTCATAGCAAGAAGGTCCCAGGTTTGATTCCCAGGCTTGGGGCATTTCTGTGTGGAGTTTACATGTTCTCCCTGGGATTGTGTGGTTTCCTCCGAGTACCGCGGTTTTCTCCCACAGTCCAAAAACATGCACAGTAGGCTGATTGGCAGTTCCAAATTGCTCCTAGCTGTGGGAGTGTGAATGAATGGTTGTACGTGTGTTAGCCCTGTTGAACGTTTCCGGGTGTGCTCAGCCATCGGCCAAAATCGGCTGAGATAGGCGATAGCCTCCTCGCGACCATAATTAGGATTATTCGGCACAGAAAATGAATGAATGAATGAAGTGAAACTAAAACTGGATACCGGTTTCTTTGTGGCACTAATAAATGCTAGCGAATTACAACTACAGCTTCACAATAAACTTAACTGTAAAGATTTACAAAGACAGGAAACGGGCATCAGACAAAGCAGCCTTCTTAACAAATTAAGTATAAAGTGTATCTTTTGATCCACAGCCATGCTTTATAAATCACTAAACAGATTCCCTGTCAGGTTGTTATTCAAGGTAGACATTAAAAGAAAGAAAATAAACCTGTTTTTGAGTTTTGCACAAGTTTTGTTTTCCCTCAGTACAGCCTAACTTCTGCTAGCATTACGCACACGTGCCCTGTGATTACATATATTGAGAAAAATACTTTAAGAAAAATTACTTTTTGTTGAGGTTGCTAACATGACGCGGTATATTTGAAACTTTAAGACAAAATAAGGACCACAGGTGCATTGTCATCCACCTCCCATACCCCTCCCAGGTAATTCTTAAACATTAATTTCAGGCAATTTTTAAAGGGACAGTCATCAATTCTAATCCAATATACTTTTTGTCAAATTCAGTGACTATTTCCTAATGGTCCGCTAGTTGTCTGTTACGTGCGTGCCATAAAAAAAGTCTGCTTAACCTACACAGCCCTTGATCTGTAGATGGGAAATAACCAAAATTGCATCTGTGAGGCACACAAACTATGCCAGCCAATTAGCAGCATCACAAAAACACACCCTGTTGCTGATTGGCTGAAGGGCAATAGTACTGTCAGCGATAGTGTAGTCAAGTAATTTGAAAGGGCGGAACTTCTTAAGTTTGGAGGAGGTGTGCACTTCTTTGGTTGTTTATTAGCAATTTTTCTCAGAATGCAAGGTGGATGTTGCAGAATAGACACAACTTTCATATCACTTTTGTCTAAACACCATACATTTTGACTTCACAACAGACATTCAAAACAAATTTTATATGAGAACACAACTGCACTTTTAAATCTCTCTCAATTAATGACCTACGTCAGTCCCTTCTGTCATAGTGCTGCAAAATTCTAAGGACAAAAAATGGCATGCTGTTTGTGAAAGAGGTTTAGACTAAAGGACAAAGCTGCGGGAAGGTCCTTTTTTGGATATCTGGACTGATGAGCAAAAGACAAAAGAGTAAACACTTTTTACACAAATAGGTTTAGAATGAAGATAATTTATTGAGTGCTGGCTCCACACTCTTTATGCTGGAAGCATCTCAAAGATTTGTTTACCTTTTTCTGTCCATATATTTCTCAGCAATGAATGAAGATTTATGCATGGATTTTCATCTCACTTTACAGACAACATATTTTTGCATATTGGTTTATTTAATCAAGCACAAACCAAAGTAAATAGCAAACAAGCTCAAAGTAGAATATTTCATCCAGATTCTGATTTGGTAAATAAAATAATAGCCTTTTTTGGGAATGTGAACCATGGGACTGGGCTTGAACACTTGCCTGGTGGGCCAACAATTTATTTTTATTTGTACACCCCTGCTATAAGTAGGATTTATATGACAACTGAACGTATTTGGAGGAGCACAAAAACGTCCCCAGATGCCAAGGATGTCACAACAAAGAGAAGTGGGAAGTCTGTTGTCTTTTTAACCTAAAGATCAGGGAGAAATATGCTTTCTTGGACACTCAGACATGGATTTGTCAAGATTTTACCTCGCAATCTTCCAACAATTGAGTAAAACTGTGCGTATTTGCAGTAAAATCCACAGCCGGTGATGCTATTTTAATGAATTAATTAATACTTTAGTGACCTGGAGCCCTACGAAGACATTACGCACCTGTTCTAACTTTTATTTGCATATTTAAACAAATTCATTTTTCTAATTACATAATGATTTGGCTAGCATCCAGAGGTCCCTTTGTTTTCAAACCAGTCCAATGCAGAATGGTACTATTAGATAAAATACACACAAGCAATGCAAGTAATGAGCTGTAAAATTGCTCATTGAGGCTAAATATGGATAACACTAGGGGACCTAAGTCATTTAAGGCATGAGGTCACACACAATTAATAACAGTATTAACAACTAGTCACACAGCCCCCAAAAAAGCATTGTATTCATAATATTATCTGTATGAAATATGAAAGATTTATATTGTACCTTGGTAAAAGCAGGTTACACAGTTTTTTAAAACACATTTTCCCATCTCTAAACATATTAAAAGACGAACAACTTTGCAGTTAAATACAGCGTCTTGACATGTAATCATCTCCAAAAGAAATACTGCCTCCCGTTTCTATTCCCTTATCCACTGTGGGTCACAAGTAAACCCAAGCCAATCTCAGCTGAGGTCGGACAAGAGGCCTGTACACCCTGAACTGGTCACCAGTCTATTACAGGACAAATACAGACAGCCATTCACACCCACTGGAGGTTGGTTGTAGTTGACTACCTATGGTAGTCAGTTGGCCTAATTTGCATGTCTTTGGTCTGTGGAAGAAAACTGGAGCATCTAGAGGAAACATACATGGAGAATTTCACACAGTAAGGCCCAATCAACCAGAAAATTCAAACTCAGAACCTGTTTGTCGTGATGCAACAGTGCTAATGTTTGCGCCAGCATGCCGACAGTTTAAACATATGAGATCTGATCTGTGAAAACCCAGCCAAATCTGGAAAATCACTTAATAAGCCATGGATTGTTTAAAGTGGCCACCTTAAGGTGCGGATGGTCTGTACAAACAAAAAAATGAGTCACAATATGATAAACAGTGATTTTGTGTAAGCACTGCCAGAATTTCATGTATTCCATCAACTGTCATGAAATTGTATATATTCTTTTGAATAAATGTTGGCTATTGAATAAAGAGAATGCATGGGCAGTATCAATTGGATCTGTTGATTCATTTTCTTTAAAGGTGAAATAGAAGTTGAAGAAGTACCCTGTCCTGAGGTCCGATTTTGCAACATCCCAAACACCACAAATGCACTAAGAGTAACAGCAGGAGAACAGTTTTTCAGTATAAAGTATATATGAATAGATATTAGAAAAATCACTCAGTAAGGCCTAATTGCCAGAGAAATTGATTTCAAACTACTTTAAATCAATACTTGCTATGTTAGGATGTTTATCAATCTCATGTGAAAGTGTTATCATTGACTTTTTTATGGCAGGATTACAGGTCAGAAAACTGTGGAGTTTAGATTCAAGGTTTTAGAGGGCAGACTTCAATTTGTTTTTAAAAAAATAAAGTTAAAAAAAATGCATATTTTTATGTCTGTCAAACCTAACATACACAAGGGGTGTGTAGCATTCGCAAGGGGTATGTACTGCAAGTAAGGTGAAATTTTGTTTATTGCTTAACCACAGGTGTCTTTTGCTGGATGTAGAATAAAACATGTGGGTTACGTCTAACATGTAAAGGGCGTACAAACTGAAAATGACTACTTAAATGACGTTTCACATGTTATATTGACTAAATTATCAATCAACTATTCCATACAATGTATATTTTTGCAATAAAAACTGCTTAACCCTAATAAATGATGAGTTATTAAAGCAAGAAATTCACATAAAATCTGAGAAATTTCACTGAAAACAGGTTTTTCCTGAACTGATACTTACTCGAGTTTACTTTTACTTTAGAAACTTTTACTTACTCGAGTTTACTTTTACTTTAGAAAAAAAACTTTTGTTTTGATGTTATTTGGTTGGTGAGCTACTTTTCTACAGTGTATTAATGAACTAATCCACAAACAGTGCAAAATGTCAGATTCCTGAGACTGGTGCAATCAGTGCCACTTAAACGATCAGCTTTCAGTGTTTATTTCTCAAAGATTTTACAAGCTGTTAATTATTTTCCATAGATAATGCCATTATAATGTAGCCCTTAGCTTTTGAAAACTTAAAATTCCAGAATCTTGGAGAATAAATGAGATAATCAGCTGAAATCTGGAGCATAAGTTTCTCAGTCTACATGCTTCTCAAAAATGTAAAAGAATTAAAAAGTGAAATTTCTGGCTTTGACTGGGTTTTCCCAGGTCAGATTACATATAAATATATTACATATTTTAGATTTTAACAAACATATATATATAATTTTGACCTTAGCAGTAAAACTAAAGGCTGTGCTCTTTACTATTAATGATATATATGCTTCTGCAATTTTTCTGTCTAAAGGTAGATGAATGTTTGTGTCTTTACCTTCTTACAGAAACATTTATGATGGCATCAGTTTTCATAAAATCTCCACGAATATGAGCTGACCAGACTTAAAAAAGCATCAGTGATCTAACCCCATATTTCACACCTAGTACAGACACTCAATCACTCATTTACCTATATGGCAAACTCCTTAAGCAGCCTTCACACTATAATGAATTGAAGAAACTAACTAAAACTAATTGCAAAAGTCCGAATATTCACAAAATCCCCAACAAATTGATTCCGGAGGGCTGGACAGAACAAACTAACAATGAATAAAATGAAAATCAAAATGAAATCAAAATGAAATCAAAATGGTTTGATAACTTAACGAACGAATATTAAAAAATATTAATGAATGTATTAACAGATGGATAACAAGCTGTGCACACGCTCTCTGTACGATCCACGAATATAAACTGATCACATCACGTTTGTCTGCACGTATAAAACATTCGCTCACTCACAACAAATTGCGAGAGTCCTGAAGATGATCAGATGCTTTGGGTTGGAGCATATGCCCCAGCAAAAGCAGCCATTCTCCAGGCAAACATGCAAAGCTCCATTTCCACCACTCACACCTTCACCTAAAGAAGCAGATGCATCCGACAAAGCTTCAAGATCCAGGTCTCTGAGTCCTAACCTTTCACCAGCCTCTGACAGAAACGTCTCTCCTTGTTCATCCACTGTTTCAACTGCTTCCACATCCTCAACAGTACCAGCAGGGAGGCCCAAGAAGCAAGAAAAAGAATTCAAGCTCAGGAGTGTGAATGATGATCAGTGTGGATGGTGAGCATGAAGTCAGTTTAGGAATTACCACGCTTGGGTTGAACAAATGAGGCCGTACCAGTAACTAGCCGCAATCTTACTTCGGACAAACAAGACACATACAGAGCTTTCATTCTGCGCGCAGGTTGTTCACTGGCATACGTCAAAATTTTTTATGCATGCACAAAAATTTTCAACAAGTGGCACAAATACCAACATGTGGGAACTTATTAAAATGAATAACAACGAAATCAAACAAAATAAAGAGAACATCAGCATATGACAGTAAATGGTAAAAATTGCCCATATGCTGGGTCAATTCGTCATAGTTTGAGGCCTACTTTATTCCTACTGTTAGGATGGGAGGCTGGAGCATATCTCAGCAAACACTTGGCAAAGGCAGGGCACACCCTGAACAGCTCAACAACCATGGCAGGGCACCACACACAACCACTCACACTCACATCCACACCCAGGGTCAATCTGGAAATACTAATTAACCAAATGTGCATGTCTTTGAACTCTGGGAGGAATGAGTAGCCGAAGGAAATCCACACAGGCACAGGGAGAACATGCAAACTCTACACAGAGAGGTCCAAGCCCAGAACTCACTGTGGGGGAGGGGGGGTGTGCTCCACTGAGCCATCCGGGTATAGACACTTCTCACTGTAAATTTTTGTGGCTTGTTCTCATTCCATCTTTCATACAAACCATTCAAAACAGTTTATTACTATGGAGGCGGAAATGAGTTTATTCAGAGAAGTGCATCTGTAAATCTGTATCTGTATCCTCCAAAAATGGGAGCGGCCTAAACCAGAATACAGCCCATCATGCCCTAGAAAGCAGTGCCAGAGACCTCTTAAAACAATGACACCAAACAGCTCAAACACAGACTTAAATCAGCAGAGCAAACACCCCTCACATTGATGAACACAACAGACGCATCACGCATGGAATATAAAGGCAAGCGGTCACAAGGCTCAAAATGGTCAATGAGTAGATGATATGTTATGAATAAATAAATAAATAAAGTATTCATATCACTGCATTATCTATTTAGAACACATTATCTGTTCAATTTAGACAATATATTGCATTTGATTACATCCCTAATTATTTTATGGTATCATTTCCCACCATGCTTTTAAAAGAATATACCATAAAAAAAGAATGTGAAATTACATGAAAGGTGAAATGTTTTGTATAATGTTTACTGTGTACAATAATTTTACCCATTCTCACCCAGGGTGCCAATAATTCTGCCGTTGTCTGCGTTATTGCTTGGAAATTGAAGATACATTCTACGCAGTTTAATGTAATCTAATTCCTGTGCAAGCCTTTTGAGTTTTCAATGAGAAAGATAGTACATAAAATATTGAAAATGGCTCCCAGTATAAAAATGAACCATAGCCAGGAAGACATTAGAGATTCCATTTAAGCTGTGCATGCTTGGGTGGAATCAGCTAACAAACATTCACAAAGGGATTCATTTTATTTTAATACTCCTCCCGCAGCTGCTCAGCATCTGCGGCAAGCCCACCGGACATCTTTTTTCATGAAGCAGACACATGCACAAACATAATTAGTTGCTACACTCTCGAATAATATTGAGTGTCTGACAATCAGTCAGACTAATTGAAGGCATCAATTACAAAAATAAGATATTGATGGGAAAAACTACCGTGCCACAACATACTAGTCGCGTAATAGGTCATGCCCTCAGAATATGCATATTCTAGTATGAAAATTAGCAGACAAGCTCCCCACCACCGGACTGGCAGGGAAGGCAAAGGCAAACATCTGCAGCATGCTCATCAAGGCCCTGGACGCTCTGGAGGACAATGGCCTCACGGCAGATGAGCACGAATGGATGGAAAGACGCCCTGTGGTGCTTAATGACCCCCGAACAAAGCAGATTATGCCAGAACACCCAAGGATGTTAATACTAACAATATCCATTCATAACCGCCAAGCTGGTTCTCATGCCAACCAAATGGAAAACATACCACCCTGTGTGAGA
This sequence comes from Neosilurus hyrtlii, assembly GCA_028564935.1. Lineage (NCBI taxonomy): Eukaryota > Metazoa > Chordata > Actinopteri > Siluriformes > Plotosidae > Neosilurus > Neosilurus hyrtlii. Next base: position 13,993,668 of record JAOUQZ010000028.1, on the reverse strand, counting down.
TGTTTTTATAGCATGGACTTATAACCAAATAAGTAATTAATTAATTCTTTACTATTGCCAATATTTTTCAGTCATGTGTCTGCAATAAGTAGAAGTATATAAACCTTATTTCACATAGTAGTACCTCCATCCCTTTTTCCTGTACATTTGCCATAACAGGCCCCATTTTAAGTAATAAGACTAAAACAGACGAGCCAAACTCAAATTCTGCCAACAAGAGGACATCAGCAGTCCTTAAATTGCCATGAACTAAGGTTATTAATGTATTGGGCTTTTTTAATTTCAATTTTTTTAACATATCTATTCTCTTGATTAACACCAAGGCTCTGAAAGCAAAACATGATGATTCAGGGATAAATAAAGGCTTTCAGCTAATATATGCAATTGCGATATGCACTAATAAATTATCAGTTTTATTTGGGTACACTACATGATTCAGTATTTTGAAAAAATTATCCAGAGTAGATAATGCATGAATCAAAACAGTAGACACACACTTGTCATGGTCACTTGGAGCAGGCGGCGTCATCATTATCAGGCTTCAAATGGAAAATTAATCCATGAAAATTCTGTTTTGGCTGTTACAAATATTAAAGGATCTCATCCACTCCCGGAATACCTCAAGGCTCTGGATGTGGTGGGACTGTCTTGGTTGACACGTCTCTACAACATCGCGTGGTCATCGGGGGCCGTACCTCTGGATTGGCAAACCAGGGTGGTAGTTCCCTTTTTTAAGAAAGGGGACCGGAGGGCGTGTTCCAACTATCGTGGAATCACACTCCTCAGCCTACCCGGGAAAGTCTATTCAGGAGTACTGGAGAAGAGGATCCGGCCGATAGTTGAACCTCGGATTCAGGAGGA
>JAOUQZ010000028.1:13964718-13987015 GCA_028564935.1 Neosilurus hyrtlii | reverse complement strand
ACACATTTCACACAGGTACTGAAAAGGAAACCACAGTATACACAGTATATATATGTGCACAGTCCTTGCAAATGGATGTTATTGCAACATTTTCTAACAACATTTTTAAGATATTTATTGAAAATGTTACCTCTAATATTGTAGCAACATTTGTCTACAAATGAACATTATCACAACTTTGGTGCAAAGCTGTAGCATTAATTCATTCAATTATTAATTACTGATAAAGTGCCTAATCCTACTAGGGTCATAGGGTACACGCTGAACAGTTCACCAGGCCATTGCAGGGGAAAAAACACAGGGAACCATTCACACTCATATTCACAGCTGTGCAATTTGGAATGACCAATTAGCCTAAAGTAAATGTTTTTAGATTACAGAAAGATAACTGGGGTACCCAGAGGAAACTCACACAAGCACGGAGAAAACATGTTAACTCTACAAAGAAATGCCATTATCGACCCCAGTACTTGCAACCATGACCTTCTTTTTGTGAAGCCGACATGCTGACATGCTAATCACTACACCATAGTGCCACCAGTATTATAGCAACGTTGTTAAAACATAAATTTGTTAAGTAGGCATCTCAAACACACCCACAGTTTTCCATTTTCTAGTTAATATTCATAACTCTAAAATTTGAGAACGTTTTCCCGACTTATTCAATATTCTGTACTTAAAGTACATTTCTCCATAAACAAGTGATGCAGTGCTTGGCCTTTAGAGGACTGAAGTGCACCCAGCTATTTGTTGTTGATGTGTATGATGCAACCTGATTTCACTAATGAGAACCCTACCATAATAAAACACAGAACCTAATTACAGTAACCGGCTAGATGTGAACCGTGATGGATCGAGCTGAGTACCTAAATGTTCGGCTTGAGAGCTTACGTCTGCTCGCATAAGCTAAAAAATAAAAATAGCCGGAGGGTTAGTAGGCCATAAAACAGCAATTTGTTAATCCATAAAAGAACTATTTCAGTGGAGTATAAACTATTTGTCCAGGAATTCATCAGATTCTCCACTCAATTTCTCCACAGCTTGCATTTCATTGGCTGAAACTGTTTACGTATGCGTCTGTCCTGCTTTTTCCTTTTCCTCGAACCCCACATCCCCACATATAAACATCCCCCCCTCCCAGAATCCCACACACTAATTGCAACAGTTCCCTTCTGTAATGTGTTGATGTTGCCATTTCATTCAGACGTGTAATTTCTTTTTGCACCAAGCAGTGCACACACATCATGTCCACAGGGCAAAACCCTATAATAAGCCACATGCTCAAACTACACAAACCTTTAGCCCTGGATATGATTACTTTTAGTAAAGTAGTGCCAATCCAAATCTCTTCCTCAGTCCAATAGCTGGCTACTGCTGGCGTGAAGGCCAGGTTCTCTGAATTACGTCAGGTTTTCCAGAGCTAAATATAAAAGCGAGTGTCAGTAAAGTAAATGACACCACGTGTCTCCCTGAGTTTGCTTTAGATCCTCTGTGCAACAGCTGGAGAAGATCAGTCAGTGGTTGGTTCCCTCCGAGAGACAAACCTAGTGGGTTTTTGGAGAAGGGGTGCAAACTGAGATAAATTTGGCCATGAAGTTTCTCAGTATTCTGGAACCTCTGCTATAGCCTTCCTCCTCCATCTTTCTCTCTACCCCTCACCCCCCATTCTCTCACCTCCCACTCTTAGCCACATTATTTATAGGTTATCAAACATGTCACCTCTCACATTCTACACATTCTCTCCTTTTCATCACTCAGCTCTCCTAGGCCCATAACACACCGTCTGCTCCACTTCCATCAGATAAACTCTGACACCCAACAGAACACAAATCCCCCCTCTCCCTCTTTACTCAGACTTTTGGCAAAACTCAAATCTTACTGTCATTTTTAGACAAAGACTGTTATCCTTACTGCTACTCAACAAAATACAGACATTACAGGTTGGGATTAACACTGAGATCAGAAAAAGCAATACAAGCAATACAGAAAAGAAACATTCACACTAACACCTCAACTCTGAGGGGCTTAGCGTGAAGCGTCATCAAGGATGAGCATTTTAATTCAGAAAAGCGTTTGTGAAAAAAACGCAGGTAGAGATGTATTTCGGTTTCAGGGTCATGACATGGAACAACCTAAGAAACCTGATTACTGTGACCACTTCTATTACATCCGTGATGAAACTGCTTAATTTTTGTGCAGCACAGTCAGACTAAAGCTATTCGTATTAGTCTGTATATGTGTGTGTGAGTGTGCTTATCACTCACACCTCCGGCACCCACAGTGGCTCTGGAGCCATGACGCTCTTCAATTAAACCTTGATGTATGGGCTGCCTGTCAACGATAAACTCTGTCATCTCCTATCAAAACCAGAAGCCGACCTCCGCTTTCGTATGCAGGCAAAAAAAGGCCGACTCATTTGAGCCATAAGCCCTTAGAAGAGCTTTTTGTTGCAGTTTGTTGTACGGCAAACTCTCTAATTACGCATTTCATGATTTCCTATTGCACTGTGTATGGATGGAGCCCAAGGTCACCTCCCAGAGCAACATAAAGAATCCAGCTTGAAGTCTTTTACACTTTCATACCAGCTTCATCATTTGAACCACGGGTCGATTCAATACACATACACAGGAGGGGGGAGAGAGTATGAGACAAAAAAGAGCATAAGGCAAACATACTTGTGAAAGATACTGGCATCAAAACAATGGTGGAAGCCAACTACCTGAAAAAGTGTGCAAACAGTCTCATCGCACTAAGATGTATTGCTTCTGACAAAAAGCAACGCCATTAAGGCTGCATAATAAGCGGAAAGAGCTCTTTCTTTGCCCCCGTTCATGGTTGTGAAGTTAGAGCTCCAGTTACGCTTCACCCCAGCACCTGCTTCTCTCTCTGCTCAGTCCATGAAGCTATCCCTCCCATTTGTCATTAATTACATTACTTAGCCATAATCAGTTTGCCCATGGAGTTTAATTGACCTTGTAATTTTACGCAAACGCCAGCCGTTTACCTTAATACAAATGTGAGGGAGCCATATTAGCAGTGATATATTTCTTCCTCTGCTGCATATTAGCTTGCTGTCATTACAGGAATTTCCATTTTTGCTGACTGCATAACAACTGCTTTTAAACAGGTTGGTAAAATTAAATGTAAAACAGGCCAAGCTACTTTTCAGGCTTTTTTTTATTTAGTATAGAGCAGTGGTAACCAAACCTGTTACTGGAGATCTAATATGCTACCTAAGTTTTTTATTATGTAATTTTCTTATTATTTTTTATAAATTAGAAAAAAATATATTTTTAAATGTTTTAAATATTATAATCTAATAATAATAATGATAATATATTTAAAAATAATTTTTATTATATTTTCTATACATTTTTCATTGCAGTTGTAGAATACAGCAGTTGAGAGGAATAAATATTTTGATTCTTGGAGACTTTAGCTCCATATTCGTGCCCACCTAATCATCTAATCGCTGCCTTAAAAGTTCCCGATCAGCTAAATGATGTGTGTGTGAGTTCGGTTGCAGATGAAACCTGTAGCAAGGTAGATCTCTGAGAACAGGGTTTTGGACCACTGTTATATAATATGACTATAATGTTATCCTGGGCCGTTATGTCACGGTATCATGGTATCTTTTTTAAAATTAAAAACTGGAAATAGCTGATGTGATTATTTATGAAATCATTAGCATTTTTATTTCTTTTTACAAGTGGTGAGAAATATTATTAATGAATACAATTTATGATAACAAATATTTATAATATTCATATTTAACTAAACTTAACATCTCATCATTTGGTGAACCTCTTAATTCTACTACTAGAGGAAGAAGGTAGGCTAAGTTTATCTCATCCGACACTGGTAGAAGGCAGGGAAGACTGTAAACAGCTCACCAGAGCTTTGCATTGCTGGGCAAGAAACACACATCCATTCACACTCACCTCCACACCTAGGGGCAACTTCAAACAACCAATTGGCCTAATATACATATTTTTGGACTGTGGGAGGAAACTGGAGTACCCAGAGGAAATCAACGCAAGCATGAGGAGAACATGCAAATAAAGTTGCCTGATAAGTAATATTATTTGTACTGCTTATTTGTTAGGGTGCCAAAGGAAGCTGGAACCGATCCCAGCTGACTTTGGGTGAGAGGTGGTATACATCCTGCACAGGTCACCAGTCTATTGCAGGTTTATTCAGTTTGCACGTTCTCCTTGTGTTTGTGTGGGTTTCTTCTTGGTACTCCAATTTTCTCTAATAGTCCAAAGATGCAGGAACATGTATTTGACATACGGCTCCCTAAACAGAACCGAACAATTCTAATTGTCAATATTTTTGTTGTTCATGTTACTGTTGATAATAACATTGCTGTTGAGAGTCTTCCCTTTGTTCAGGTTCAATCTTGTCCTGCTGCTTTTCTTTGTGCTGACAATTCTATAGCCAACATGGCTCACACAGGGAAAAGTGCTACTTCCTCACTGATAAAAAAGAGAAACATGGCTGTCCAAATTTGCCTCTGGGATGGGAAAGCGAGTGCCGCAGCTCATTTAAATCATTTGATAATGCCTCCTAAATGAATGCTCCAGCATGCATACCAAACCACATGTTGTGCACATACACTGTGTTTGAATTGCTCGGAATTACAGTTATCAGCTCAATCATGTTCCTGCGGAAACCTTATCTTCCAGAAGGCTCATTCGGTACAACACAATGCTTGGTGGCTGTAGCACATGACCAGCTGTGCCTCCACTAAATAAACACAAATATTTGTCTTTAATCTCTATGTAGCACATGAGACCAGTACAAAGACCACACTTCCATGTCTTCTATTATGTACTTATGTTCAAAAATACATTATTAAGTGTCAAAATACCTTATGATAAAAAATCTATTCATGGGATGTTTGTAGTGACATACACAATTTCTGACATCCAGTTCCAAAAAAGCCTTGATTTAGCCAGGGAGTGAGGCCCAACAAGAAGAAAACAACAGCTATTCGTCACACATTAGGAGAATGCATCCACATTCTCCAATAGACGTGATTAAGTTGATCATCATGAGGCTGCCAATAAACACTAATGTATAGGCGAGCCTTGGAATTAAAAACAGCTCACTGCCTCGCTATTGTCTACTATTTAACTCAAAGCTCAACAGTGGGGAAAAACATGCTTCTCAGAAAAATATATATCGCCCTCAAGCAGTAATTAAAAAAAACAAGTTTGTCCTGTAAAAAAGAACAGATTATGGCCACCATTTAAAATGGATTCCGCATGCTATATATATATATATATATATATATATATATATATATATATATATATATATATATATATAGCATGCTGAGTCCATTATAAATGGTGGCCATAATCTGTTCTTCTTTAACCAGGAGCTTGTCAGCATTATATGAGTGTGCAGAGTTTCACACTCCGATGTGTGAGGGTGAACTGGGTGTTGTGGTGTCAGCTTTTGTAGTCTGGAAGCTTATTTTACAAAAATATCACAATGTTGACACACCTTCTTAGCACATGCTTGTCCCCAGGAGTCCATGGAGTACAGACATAGGGTCTGTAATTAGGCATGCCAGGCAATAGGCAGTGAGGCCTTATGTGTTTCTCCATTTCTCCTTTTTTCCCCTTTGCTCGTTTATTTTTTCTTCCACCCAGCAATTTCTTTATCTTCTTTCCCCCCTTTTTTCTCTTTCATCCAATTATTCGCAGGCAATATCTCAAGAAGGAATTTGCGTATCCTCAATAAACTTTTCATGCTTACTCCTTTGGAGTATGTCTACAAACATGCCATTTTTCAGAAGGCTACATTAAGATTTTATGGATTTAGCAGCATTTAAATTTTTGATAAAACATAACAGAGAGCAGAGGTTCCCAACCCTGGTCCTGGAGGACCCCAATCTGCACATTTTATTTCTTTACCTACTCTGTCAAACCCACTTCACATCACGAGGAGCTGTTAGTTAGTTAGAACAAGGAATAGACAAAAATGTTCAAGGCATGGCGTCTCCAAGACCAGGGTTGGGAATCCCTTACATAGATGACACTCAATATACAGCACATCGATCGGGATGCCTGCTCTATTGAGCTATTTGGTCGTTGAATATCTAGGATTTTTTAAGCATTTATACAATAACTACTGTATAAACCTAACTGGGTATTTGAATTCTTTATATGAGTTTTAATACTATAGCAAATGCTTTGAATTTGCAAGTTCAAAGAGTTTTGAATTTTCATTTCTGTATCTTATTTCCTATTAAATTCAAACTGCATAATGGGTCGTTTACATCCCCCTAGACCACACTATTTTGCAGTGCATTGTGGAATTTTATGACTACATTACATTAAGCTTTCAGATGTTATTTACGGTATCAATTGACCAAATTCACTTGCTACCACTCCATATAGTGTATTACACAGATTTGGGTCTACATCTTAGACTGAAACACTCCAGTGGCTTCAGTGAATATTGTACTTCTTTGTGTAATGTTACTAACTAATTCTAATAAATCCATGAAATGAATCTGTGCTGCAATCAAACATTTTTTTTCCTGCTGATTGAAAAAAATATTGAGAACCCAGGTAAATCCAATGCTCCCAATGTCAGGAGGTTCAGTCAGGGATATTAGATCTGGCATGATGTCACAAATTAAGCACCTGCTGCAGTGGATTCCAGTACCTACAACAGCTGCTGGGGAGCCGAACAACCCCCACGCCACGCACTAACCAACTCAACACCATGCCACATTATTAGGCTCATTTTTATACAGCACCAACGGGCAGTGGCCTGCTGCGGGCGGACGTTTACTGACATTACTGAAGTCACTGCTCGTGTACACAAGTGAAATGAGTAATGCTGTGGAATTTCACACATTTTAACAAAATATTTGTTTCTACCCCACAGGCCAGGCGAAAGAGTGAAATTTACAGTCTCTACAAAAGGGATGATTAACCCTAACCTTCTTTGATGCTGGCTGGATAACTATGTGGATTTTGTCAGCATGTATTTTCTTTAATTTTTTAAACTTAAATTTATTTTAAGTTTAATTCCTACCATGTTTTTGTTTCTGCCCTGTCTGACTCATTTTTCTAGCATATGAGTATTTTACCTGTAACACACCTATAGAATATACAATATGGCCAAAGAATTATAGTCACCTGACCATCACTGCTATATTGCGTGTTCTTCTCCAAGCTGGTATCACAAACAAAATGTATTAATGTATTAAAATGTATTATTATTTATGTGTGGTAACTAGGAGGCCCAAACACATTTCAGCATGTTTATGCCTCATAGGGCTGGGTGATATTTCTAACTTAAAAATTATATTGTATCATATATTTTTGGATTAATAAAGCCATTTGCCTCAACCCATTTTTCACCTCATTCCGCTTGGTTGGCAATATAAAACATATATAATGTGATACAATGTTTTTTCTGTATATCACACAGTCTTAAACCCCCTGTGCACAACATGAGGTTAAGTAAGACGTGGTATGCCAAGGCCGGAGTGGAAGAACTCCATAGTGCCCCCTGATCTTAAACCCACTGAGTATCTTTGGGATGAACCAAACAGCAACTTGACTCCAGGCCTCCTCGATCAGCATCAGTGCCCAACCTCTTGCACGCCAGTGGCTAAATGAACACAAATTTCCACAACTACACTCCAAATGCTAGTGGAAAGCCTTCCCAGAAAAAGAAATATTGTTATGGGGCCAACTCCATGATAACGCCCTTAGTTTGGAATGAAATGGTCAGGTGTCTACATACCAAAAACACAATGACCTTCAATGGCAGAAAGTTTTTAAAGTATTTATTAGTCTCGCAAAAGCAGTTCTCTTCATTGTACATTTATCACATTAAAGGTGATCTATTAGCCCCATGTTTATCTCATATGCTTGTTCATGGCTCATTCTCTCAACCTTTACAACAAACTACACAGTTATAAATTAGAGCAATCTGTGAAAGATAAAACGTGGAAAGGAAAGAGAAAAAGTTTCACTTGTGGGCTGAAAAGAGTCGAACAACTTTGTTATCGCAGAGGCATCCCCTCCATGGAGAAAGCCACTTAGTGCAAAGGATAAAGAGTAAGCACTCATTCAGATTACTAATTTCTCAGGAGAGCTGTAGAGAAACATGCATTAAGCAAAAGCAATGCCTGCCATTAATTTTTAGACGACTTTGTTCCTCTTCCCACAATCATAACATAACATGGCTTGTCCCTCAGACAGATGTCTCACTAGGGGCTTGCGTGGGTTCCACATTTAAAATGCTTTTTAGAAGCCAGCTTCGTGCCGGCATAGATCATTTGTGCAAATCTATGCGTATCGGGATTCTAAGCACAGCGTGTGTTTGCAAAGAGAAAATGTGGAGATGTAAATGACATCGTCACTTCATTGAGAGATTGCTTCCAGCATCCCAGGGTTCAATTTTAACAACAGTAGGAAAGATGACTGGGTTTCTGATCCAAGAGCAGACGAATATGCTGAATGTGTAAGAAATAAAAATTCCAAACCCATACCAAAGCACTTTGAGCAAAATATTTACAGCCATTTTCTTGAGGGTGGGCTGAAAAGTTATTAGGCTGACCATGATGCAATGGTCGAATTTCACCAAATGTGGTCATTTTTCATCACAGTCTCCCCTGCGATCTACACCCTTCTTCCATCTGTGTTGCAGCACTTAGATCCATTTGGTATAAAAGCTCTCAAATATCCTTGCTCTGGCATTACTCCTTCTTTGTCAGCCTATGAACTTCTCAGCCCACCCTTGTATAGGATTTTGAGCTCATAAATCGTTTCTTTTCCATCGTTCAAGCAAGTCAATAAGCTTTTGACGTGATTCCCCCTGCAAAATAAACAAATAACGGAATAAAGAAATAGCAATGTTCCGTTTCTTCTCATTTCTGAGCAGCAGGAGTGAGTTTCACCAGGTGTTTCCTGTCTCCACGAGATTCCACACTGACCTCCAGGCCTGACGGTCAACACTGAAACTCGAACAGATAACAAGCAAGTTTGTGTAAAACCAAGCCCGCTTCTCACGCTGAGCTACACACGTATCCACATTGCACTTTGGGTATTTTATTTGCTCTGATATTGGTGACACCACACTAAGGATGAGGTTAAAGGGAAAAAAAACAAGAAATAAAACCATCTCTCTTATATTCAATAAGTGATAAATTATGTATAATAATATTCTGCACTCATGCAACATGTCCGTGGAATACTCGATAATGGAAGAAGAAAGACTTGATGAAAATTTGGGAGATCTGCCATTTGAGATCAATACCTGTGGGCAACTATGCTTTCTGGAAATGGTGGTGGAAAATTGCAGCTGTGATTTATGTGCTTGTATTTTACTTTGAGTATGAAAATCTCTACATAGTGAGCAAAAATTACACAAATTCCTGTCAAATAAATCTGAATGAGTCGAGGCTTAATTAATGAACCTGAGAAACAAACAAGTATTTGTGTACCAATTTCTTTATCAATACCCAGCTCTAGACCTCAAGTCTTGTACTTAGAAGTTCCAGTTTTATTATTCCTCCTGTAACACACATCAAAGCACATCACTCTTAACCTTGGGATGTTACCCTGGGTTTACACTGGGGCACGGTGTCCACGATACCCGCGATAAAAAAAGTGTGGAGCTCCACGATTTATGAGCATGCTTGGAGCACACTTGGGGTATAATAAGGAGGCAGGATGCATCCAGGAAAATATAACTTGATCAGCACGATCATCACGAATCCACCAAGTTCCCTCAAGATCATCGCGACTCCACCAGGGACCCTAAAGATCATCACACTTTGATCCCACGACCCCCCATGTTCATCACGATTCTCTCAAATCGTGAAGATTGCGGACATCGTGCCCCAGTGCAAACCCAGGGTTAATAATGTACTTGATCTAAAAAAAATAGAAAAAGTTATGCTGAAATATAACTTGGCATTAAAATAGTGGTCTGTTTTTGATGAAGTATTTCTGGAGGTGCACCAGCATGGACGGATGTAACCTAAAATCAGCAGGAGAGTCCAGCTTCATTGGATGCTGAAATATCATAGCTTCGTGACAAAACTGCAAATGAAACCAAAGCACCGGGCAAAACATGTCTCTCGTCTGGCTATTTTTATCTTGAAGTTCAGTGGTGACAAAATTCTCAGCCTGAAGCATGAATCCCACATCACCACATTATAGACTGAGAGGATCATTTACGTATGACCCAAAATCCTAGTTCCAGCTGATGTATGGCATATTAGTGCTTAAGGATAGAATGAGATAGGTACAGTTGATCTGCTACACACTATATGATGTAGTTATGAACAGTTAGGAGGCTTTAAAGCAATGTACCTGGCTAACATTACGTATGTAACTACTTCATTTCATTTTTCGAAACGCTTTAATATTTATTAGTGTCACAGGGTGGCTCATCTCAGCCAACTCCAGGCGAAAGTGGGGTACACACTGAACAGCTCCACATCTGACACAAAAGCTGTCCTAGGAATTTGCCTCATTTTCTGTTGAGGACCTGTTGTATACCTGTTGTGCATCATATGTGGCAGGGGCTACAGCATGGAAAATATAGAGTATCATTTGTCCTTGAATGAAGTACAGTAAATAAAAATATTGTTAATCTTTTGTCTTGTTAAAACCACAGGAACTGCATATGTTACTCAACACTTCATTCATAATGACCAGTGATGTAGTGATGTATTTATACAGGCATCATAACGCAGTATTTTAAAAATGAGCAACAGGAACAAACATGATATGAATTATAGAGTCATTTATTAAAGCAGAATAACTGAAAGGGCATCTGACTGCACCCTCAAAGCTTGATGAAATTATTCTGTTTTTCATGTTTTACTTTGACAGCTTCATTCCCAGTCATTCAATATGACATAAAGAAGTGACAATTTACATATCCTGTTCATGACAATGTGGCTTGCTCTTTATTTGGCAACAATAAGTACCAGTTTTCATTACAGTATAAAACGTCTCACATTTTCTCCACGTCCGATGACAGATGAGATGACAGTTAAGGGCTGAACCTATTATCTACCAATCTATAAAAAGGAACTGAAGCTTTCAAGATGTAATAGGTTTGCATTATCTTGCAAGTGCTCCAAGGTTATTATCAAATGCTTTGCGCTAACAGAAAATCTTCTTTTTTTCACTCCTTGATCTAATTACTATAGCCATTTCAATGTTTTTTCCTCTGTATTTATCTAGATACTGTATATGATTAAAACAACACTCTAAGGCAAATGTAAAGTGTAATCCCTGGTCACGGCAATTACACTGGCCCACAATTAACTGCAAATGCAATCAAAGTTTGGTGAAACAAAATTAAGAAATTGAAATAACCGCTCGCTTGCTGTCCTTACCCTAGGGACAACAATTTCATTAACCTTCTATCTTCTCTGAATTTCCAACTGATGACAAGACATCATTTTAAAACATGGGAAAAGAAAACGGAAGCTGATATGAACCGGCTCAGGCATTCCTTCATATTCTCAAGACTCGTACTCATTTCCATTCCACGTATAGGAAGCCATAAATTAGCTCAGCATGAATTACTGACTTCGACCGGACTGCGACATGGCGCCTATGAAATCAATGGTTGCAGTCGCAGTCTACATTCATGCCAATCAATTAGTTATGGTTACAAAGTGTCCTGCTTAAAGACTCGTCGACAAATCAATGCCCAAAGAAAATAGCAATCAAGAAATTACACGTGGTGCTACTACTGAATTTTCCTGGGGTTCCATAGTATAATGGTAAAGACTCAAATATTTAACTTCTCCAATGCAGGCAACTATTTCTACTCAAAAGAATAACAGAAAGCTAAAATGTGGTGGTGGGGGGAAGGAATGAGAAGCGTCTGCAGTCAACTGATTGCACAGATGGTGTGGCAATGAAATGCAAAGGTTTACACCGAGGAATGAGTAGCGTGGCTTTGTCTGCTGGCACAGGCAGCCTGTGATGTACAAGCAATAGCATAATGAAGCAACATAACATGAAAAAAAAATCCTGCATTTAGCTATGCAACAGGCACAAACATTATGAGTCATTATTATTATAGGCACAGACATTGCTAGTCAGGAAGTATGGCTGTGATTTGTACAGATTAAACAACTCTGACCCATTCCAATCAAACTGTAATAAAGATGACAGCTTGAAAATTTTTCAGATTTTTTAAAGGAAAACACTTTGTCTGAATGATCTGATTTTATTCTGGCACTAATCCATGGCCATGCCCATTCTGGCATAACACTTGCAAGACATCACAGCTTTAACTCATGAGTTGGATGATGCTGGATGTGATACATTTTTATTCCCACGTTAAATAAAAAGGAAAGGTCAAAACGCCAATCGAATCCCCATATGTGAGCTGATAACGCCCCTGGCTTCTGAAATCAGATCGATAGCAGCTATATTCCCAGAACAACGCAGGGAGCTCTCAAGATATCAAAGGCCCTTGACACAGGAGTTGGGAATTGGCTGACACTGCTTGCATGTCGACCTCACTCAACCTATAAAAAGTATATAAATAAATTATTTAAGTGATATAGTGAAATACCAAATCCTGAATAGCATCAATATCACTATATAAAAATAGTACTCTGCTGTGAACTTGTTATAGCTGTTAAAATTATGCCAACTGAAATGATCTGTATGAATGTGCTTCAGAGAGCTCTTGAGCACTGATCCCAATGTTCCGAGTTAATCAGTAATCATCGCTGATATCTATGAGTGCAGACTTTGGAGTGTTGAATGGCTCAAAAGCAAACAAATAAGAAATCAAATGTATTTCATACACTCATGCACCCTGAGAACAAATTACAATTTACAGCAATTACTACAAATTTAGTAAAAAAATTTTTTTTTTAAAAACCCAAGGCCTACTTTTAACTGTCTGACAAACTCATGTTATCACTTGTATTATTGCTGTTATAAACAGATTTTCCCTCAAGTAAAAAAGACAAAAAATGCAGCTTGTCATGTCACCCAGAAACCGGAAAGTTTGGTCTTGTCGCCTCCTCACAGAAAACAATCACACGCATGTTTTTTTGCTATATCATGTGCAGCTATCACTATGCAAATCCCTGTGGGGGGTTAAGGAATTACCTTAGAAACTTAAGACACAATAACATAATATAAACATGCAATTTGAAATTTTGCCCAAACTACTGTCAGAAGTGTGATACAAGAAAAACTAAATGTATGAAAAACTTTATTTAAAAGGTACATTAGTTATGATTTGTGAAAATAGCTTAAATAAATGTGGTATCAAAGAAGGTATAATCATTTATACAGATTAATATAGGAAAGTTGGCTTACAAATAATAAAATAAATAGAGATAAATTAAGTTAGTATAACAAATTTGCTAAAAGTTTGCAAGGGCAATCTGTGAAAACTGTTCAATATATATATATATATATTATGCGTGTGTGTGGGTGTGTGTGTGTGTGTGTCTGTATGTGTATGTAGGTATATGCACATATATAGCTTAGTGTAGTTACTTTTTTATAATTGCTGCTAAACAGTGTGCTGCTTAACTGATTTTCATTGTTCATGCAACAGTTGACAATAAAGATCTCCTTATCTCTTTATCTGAATCTGGATCTCAAGAATTTTACGGTGGCCTTTTAGTTGAAATCTTCTGGATGAGTTAAAATGATTATTTTTTAAAACGTTAAATTTATAAATCTGTTTATTTTTTGTCACTGCTGTTGATTCTGTATTAAGGCAGTAGTATCACGAAGAATATATGAACTTGTAAACAGAGAGTGGTTGCAGGTGAAAGTGTGTGCATGTATGTATGGCAAACGAAACTGTGGCATGTTTACGATGCGTATGAGGATGCTAATGTTTTGGTGTCATCTCTGAGTGAAAAGATACAACATGCAAAGACGCTAGTTTTTTTGAAGAGACTGTTTCCAGACAACTCACAGAAAGTTCTAGAGGTTTCAATAAGGGAACTAATCACTGCGTTAACAGTTACGTAATCTAACCACAATGTGAACAATTGCAGCCACCTTCAAATTCTCAGAGACAAAACTTGTAGGACATGTAAAAATAGTAAAAGCAGCACCAGAGAAGCACCAAACCAGTCATGAAAGTAATCACAGCACAAGCCACTGTGAAGGTCAGGAAATGGAGAGAATGCAATTCAAGCATCTGCTGAATGTTTTGCAAAAAAATTCTTAAAATCCCAATATGTCCTTTGAGGATTTTTTATTTTTTTTTGTAAATATTTTTTTAAAGTAAAATGCCTGCAGGGTGAACCACAACAAGTTACTCAAGCTGCACTTTTTTTAGGATAATAAACTAATAAACAATTTTCACAATCATCCTCAGGAGACAATGGGATTATGAGATCAGGTGTTCTTTGCCAGTGATGCCTCAAGGTGAAAGACTGTAATGCATAAGCTTTGTCTCAGCTGGATTGTGTACTGTGAACAGCACTTCGCTGACAACACAATACGATCCAAGCTATAAACGTCATGTAGCGCAGGCACTACAATAATTCTGGGACACGGAAAGTCATGCAGTGTCTGATGGGCGTTAAGAAACGGACAGCTAAGCTGTGCATGTGCCATCCTACAACTGACTCACTTTTATTTTCCTAAAGAATCAACAGTCTTCTAGTCTTCACTGAGTTTGCACATATGCTAAACTGCACATTCAATCCCGGTGTCTGTTCAATCTAGTGATGGCTGCATGTTTTTAAAAAGATAACTACTTACACTAATTTGCGCCTATCTTCAGAAATGCAAATGACATTTCTCTCAAGAGACCAAAATATATATCATGTGGGTGGAGTTGGCTGCGAGCTGGTTGTGCTTTTCTATTCATGAAATGAAGCTTAATTTTTTTTTGATCATTTATCCCTTTTAAGTCTAATCTGTGCAATATTAGGCGTATTATAAAAATCCATTTAATGAGCCGTGCTGTTTTGATTACTTTCAAATGAAATCACTTGACAGTGGAATAGAAGAGCTTGCGATCAACAAACACGCATGGCTGATCCGAAACAGCAAATTCCCCAGGCTTTAATGAACCCTGGATGTGTTAATGCAACACTGGAGGTGTTAAGTCAGCAATGTGGTTTCAGATGACCGTCTCGAGCACTTCTCTGCCACATACATATGGAAAAGAAGCACAGATACGATACAAAAATTGAAGGATAAGGCTTCTAACTATTCACTGTTCGAATCGGGGTACAATGGGAGTTTATTTCTGTCCCCAAGGAAATGTGTACACCTATGTACCCACTAGAGTTCAGTACTGGGCTTCAGGGTAAATATGCCCAAAAATGTACATACATGTTCCCAAGAATTATATATAGTGTACAAATAAGTACATTACAGTGGTGGTCACTAACCCCAGCCAACATTTGTATGTGGGACCCATGTGGTCTGTAAGTGGGCTGAAAAAAAGTGCCCCATATAGGAATTGTCTGCAGGCTCCATGGTGGCCTTATGTCAACTGCCCACATGTGTATGTGAGCCCAACCTGGGATAAACTTGACCATGGGCTTAAAATGGGTATTTTAACTGGGGCCCACATGAGTCAAGTAAATGGGTCCCACATTGACATGGTCCTAGTTGTTGGTTCTAATGGGAATTTAATTCATGTTGGCAGTCGACATGGGCTACTATGGAAGCCACTAACAATTCAATATGGGGCCGGTTTTTTTTTTGCCCAGTGACTACCCACATCGGTCCCACGTATAAATGTTGGCTGGGGGCCTGTTCCCGTAGATCTACCTTTCTGCAGGTTTTATCTCTTACCAAAAGCAAACACTCCTCTTGTAATTTATTAAAAACTTCTTAAGTTAGTGACTTCTTGGGTCAGATGGGCATGAATAGGGTTGGAGCCAAAGTCTTCAGGTAGGTAGATCTACAGGGACAGGGTTGGTGACCACTGCGTTAAGGGTGCCTATTCACTAGTGAATAGCTGCTGTGTTTTATCTTCCATTATTAGTTCATTTTGGCTGATTATAAAGGCTTGAAGTGGGGGGGAAACCGCCCCAGGTGACAGGCTTGGTATCTCTTTCTGTACTCACCTGTTTTACATCCTGTATTTGTTTTGTGTCTGTTTATGTTAAAAATAAAAAGAACAATACCCTGTGGCCACAGGAATTATTGTGTGCATGTGCAATAACATGGCAGTGCAGCACCAATTTGTAGTAGGTGGAAAAGTCGAAGATCAAGTGTTAAAAGTCAGAAGAAGGCATATGAATTGAACAATAATTAATAAATAAATGATGGTGATGTTTTCGTTTATGTCATAGAAACTCACATACACATTTATTTATTATTTTATATTTTGCATATTAGCTAAGTGTTTACTGTTTATTCTTTATTTGTGTGCTGCTTTTTTCTATCTGTGTACTGCTTTTCTTTTGTGCTGCTGGAAATTTAAATTTCCCTGATGGAATCATCCCAAAGGGATTAGTAAAGTTAAGTCTAAGTCTCTAAGTCTACAGGAGTAAGCAAATGGTTTCAGAAAGACACAGTGGCGGATTTCACTTTATTTCCAAGAGACAGCACTGTATTTCATGTTTATTTAATATACCTGGGAAGTAAATGGTCACCGATAAAGTGCACTGCCCCAATGAGAAGACATTACAACCCTAAAAGAACACTAATGTACAGTACTTTATACTCTGAAAGCATCAATCTTTATGTGGATATTCATCATAGACAAAAGCACAGCTTGTACTTTTGTTAGAAGTGGCTTGCTGACACTGACAGAATTTTTTGGAAAGCTTTTTTTTTTTATTTGGAAAGTCTGAAGAGGGGAAACTTGTCTTTTTGTTGAGTCTAACCCAAAGGCGGGCTGGAAATCCAGTGTGCCATCTGGGAGCAGGCCAGGCTTAGTCTGACCTTGTGACTTTTTCATTGTTGTGCAGTAGCAGTAGCTGTTATTGAGATGCTTCAGTGTTCCAGACAGACACCTCACATCCCCATTCTTATTGAAATCATCCTGCTGACCTTCCCATCCAGCCCACTGGCTACAGACTCCAGACGGGCGGCGCTGCTCAGCCTACTCATGCATTAAACACCTGATTATTTCTAAAATCCTCGCACTGTTTTGGTTTCTTTGCTTGCGTGCTTGTTATTTTTCCTTACCTTGCGCGACGGCTTTCAACACGTGGATCTGGAGGCAGAGGAGAGCCCAATAACTCCTCGCACACAACGCCAACTTTCTCCTTCTCCTGGAACTTCCACCAATATCTGACATCTGATCAGTCCTCTTCTCTACTCCTGGGGTCCTCCTGATGTTACTCTTGATAGTCCCTGGATCGGAGCACGTGTCTCCCGGCTTGCTCGGCGCTGATCCGGAAAGCGGCGCGATGTCCCCGCTTGCTGCGCGTCTCCTTCCGCGCTCTGCTCCATCCCGAGCGCGCGGCATGATTTCCGTGATCAAGTGCACAGCTGGAGAATAATCCTGCGATCGTGACTCAGGGTTCTGCTTCGCGACTACAAAACTAACCCCAACTTAAGTCTGCCTGAATTGTTGTGGCGCAGACATGGAGCTGTTGATCTCCAAAGGAACGAACCGATCCAGCCTACCTGTTCTCTCTGATCCCTAACAGACGCGTCCTGTAAACTCAGCGCTGGAATATTATTCCGATCACTGGGATCACTAGCACTTTGCTCAAGGATTCAGCTCCAAGGAGAGGAAAAAAAAAGTTCTGCCGTCTCACACACGCACAGTGCTCTTCCATCCAGCCATCGTGACTCCTAAAAGCCCCGGGTGCGATTTCTTCTGTCTCACTCGCATCTCCGGGGCTGATCTGAGCGGGTCTATTAAAACTCGGAGCGACTCTGAACCGAAAACAAGCTGTTGCCTCCTGCGCCTCTCAGATCTTTACATTAGATTATAGCGAGTTCCGCGCGTCGCTTGTAAACACCCCGACTCTGTTAAGCATTTACTAAATAATTCTCACCATCAAGCCACCAAGCCGACTTTTCCCTCCCGGAGAGGACTACAGGCACAGATCAGGTTTCCCACACTGGATAATAGACCCGGTACGGCTCGCAGGATGGACAATCTTATAAAACACTGACAAACTGCGCGACTCAAGCAGTTCCGACGACTAGAAGTTTAGGGATAAGTGCACAGCCTCGAGTCTGCGAGCGTTAATACAAGCAACAAGCGACTGCAGACCTGCTGTGTGTGTGTGTGTGTGTGTGTGTGTGTGAGAGAGAGAGAGAGAGAGAGAGAGAGAGAGAGAGAGAGAGGGAGATCCGGTAAAGCGCAGCAGCAGCAGTGTGGAGGCGCGCTTTCTCTCCAGCTCCGCTCTTTAACTGTCGGACTTCCTCACCCCACTCCCCCTACATCCCCCGCTCCCGCTTTAACCCCCTGCCCTCTCTGAACTACCCCCCACCCGGCGTCCCCTGCTTTACATCTGCAGTCTCCTAGCTATCGTTCACCTCTTCTTCAACTCCCCTGCCCTCTCTGAACTACCACCCCACACTCAGCCACTTGAGTTATCTCCCCTGCCCTATCTAAACTACCCACCCCACCCATCATCCCCTGCTTTAAATCACCTGCACTCTCTCAACTATCCCTTGCCACCCTCCTTTAACTCACTTGCCCTCTCTGAACTACCCCCAAACACAACTCTCCTGCCCACAGCATTCACTCAAGCACTCACCCAGTTGCTGAACCACTTAATCCCACTACAGTCACAGAGAGGCTGGAGCGCATCTCAACTGACACTGGGCGAAGGCAGGGTACACCATGAACAGCCCATTAGACTATTGCAGGGCAACACACACAACCAGTCACACTCACTATCCTTTGCCCCCTCCTTTAACTCACATTCCTTCTCTAATTTTCCCCTGCTTTAACTCCCTTGCCCTCTTTAAACTACCCCACTAAAACTTCCCTGCGCTTTTTAAACTTTCCTTGCTTTAACTCACCAGCCTCTCTAAACTAATCCAGGTTTAACTGCACTGCCCTCTCTAAACTAACACCACTTTAACTCATCTGCCTTCTCTAAATTACCCCTGATTTAACTCCTCTGCCCTCATCTGAACTCAACTGCCTTCGCTAAATTACCCATCCTTCAACTCTTCTACTCAATTTCTAAATCACCTACCCTCTTTAAACTACCCCTGCTTAAACACTCCAGCCCTCTTTAAATTACCAGTTATAACACTCTAACCCTCTCTAAACCCCCCCCCCTTAACTTCCATTCCCTCACTTTCACTCACATATCTTCTTTAAACTATAATAATAATAATAATAATAATAATAATAATAATAATAATAAATTGTACACCTATTTCATATGTACACAGTCATTTAAAAATGAGAGAAAATAATTCTAAAATGCCCATCCCATCTATGTCCAACTTTCAGATATAAACTGTCCTGCTCTATATCTTCTGCCCTGTTTAAACTGTCCTCTGCTCTTTGTCTCATTTCACTCTTGAAATTACCCAGCACTCTAAACTACCCTCTCCTCTACTCAACATCCCCTGCCTAGGCTAAATGCACGCCCCTTCTTTAATCTCCTTGCTCTCTTTAAACTGGCCTCTGCTCAAAATTGCCCTGTACATTAGTTCTCTGCACTCTCTAAAGTGCCCAGCACTCTCTACTGCCCCCTGCTTAACAGTGCTGTGCTACACCGGCCTCTCTTTACTGCCCAATTCACTCTGAACTACCCCCCTGTTTAACTACCCAGCCCACTGTAAACTGCTCCTCCCCCTCCAACAAATGCACAATACTCACCCATGCAGTTAGCCTATAGTGCTTTTTTAGCTTCTACACTAATTATAACACAGGATACAATTTTTCTTAACAGTACTGCATTTTATTCAGAAAAAATTCTGCAACAACTCATCACAATCGGCAGACAATCTTGTGAACATACATGCATGCAAATCAGGACGATCCATCATCTTTCACCATCAAAGGGAGAAAACTGGAGCTTTATGTTTTTGTCACTATTCAAATGTTTTGCAATATTTCAAAAGCAGCAAACAAATATGACAAGGTGTATGAAGAAACCAGTGTTATCAATTCGAAGCTAATGCATGCTAAAAAAATCACTAGAACTTGCCAGGAGATGGAAATCATCCTTTGAATTTCATGGAAATCATCCTTTGAATAGTCACTGAACCATCATGATCATTAGGAGGTTACATGTACTGAATTAATAAAATGTAAAACATTAAATCAACAACTCACTGTTCATGGATCCATAAAATAGAGCCACACATGACCTGAAAGATGCCGAGCTAGCACCAAGTCAGCTATCAGCCATGTACAATGAAATTGAGTGAAAGCACTGTTTAATTATATCCATATCCACTGGGTTGTGAGTAATACAGCATTTATATTTTTTTACTCACCCACTCACTCATTTGTTGAACCATTTAATCCCACCAGTGTCATAGAGAGGCTGGAGCCTACCTCAGCCAACACTGGGTGAAGTTGGGGTACACCCTGAACAGCTCTTACGTTGCAGTTTAAAGTAGCGGCTGAGTGATTAAGGTTCTGCATTACTGAACAGAAAGTGGATGGTTCAAGCCCCAGTATCTCCAAGCTCCTGCCACTGTTGGGCCCATGAATGAGGACCTTAACCCTCAATATATTAAAAAAAAAAGTTTCTCTCTAAAAGTGCATCTACCAAAAACTGTCAATGTCAGTTATTGAATCAACATCCTTTGTGTAACTGAAAACTTTCTGTACGTTGATCCAACATTTTATAAGAATTCATATTTTTCAGTGTGAAGTCTGAAAAATCTTTGTGAAGTCTTTCAGTGAGAAATCAGAATTCTGAAAAGTGTAAAACAGAAAGTCTTTGTATTCATGTTTTATAAAATTATTTTTACCCTCTGAAATGTCCTTGTGAGCTGTCGAGGGTGTACTCTGCCCTCGCCCAGAGTCGGCTGAGATGGGTGCCAGCCTCCTTGCAACCCCTTGCGCTCGTAAGATTAGTATTAATAATTGGATTATTTTGTGATAATTGGCCTAAAAGTTGTAGAGAAAGGTAAAGGAATCAGATTACACCATCGAACACAAGCTTGGAAATTACGCACCCGTATGCTCTGGACACAGTAACTTGGATGACTATGTAATCCGCACGAAAAAATATTTAAAAATTCCCTGCATTCAGGCAATAATATGGATCACTGTAATCAATTGTTTATTGTATCATTTCTGACTCATCCTGAAAATTTCATCAAAATCCGTTCATAAGTTTTTGAGTAATGTTGCTAACAGACAGACAGACAAACCAACAAACAAACACTGGTGAAAACATAACCTCTTTTTATGGTAAGCTCCAAACTGAAATAAGACTCAATGGCTTTTCTTTACTCCAGTGACCCTTTGAGCATGGTGGAGAATAAAGAGTAATCATATGACCACGTGTCACAAGTCTGACACCCAGTCTAACCTGTTAAAAACTTGTTCCCCTTGTGGTAATTTTATTGTTGTCTGGATGAGAGGGTTTTATATATGAAGAGACATGTAAAAAATGTACTGGTGAGAAATAAATCCAATCTGAATAGAGCTTTAAACTCTTCTGTAGCTGTGCTAGCAATGTTCTACTGTGACAAAAGAGCAACATACAATAACTTCTCAAAGGAACTTTAAAAATACAGCAACGACCTGCAAATTAGCACGAAAGTCACTGAGCACATCACAAATACTACACTATATACACAAATAATACACTATAAACATATTTACTGTGTTTGGGTTTTCTTTTAACATTCAATATACTGTACAATAAATGGGTGTTACAAATGTGATGTTCTAACATATTTACGTATATGTTTCATTTCTAGGTGTTGCGCTGTAGTGTTATGGTATGCATAGAAAGAGTTTACACAGTGTACTGTACTGAGATAGAAAATCTTCAGGGAGTCAGGGATGAGAAACTTTAGAATAAATCAAAATGAAAAGAAAGGATATTTTTTAAGTGAATAATCCATCTGTTATTTATGTCACTTATCCATCATGGTCAAGGGACAAACTGGAGCCAATCCCAGCGAACTTTGGACAAGAAGTGGGGTACAAACTGAATAGGTCACCAGTCCATCGCAGGGCAAATACAAACACAAACTTCAAACTCACATTTACATAAGCGGGCATTTAAGAGTAGCCAGATGACCTAACGTTCATACCCAAGAGTACCCAGAGGTAATACACACAAGCATGGGGAAACCATAAAAACTCCACAAAAAAAGGTGCTAGTTGACAGGATTCATACCCAAAACCTTCTATCTGAAAGGCTACACTGCTTTATATATAT
>JAOUQZ010000028.1:13931662-13954350 GCA_028564935.1 Neosilurus hyrtlii | reverse complement strand
ACTCCGACGTATCGAGCACTGTTTTACGGAAAATCGACTCAAGATCTTATATATATATATATATATATATATATAAATCATCATCTTCATATATATATATAAATTCATTTATTCATTTTCTAAGCCGCTTAATCCTAAAGCCACTGGCTCCCATCTCAGCCGACTTTGCCCGAGGGCAGGGTACACCCTGGACAGCTCCCCAGACCAACGCAGGGCCAACACACACTAGCATTCATACTCACACTCATACCAAGGAGCAATCTGAATCAGCCTATTAGCCTACTGTGCATGTTGTTGGACTTTGGTTGGAGAGCGGAGTACCCAGAAGAAACCCACGCAAGCACAAGGGAACATGCAAACTCCACACAGAAACGCCCAAGCCCTTGAATCGAACCCATGACCTTCTTGCTGTCAGGCGGACATGGTAACCACTGCGCCACCATTTTCCACCAACTAATGCTACTATTTAAGCTCAACATAGCAGAAGAGTCTTAACCAAACTTTTTCATTATATTAAGAAGAAAACAGCAGTGTGATTGCAAAATTGCTGCAAGGCTTTTCATTGTGGTCTACTAAAAATTCAGTTAGTTATTTTCACAATACTGTTGTAATCAGAATTGGGTTGTGAATGTCTGAAAAGGTCTTGCTTCAGCAAATGTGGAATCAGTGAAACACAAAGTTATGCTAATAAGACCTTTGCCGCTGTGGTAATAAGAGCTGAACAGAACGCATTCGGCAAATCACTGAAAGGAATTCGCTCTTTAAAGGCTTAGTATGATATCACGGTTCAACATGGAGAAAACTTTTGATATGTGAACTAACTCATAAAAACTGCTTGCTTGCTAATTACGTGATGTTAGAGTTCATTAGCTATCATAAAGCTAAATATACACACACCTATTCTGGAAAATATACCAGTTAAGTATACTTTTTTTAAAATAATAAGAAGAATAACAATGAAAATACAAATTGAGTGTTCATAAACTCTCATGTATATTTAGTTACAGTGGGTAATGATCAAACATTAGAAAAGCTTAAAAATAGTAGACTACATTAGAAACAAGAAAATGTCTTTGAGTCATTGACTTCCTTATAATAAAATGAGGTGTCTTCCTGTGAATCTTATTACTTGAAGAATCTTTCATTATTTTGCAATATGTTTTTCAGAAGTGTAACAGATTTAATTTTGAACTGAGTTGAGTGGTAGTCACTGTAGTTGTAGGTTCTATAAACAGTCACTGTAGTTGTAGGTTCTATAAACATGAGTGTAACAGGAGAAATGTACTTTCTAACCTTCATAACTCTGATTTAAAAAATCATTAGAAAAGTTATGAATGTGTTTGTGTGCACACTTCCTTGTAGTGGACTAGCGGTCCATGTGTCCATAACCAATGTTTTTAAGATTTTCTTCACATCCACCGCAACTCTGATCAGGGAGAACCTTTTACCAGAGATGGCTACCTAACAAAATCCAGGATGACAAGAAACATTTGTGAAGTAAAGTGTTTGAAATTAATCTCTTTATTATGGGTCATTTCCTTTGAATTCTCCCTCATAAAGGTGGCTTTTTTAATTATTCATTTATCCAAAATGTATATTTCTGTTGTGTGAAATGGTCTTTCAAGCTGAATAAAGTGAAGGCTTGTTTACAAATGAATGAAATGATGCACAAGCACTATTATGTATTGATACAGTAAACTCCAGTGACTCTCAGAGTGGGATCTGGGGAGGTTGGTGTAAAAATCATAGCTATTATATTTGTATAATATAATCTGAGGTTGAGTCTTTACATTTATTAACCCGTGTTGCTAGTTCCTTGTGTTTAATCCAAATTCTGCTAGGAATAAAAAAAGTTACCTAGTTTTAATCAATAGATAAAATATTGTACATATTGATATAATGGCAACAATATTTTATTTATTTTACAGGTGAAGTGGATGGCTGCTGTTTGAGTAAAAATCTGCAGGTGTCAGAAGAAAACTCTGCTGTACAAGGCATTATTCTGATAAGCCAGTATTTCTCTAAAGGCACTATATATAATAATCTGTATGTCCAGTATTTGTTAGTCGAGTTACTAGTTTTCCAAGTCTACAAAAAGGTATATTAACAATTTAGACACACACGAATATAATCCAGCTAACAATAGCTCAACATGTATCAATTTGGACCTGATGTCATTTTAATAACATTAAAAAAAATCTCTATGGCTGCAAAATATGATGTACATTTAAAAAGGAGCTTTAACTAATATTTGAACAGCTGTATAATGGTAATTAAAAAAGTGTTGTTGTTATTTTTTGGAATTTGTTTTACAGGGAAAGTTGTTGTATTCCAAAAAACAAACAAACAATACAAACAAAAATTAAAATACTTGAGAATCCATGTAATAAGGCACTCATGCATAAAAGCCAGTTTCTGCCACTTGGGGGAAAATGAGATCACAGAGTATGTCATAGTAAAATGAAATTCCTCAGTATGTCAGAATAATGAAAAATAATTTCTCACAATGATGATTAGGTCAATACCTGAGGAAATAGTGCAAAATAATATGAGAATCTAATTGATGATTATGAGATTTGTAATGTATAAATAAAATATACTAAGTCATAATGATGAGAAACTTTCAGAAACAGAAAATCTGTAATTAGTAGAAGCTACGCTTTAAAAAGTGGTGGTATGACACAAGAACATATCTAGGTACATATTTGAAAAATGTTGCCTTATAAGTACAGTGCTGTTTTTTATAGACCAGAAGTGCTTGAAGAAATGGTACAAAGTGATGAAAAACAAAACAAAACAAAACAACAAATTTGTGCTAGTTCAATAAGAAACCCTGCAGCTATCTGAAAGGCTGCAAGAGCAATGTGTCCAGTCCCCACCTCAGTGACAAGCATCTCCATTTTTGAGAGAGTCAAAACTACGAACTACTCAGTGATTATTACAAGATAAGATTGAATTATTGCGAAATAAAACAACAATAAGATCCTTAGTCCTAGTTATATGAGACTATGTCATATTTCATTAGTATGAGCTTGCATAAGGACATAATGACAAGATACTAAGTCATCATTACTATCATGATAGGTCCTTGGTATGATAAAAAATTAAGTCAGGCCTAATGAAGATATAATAAGGCACAATTAAGAGAAATTTATTGAGTCTACTGCAGTTTGAGAAAGAAAGTCATGAGCTGAAGGATCTCATTAATATGATGTAATAGTCGTAATTGTAAGACAGGTATGTAATTATGAGATACCAAGCCATCACCATCATCATCATCATCATCATCACTATTATTATTATTATTATTATGAAGTCATATTATAATGATTACAAGGCTTGTCGTGATTATGGCTCCCATACAGTCCCAGTAAGGCCTAGAAGGTGATATTTCGATGCAGTGTGAGGTTTGGAAGTTGTGTAACCCCGCCTCTGCACAGCCCTGCAGTGTTCTCCGCTCAGTCTCTGTTCCTCTCCCAGTCAGGTGGAACTGAAACCCCTGTCCGTCCGCCCTGCGTCTCCCTGCTGAGATTTCCAAACCTGATTTCACCTGTCGGAATGTGTATGTCCTCCTGAACTGTGCTCAAGTCGCGATCTTCTGCAGGTAAAAGTGTTTTGTGTTTGGTGATTCTCTTTGGTGCAGCGCTAATCGGAAGTCGGAGCGCACTTTTAGGACGCAGATAAGTGCACTGTACGTGCTTGTGACTTAGTTTGAAGCGCGCGATAAGCGACGACGCGTATCGAGAAAACTTCAAGTTAACCTGAAGACTCGACTAACGCTAAACTACACGGTGTTCCTGCTGAGGGGGGACAGAAACCTTCCTGACCACTGTTTGGGTTTCTCCAGCTTATTTTGCTATTATTCTGGCTTTGGTATAAATATGACTAGGAGCCTAAGCAGTGCTGAGTGCGGGCTGAGGAACAAACTGGGCTTTTTACTAGTTATGGTTTTCTCTGGTGAACATGTACCGAACAGAAACACTTTATAGCATCCAGGAATTCATTTAGCTTGTCTGAAAAAAACGTGCAGTGCTTACTTTATATCTCTCCTTGTATAAACATAGCAGTGAAACTTTTATATATATATATAAACTACTACACTTGACTACTAGCTAACTACTTCTACTAGTATAGTGACCACCGTTCTGTACTATATTATATTATACCATTCTGTACTGTACTATATCTTGTACTATACTATACCGTACTGTATCATCTTGTACTATACTATACCGTACTGTACTTCAATGTACTATACTGTACTTTTATATACTATACTATATTATGCTATACTGTGCTGTACTGTACTATACTGTGCCACACTACACCATGCAGCACCATAAATACTATACTATTACTGCACTATCCTATACCATGCCATACTACACTATACCATACTGTACTGTACTATACTGTAGCATACCAATGTACTTTAAAATACTATACCATACTGCTCCATACTCTATTATGCCATACTGCACTGGACCGTACAATACTATATATACTGTCATACTGACCGTGCCGTACTGTTCTGTACTACACTATAGTATGCTCTACTTGACTATACTGCACTTTACTTTATGATGCAATACTACACCATACCCTATTGTACTGTACTATACTATGCCATACTGCACCGCACTACACCACACTATACTATACCATTTTGTGCTGTAAAATACTATACTATACCATACTTTTACTAATATACTATACTGTACTGTGCCATACTATACTATACTATGTCATATCATAATGTTCTATACTATACTGTAGTACGCTCTACTTGACTATACTGACTATACTACACTTTGCTTTAAGACACTATATCATACCCTATTGTACTGTACCATACCATAATATACTCTGCTGTACTGCACTGTACTACACTACACTATTCTATACCATTTTCTGCAGTAAAATACCATACCATACTGTTACTAATATACTATACTGTGCTGCACCATCCTGTACTATACTATACAACTTCATACCGTACTGTTCTATACTGTACTATAGTATGCTCTACTTGACTATACTGAATATAGTGCACTTTACCACACTATATTATTCAATACTGTACTATACTCTATTGTAAGAATTAATATTTATATTTGTAAGAAGGCATTTTACAACTCTGACCATCTACATTGTGAGTTACAAGTATACGCTTGAAGATTTGTTATTCTGCCAGTCACTTAAAGGGGAAGTGTTATGGTTAATTGAAGAAAGTATCCTAAATATCATTAGGGGTGTTATCCGACAAAACATATCAATTTATATAAATGCAAATTAAATTTTTGAAGGCTAACAGAAATGAATTTGCTTCATACAATAAATTTCATCAAGTTCATCTCCAGCAAAATAAAAAAAAGGTTTATGTTGCAGTACATTCCATTCCTGCAATATTACGTCAAACAACTTTAAAGTCTTTTTGATTTGCAAGTTGAAAGGCTATTTAACAAATATAGACTAGGATTTTGGACATTTACTGCATATTTACATGACTTTTTGGCAACTGAATTTGGGTACAAATCATAACACAGCTCATTAAAGTTTTTTCTTTTTGCTGTTCTTTTGTATTTTAAACCTTATTATTTATATTATCTATTATTTGTGCAGTCTAAACTGACACTTCATTAATAGCACTTAAAAAGCCACCATTCACATTAAATAATCATATATTAAATAAAATGCTTTTTAAGATCTATAATATGCATCAAAATGTATTGTGATATGATCATTCTTTTTTTCTGTTATAGTTCTAACCCTTATTATGAAACTTCATTCCTTCATGTCTTGTCATGAATTACTTCCTGTTTTAAATGTTGGATCACTCTATAGACTGTAAATTAGGGTTGTCCTTAAAAATTGAATGTCAGAAAGTCTAAACCCTGAAGTTTGTTGGAATAGTCTGAAAATCAACTATTCAATCTGAAAACATTTACCCCTCCCTCAACGACCTTGAAGTTTCACCCTGAGGATCCCAAAGAGTTGTTTTTTTTTGTCTGGGAATAAACAGAGCATATACGGATTAAAAAGAGAATGAAAATAAAAGTTACAACATGAGAATTGGTCAAAAACAAATTATTTTATGAAAAGGAAATGTACAGGGGTTTAGTTTTGAGTAAATTAAAAAAAATTGGCATTTTTTCACGACGAGAGACCAGGTGTCTATTTTGAAATGGGTAAATAATTAATGCTAACACCAACCGCTATTTCTAAGGACCTAATTTTGTTGAATTGTTTTCAAGGGTTGTGGTTTTAAAACTTTTTATTCATGTTTAGAAAAGGACAGAAAGAAATGTTTTGGTACAAAGTATGTACAAGACATTACATTATTAGAAACTTAAAGAATAATTTCAAACATGTAAACATTTATATGAGTATGCCTGCGGGCAGTACACCCACTTGGCAACAATTAATATTTTTCATATAACAGATGTTTAGTTATGTTGACAGATATATAACAGATGTTCTGATGTTATAACTTTTATTTTCTTTCTCTTTTTAATCCTTATATGCTCTGTTTATTCCCAGACGAAAAACGCCTCTTTGGGATCCTCAGGGTGAAATTTCACTGTTGCTGAGGGAGGGTTAAATGTTGTCTGATTGAGAAAAAAAGTTTTTTCAGCTATTTCAACAAATTTCAGGGGTTGGAGCTTTGGAATGATTAACAGTGCAAGGATCTCAAGAAGACCTTTTTTGTGTGTGTCTA
Source organism: Neosilurus hyrtlii (assembly GCA_028564935.1). Classification (NCBI taxonomy): domain Eukaryota; kingdom Metazoa; phylum Chordata; class Actinopteri; order Siluriformes; family Plotosidae; genus Neosilurus; species Neosilurus hyrtlii. The sequence continues at coordinate 13,947,632 of JAOUQZ010000028.1, read as the reverse complement.
GTGTAGGTCTAAGAGGTCTGAATATGTCTGGTAGTGCAAGTGTAACATTTGTGGATTAGGGTGAGTTCAACAGAACAATACTTGCCTTAGAATGTATTGCTAGACTGAATCCTGACAATGGGATATAAGAAAGCAAAACTTGCTTTCTTCCTGTCAAGGAAAAAGTCCTCCCTGACAGTCACAGTGACACTAATAAATCGCTGGTGTCTGTTGAGCCCACATATGTGGAAGAGGGTAGATAGTACTCTCTTCTGAGTTTTAGTGCTATCCTGTGATGATGCATGATTACCAGTTAAAAAAAAAAAGAAAAACACAGTAGGTTTCATGTGTCTCAGGGAAAGTCTTTATCAACCATGGTTGTTAGCTTTCCCATGATGGAGAGTTAGCAGGTGACCAATCTGATCTATTGAAGAATTAAATTTTCTGTAAAGATTTAAGGATTTGGTTGTAAAAAAAAACAACAACAAATAAATAAAAAAGTAGGAACAATAGCCCCATAGCTTGTTGCAATTAAAATAGATTCAAAATCATGATAACAATTCTATAAACCAGACTTTAAAACTGACTAAAGCTGTGTTCTATCAGTTTGTCAAAACACTGTAAAAAAATCCAAACCACTTATTTGTTTAAAACATTTTTTAAAAATTATTGTTTCAAGGAATGTTTTTTTTTTTTTTTGGAAATTAATGGTATGGTGCCACCTCTTTTTTCCATTACTGATAGTGAAACTGTGTATTGGCTTGCTACTGATGGTTTTTAAGTAGTAAGTTTTAAAAAGAGTTATTTGTCAAACGAAACTGAAGATAACTATCTGAAATGATCCACAAACTGTTCAAACACTTTACTGTTTTTGAATTTGAAATTTGTCTGCTGTTTAGCATTTCTCCTGATTCAGTATGAAGTTTTTCCACACATTTACAGTATATCATATCCATTCACATTGATGTTTTACTAAATAGCACACCAATTGCAGTTGTTATGGTAATCTGGGTGAATACTGCTTCAATCATGTGACCTACTTTATTACGATAGGGTAGCTGGTATTGTTTTCATTTCTGCCAGTTTGTGATTTTGTATTTATTTTATTTAGGTTTTTTTGTGGCTGCTCACACCTATACAGTTTGTCAAAAAGTGCTTAACATATCACCATAAAAATTTCAGGGCAGCAACTTGGGATGAAAGGCTGAAACGAGTTTATGAAAAGGTCCTTGTTCAAGGTCAGCAAAATGGCCACTATTTGTTCATATTGACTAGGAAGTGGCTGGTGCAATTGCCCAGTCTGGAGCATCTAGGGTCACTTTGCATCACTTTACATTGTGTTACGGTGTACAACAAGCAATGTCTGGTGATACTGGAAATATTTCAGGCGAGGTTTGTTACAGAATCAGATCAAATTCATTGTTTCTCTAATCTGCTAATATTGATGGATCTCTGGATATCAGATTGATTATCTGATTATTGATTAAGTACTACTGTTTATTATATTATTATGGATATCTTTATGATAATTTATAATTGAAAGCCTTCGATAAATGTTTTAAATATGACACTGGTATCAAATTTGCCTCAAATTGGTAAAAAAAAAAATTTCAATAATATTTTGGAGAATATTTTAGCGATGCTTGATGTTGTATAAAACAAGCACATTAGGGCTGAATTAAACTTGAGCTGATTTTCTGTCATACAGCATGGTTTCACCCTGCATTTCTGTACTTGTAGATTATTCCACTCCCTTCAATAGGAATAAATTCTTTATTCAAATGAGAAGGTTCTTCAGTTCTTGTTTTTACTTCTTGCAAGGTTTCAGTAGCCTTCATCATCACCAGAAAAGCATTTCTTAATAGCTCTTTACACAACCATTTTAAGGGTTGAAGAACAGTCATCTCTAAATGTTTAATGCTTCATCATCTGTTATGGCAGCAGTATTGATTACTCAGACTTCTCCTGACATAAAATCAAACACATTATATGCATTTAAAGGAACTTAAAATGAAGCAGAACGCTATGGCTGTCAGAGAGCCTAAAGATTGGCCTGTTTTTATCAAGGATGGCACTCGAATTCTCTTGGCTGTTTTTAATGAGACAAAATTGTTCAATTAGAAGATGAACCAACTGTGCATAACATCATATTATAATATTGTTATCTTTTGAGTAGGAATCTCCTTTGCTCTTGCATGTGAGGGGATTTTTAAGAATGAGAATGGAGTGCAGTTTAGGTACATGCTGACATTCCGTTTATTTAATATGCTATGCTGATCTGGGTCATTTTTTAATCTATTATAAAATTATATGGATGAATGAAGTGATTTGCATTGTTTGCATTGCTCTATAAGCAGCAAGACTGATTAGAGTTCAGAGCATACCACACTTGTACTTTCAACAGTACTAATAACACTATTCAGGCACCTGAGTTTTTACACCCACACACACACACACACACACACACACACACACACACACACACACACACACACACACACACATATATATATATATATATATATATATATATGTATATATGTATGTATGTATGTATGTATACACACACTCTAGATTGCATTTGGTCCAGACTCTCAGCATTTGGGAGCACAAAGGGTTAATAGAAATGTCATTTGAATAGCCGGTGGTGTGACAGACAAGGATCCTCTGTGAATGCCGAACAGTTGCCTAATTCAGTATGCTTTATAAACCTCAACTTTGCTTAACAAATTGAGCAGCATGTCATGCACCCCTCACAAAATCAAGGACAAGCTCTAGACAAGCAAAGAAAAAAAAATTCAATTTGAAACCTGTCCTTTAAAAGTTGACCTCATCCCGCTGGCCCCATTACCTTCATCACCTTCTCCATTGACGTTTAAAGTCACTGTTCTAGCAGGGAACATATTATGCACCCGATTTTGGATGGACTTCAAAATATCAACTTCACGGGCCGCCCAGACATTTGGCTTTTTTTTTTCCCAGGGTTCATTTTACACTGAGCCTTTCTTTCTAACGCCCAGTGGGCCATGTGGTGTTAAAATAATTGGCACCTTTTAACAAGCCTTATGAACATGTGCTATCCAATTGTATGAGAATTACATCAAGGCGCTTTAAATAAACATGTAGACATATTTATAATTATTAAATAAATGCCAGGAAGAGTGCTTGTTCAACAATGGATATTCACTATTACAATATACTACATAGGAACAGCAAAACTGATTGGTTTGCTATTTTGGGATAATAGACCTTAATATATGCTAGGGGTTAGACTTTAAATTAGACCATAAATAGACATTATCCCAAGTGGATCAAGGTCCGTCATTGTCACTTGGAATAGACGGTGTCTTCAATGTCACATGAATAAAAATAGAAAAGTAAACCTTAAATCTCTTGTTTTAGTTTGTTTTTCTTATGTTTCTGTGTAGTATATACTATAGAGTTTAAAAACACCACCTGAATCTGTCGTGGTGAAAATATGTAGACGTAAAATATAAAGATGAACATCCACTGCAGGGTCAGTGGATGTCACTGAATTGAAAGTTTGCTCAGTGTTTTGGGGACTTGGGAGAGTGCTTTAACAAAAAAAGAAAAAGAAACTCTAGGCTTGACAAAACATTCATACCTCTTGAACTTTTCCACATTATTTCCACATTATAACCACAAATATGAAGGTATTTTGTTGGGATTTTGTGTGATGGACAAACAAAAAGTGACACATATTTGTGAGGAGGAGGTTTCTGAAAAAAATCTTTTACAAACAAAAATCAAAAAAGTGTGGTATGCATTTATATTCAGCCCCCCGAGTTAATATTTTACATGTCAGTCAGTGCGGTTGACAAAGCTGAGTCTCTTTATATAAAATGCATTTGGTGTTGGATTGCATCGTCTCTTGAATTTACTTCATTCACTTGTCTCACTTGTCTCGTAAAATTTTAATGAGATCTTTTCTGATCCATTACTAAATATTGATTCAGAACGGTTACCACATTTACGCTCTATAGATTTAAAATACTGTTCTTTATAGTGTATATAAACTCTATAGTGTACATTTTGTAAGATGATTTATTTTCACTTGCTTGACAGACTCTGCATAGTTCAGTTATAAAAAAAAAGATAATAATGGGTCTTTGTGTGAAGTTTTCAAAGACCTCTGATTCCATAACAACTTATATAAATATAAACTATATTTATATTTATACTAAAATGACATTTTAATCTAGTTGTAGTTATGTTTTACGTATCGTCCATATTTAATACAACAAAAACTTTCTGTTATCACTATGTTATTAGAGCAGCTTTAAATATTTGAGCTCTTGTTCTCTGTCTTGAACACAAAATTGTCCCTCTTGCGGAAAAAACCCCCAGAAATAATGTGTAATCAATGACATTGTTGCTTCAGTTGGACAAGTCAAGGCTCAGCAACATTATCATTCATCTATTCATTCATTTTTTGAACTGCTTAATCGTAATTAGGGTCGCGGGGAGGCTGGCGCCCATCTCAGCCAACTCTGGGCGAGGGTGGAGTACAACCTGGACAGCTCCGCAACATTATGTGGCACAATAACAAAAAAATGAAGTCAGCCGACGACCAGAGTGTGCTGAATGAGCAGGTTATCCCTTTAATAGACTTTTTCTTCCCTGATGGCACAATTATAAAATTGGGGTTCAAATAGTGAAAGAGTGGTTCAGGGAGCATGAAGAATCCTTTTCACACCTGACCTGGCACCACAGAGTTCTGACCTTAACCCCATTCAAAGTCTTTGGGATGTACTGGAGAAGGCTTTATGGAGCGGTTTGATTTTTTTCCAATTTTCAATTTAAGATGTCGGTGAAAAATGAACCCAACTCTGGAATGCTGCGTAAAACAATGCCACGATGATTATTCACTGTAATTGTTGCTAAAGGTGGTCCAACAAAATATTACAGTGCACGACTTGTTTTTTGGCCAGGCAGTGTTTGTGTCCTCCTACTTGTAGAAAATGAACTAACACCATGTGGTCAATCAAATTAGAAAATTTGAGTATATTAGGGGAATAACGGAATTTTAACATGTTTGAACCTCTTAAACGGTGTTAACCTACTCTATTGTTCTGGTTCGAGCCCTTTAATTCCTTGCGTGCATGAGCTTCTGCTTTTCTGAATATTGCACTCGGAATGCCAAAGACCTGAGCACATCCAATTCATCTTTTGAGAATTTTGTTATTATGAGCAAGGATATATTTGATCTGGAGGGATTTGCCTTGGGAAAGTCGTGCCTTGGAGCAGATAAATACTATATAGCCAAGGGAGCAAAACAGATCCATTACGGTTCTAGATGCTGCAGAGTTTCACTTAAACAACAACAAAAATGATAATAATAATAATTATGATTAAAAAATATTAGTAATAGCTTTCAGATTTAGCAAGCGAACAGTCATTGCTGTAAACATCTTACTGTTAACGACTCCTAAATATGTTATGCGTTCCGAATGGAGTTAATTACACACCGCAACATGAACGCTGCCGTATACGTGTTTGTAATATCAACTAAAAAATTTATACAGCTTGAAAGGAATTACATGCTGAATCCAACGTGCGGATGCAGAATAAGGTGTTCATAATTAGGTTTTGCTTGAAGTGACCAGAAAACTCAAGAAGTAATTTATCACAAATGCATTCTATTCGCATTATGTGTACATGAACACAGTCCATTCAAGGCATTCACAGTATCATTAAAACAAAGAGATTGAATGCGCTCACACATTGACTAATTATTCACTTTACCGCGTGTGATTTTTCACTGCATTCGCACGGCAGCCAGGTCCTTTCTCCTCACCTTTCCAAAGGCTGTTTCTACAAACATTTAGCGCAAATGGATTTTAAAACTTTTAGTACAATTCAGGAGAGCTGAACCTTGAAATCTCACCTCCTTGATTCTATTATGAATTTTGGTACATAGATGAACAACTGACCTAACTTTACAGTGGAGTTTATAGCTTGTTTGGTGCCATTTTCTAGCCCCTTATCTCAGATCTGCACTTTCACCAAGGCAGCCAAAAAGCTTCTCAGCATCTCCGGCTCGCAAGATGTGAAATTCTAGCAGTAGTAAGGGCTTGGTCGGGGGAGGCCGCTGCACTGCTTCACATTATGTTTCAGTTTCACACAAAACAGCTCACCACAGTTCTTATGTACCGGCAGGCTGGAGGAGCAAGGCTGCAGCCCATTGGCTGGAGACGCTCTGTTGGTTGGTGGTTGTGCTAAAATCAGACAGGGTGGCTAGAACACGTGGTGAGCACTTCCGCTTGACATTGCTCTCCACCACGAGTGCGAAACAGTTTCAGTCGCAGTCCTGGGGGAAGGAGACTGAAAGGAAACTATAGTGAAACAGGATCCAAACTATATGAGTGTGACTTGCTTTGCAAACATAAAGAGATCAAAATAGTTAAAACGTATCGTTACATGCCCTCATATAAACCCCAGATACTGTAAATACGCATGTTCAGACATGTGTCATGTTACTGTAAATACTAATGTTCAGACATGTGCACATCAACTCAGTCTCTGACTGCACATAGTTTAGCACATAGAACATAGTTTTTAACTCTTTGATTTTACCAGGTTGAAAAATCAGAGCTAGTCTTAACATCACAAGCCAGCTCTGTCCTGTTGATAGAGTCGAATTGCAGCAGCGTACCCCGTCGTGCAGTCCTATACGTGAACACAAAGCTTGTGAGACCTTGCCTGGCCTCCGCCCCTGACAGCTTGATCTCACACCCAGAAGAGGGCCTGAACATCTGTTCTCGAAATGAGGAAGTGAAGATGTTAGTCACCTCCTCCAAAATAAGCTCAGAGGAAACTTGGTCAGGGCTGTATTGTAAGCTGGGGGTGTGGGCAAAAGCAAAGCATTTGTGTGCCTGTCCGCATATATCAGCATGCAAGCACGAGCCGTGAATCAGTCGGCTGAGTCACAAAGACATTGCACAGAAATTTGGCAGAATGGCGCGTCACACATATTATTTTAAGTGTCTGGTGTGTATGTGTATGTGTGGGGGGGGATCCCCTGTGGATTGTTTTCCAGTTAGTTATCACCTGAGCTAGAAAACAAAAGGGAGTTGAAACTTTTCACTGAGGTGGCAGTTTAACATTACAAAACTAAATCCCCTAGTCTGTGGTGCTCATCAGTTCTCTTTAACAACCCCCTCACTTTCCAATTGGTCATATGGCCGCATCCTCAAAAGGACCTGAGAGTCTTTGCGTATAATAATCAGTCGATGGGACTGTGGTCTAACACCTGTCCCAGGTGGCTTGACTTTCCACGCAACAGAGCTGCTGCGCAAAAACTGACCTGCAGCCTGATGAACTACTGACACACACAAACCAGTGGTGCTGTGCAATGAACACTCAGCCAATCAAAAAGCACAAAGTGTGTTGTACTTAGCTAGAGTGTTAACACTATGTGTTAAAAGTTGACACATAATGTGTACTGATCCAGGATCAGAGCATACCTGGTCCCACTGTATTATACAGTATCCAGCATCCAAATATTTACCTTAACCCTAGTGAAAATGGAGTGATTTGATTGCTTAAGTTTGTGGAAATAATGCAATGTAGATAATGCGCCAACAAAATATTAAAGTGCATGACTTTTCTTTGACTTTCATTTAAAAGAGAACAATAATAATTAAAAAAGCCAGTCTGTCCTCAGCCTCTTATGTGTGGAATGCCATTTCTCATGGAATCTATCACATCTTTTAGATGTTCCTCCAGCATGGTCTTTGTTTTAAATTTTTTGTTGTTTAACTCTGGTAGAGTGCCACCATATATGACAGTCTTTCATAACAGTTAGCACTAACAGCTAGTTCTTAGTATAGCTAGCGTTGGACAGTGGACACCAAGGGTCACACCTTTAGGACTTATGTAAAGTTTTGATAAAGTCGGCCTATTTCAGTGACCCACGAGTGGCGAGTGAGCTCATTTATTTTACTTGCTTTTATTGAGCGGTTGGTGCTAATTTTGAACCTTGATTGTGTGTGTGTGTGTGTGTGTGTGTGTGTGTGTGTGTGTGTGTGTGTGCGCGTGTGTGTGTGTAAAGCACTTGTGTAATTACTAACACATAAAAAAGCATCAGATCTTGATTTTTTTCCTGATCACATTCCTATACTATGATCACAATTTTATTTATTTTAAGCTCTACAAGGAAACAACCTCAAAGAATAACAGAGACCATGGTTACTTTTACAAAGTAAGTGCACTGCAGGAAACTGCTTCAAAGTGTCACTAATTCTTTCAAAAATGAAAAGGGATAGATTGTGTCATTTCATTTTTTTTAAATATCAAGTTAAATATAAAGTTCATTAATGTCTCTTTATTATTAGAAAATATTAAAATGTTCAAAGGAAGAATAATTGTTTATTAGGTTTAATATTCAGATTGTATCTTTTTTGCTCAGTGTATTCCTACTCACCTCCCCATTGTTCATTGGGCCACTTTCCTGGTCTCTGTTGAAATGTATTTTTACCCATAAAACCTGTTCTTTGAGACAGAACATAATCTCATAACTGGGATAATTTTGGAATAGCCAGTTTGTCTGTTCGTTACAACTTGTTAGTCCAGTAACTTTGAAAGGAAATGACATAGGATCACCAAATATAGTGTATGGCTCTTCCTTGGGCAAATATGGAGGGATTGTACATGGGTCATCTTGATCCAAGGTCACTTTTTGGGTTTTATGGCTAGTAAAGGCTTGTTTGTATAATAACCTTGATAGGAAATGACATAGGACCAAAAAATTGGTAAAAGGGTTCTCCTCAGGAAGCTCTCAGTTGAGATTGTATATGGCCCCCCGTTGACCTTGTTTCAAGATTACTTTTTCTGTATTCGTCTTGATAAGGCTTAGTAATGCAATAGTCTTGGAAGGAAATGATACAGGATCACCAAATTTGGTGAATGGGTTTTCCTCAGGATCTCAAGATTGTATATGGGTTACCTAGACCTTGTTTCAAGGACACAGCTGTCAGCTTAGTGATTTTTTTTTATATTAGCATATTATGAAATAGTTATTCTGGTGTAAGCATCTGGACCCCTGTGGGCTACATAAAGAAATACTTAAAAAAAAATGCATACAACCAAAAAATGTTTCGTTTTTAAGTATGGAACAATAAATATTTTCAGGCACTGCCTATAAGCAGAGCCCTGAACATTTATTTTCAGTAAAGAAACATAGTCATAATATATGAAGCCATAATATGACTTACTGTCTTTTCACTGCTACCTGAAAACTTATTTCTCCTCAAGAAGAAAAAAACATTGACTAAACAAGAACATTTCTTGCAAAATATAAGTACCCTCAGTGTTGACGTGGGGTAGTCTGTGTGGGCACATGAGCATGGACACAACAACAAAAGCGAGCTCATGGTTTATGACATTTGCATAAGTATGGAGCTATTTAACTAATAAATAAGAGAGTCATGTTTCATAGTTTGTGGTGGTTTTTTTGTACATCTCTTGGTATTCTTTCTACAGTTATGGAATGCGGTGATAGTATTTGCGACTCAACACATAAAAAGGATGTTCAGCTAATTTTTGAAGTCACTCAATGTCCTCATCTTGGAACAATTTAATAGCAATTATATGCGTGACCAGGTAAAATGTCATAGAATCAGTGACAGGTTCCTAGCAAATACTTGTTTCCACATGCTTTAAATCATGGATGGGTGGGGGATATATATATATATATATATATATATATATATAAAATAAAAAATTAGCATTGCACATGTTGATAGCAAATAGAGTAACGTCTGCATCCCCAAATATGCCAGAGAGCCATGTCTTAGCGCACAACCCAGAAAGGTGTTTCGTATTACGGTACACCTGATCCGTTTATAAAACAGAGACATTTTAATTGTTCATGATCTAAAATCACTGTATTGTGATTTTATCTCTAGTGACACTATCCATGCTTTTATAATGTAGCTACTGAGAATATCTCTACTGTTACAGATGGATTAAGTGTCTCCTTCAGTATTTGGTCATGAATCATAAAAGTGACAGTGTTTGTGTACCGAAATATAAGCCACCTTTCTTGCCTTGTTTACCTATCTTCGGTAGTAATTTGTACCTGAATTTGACAGTAACTACATACTCATTATACTCTAATGGCTAAAACTGTGTTCACGCTGGAAGTGACGAGTGACAAGCATCCACGCAAAGTCAATAATCGTCATCGAAATGAGAGACGAGAGGTGAAATTTTCTCAAGCGACACTAAGCTGAACAAGCTAAATTTTCACACAAGCAATTAGAGCGATAACCCATTAGAGCTTAAAGATACTGTTGATTAACAGATGGCAAAAAAAAATGAATTTCCCAAAAACCTATTTGCTTCCATAGGCCGTGTAAAATAGGCGATTTTATGATCCGACAGTCACTTCCTGTATGAATGCGGCATTGAGCTTGAAAATGTACAGTTTTAACCCTATTAGTAGTAGTGTGTCATGTTTTAAGCAATTTATTGAACCAGATAGATTGTTACACAATTTACGTAGATGCACATTTATTATTATTGTTATTGTTACAATTAATATCCTCTTCTACACTCATGCATTGGTACACTTTATTTTCTTCTTTTGCACCGTTTGTTGTTACCTAAGAGGGCGGCAATCCCCTTGCAGAAATTTTTCTTTAGGACAATCATCCATACACACTCACATTCACAGTTGGGGCAATTTGAAATAGCCAAACAGTTTTTTAACTGTTACTAACAGTGTTACTAACTAACAGTTTTAACCAAACTAATTTCAGTATTAATGATATTCAGCCACCTGATATTATTAGGATAGATTTTGTAAGTAGGAGTCCTGAATAATGGGTTTTTAACTCACCCTGCACAGCCAACTGTTGTGTTAGCCCAGCTAATTGCTGGTTATTAACTCTATTAAATTCTAATTAATGTGTAATTAATAAAAGTCTTTATTAGAGTATCCATTTTAGCAAAATTACATGCCCACACAGTCAGTACAAAAAATTAAGAAAGTGGTGGGGAAAATACATTTCTTGTGCATGCCACTGCCGTCGACACTGAGTGCACTTGCACAATTTTCTTGTTTAGTCAGTGGTGTTTCTTTCTGAGGAAAAATAAGTTTTCAAAAGACAGTAAGTGATATTATGGATGTTTCTTTACTGAAAATAAATGCAAACATTTTTGGAGTTCCACTTTTAGGCAATGCTTAAAAATGTATATTATTTACCTTTTAACCTCACCTCAGCAGTTTTTTTCTTTTTTCAAAAGTAATGCTGCACATGAAGCCAGTTTAACGCAGCAGTCAGTCTTCCCAAAAACACATTTAAACCTTGGTAGCTGAGTGTGATTTCTGCACACAGTCACTGCCCAGCTTTGATTAAATTCTTTGCTATCTATGTGACACGGTGAAACTAGCATAAGCCAAATCGATTTGAGTTCATAATCAGATACTGACTGTCAAAGCTTCATCAGCACAGCATTCAAAAAATACACCTTTACGTGCAGTTTCTCCCATTTTCACTTCAAAAAGTGGCACGATGCAAAAGTATCTCAGTTTAAAAAAAGTTATTTTTATTCTACAAGTCTGATGGCTCTGATGGATATATTTCTTAATTTTATAATATTTGATGTGAGGTATTGAAATGGAATACCAACAGTTTCATTACAAATGAACTAAAATTGTGTATCTTCATATTTGGTCTGTCTCTTTTTGCTTTAATTGCAATTGTTGGTATTAATCCTATGATTCATGTTCGAACAGATCTGTGGGAGTCTCGTCTGAACTGGTTGTTCATGGGAAGGGATAAGTCATTACACAAATAGTTCGGGGACAAAAGAAGTATAGATCTAAATTTTTCTTTGTTTTCTGTAAATAAATTTTTTGGTCTGATTTCCCTGATAGAGCTTGAAACATTTATATTGAAGCAAGCATTTTTAAAGTGTGTCCCCATGTCACAAATGTACTTAAATTTTAATCTTTGTTTCCACGGCAACTATAACAATAACAACAATGTAATTTCAGTGTAGTTTTAGTCGTTTGAGTTCCACTGTATACTGGGAAATGTCTGAGTTTCACTGTGTGAAGAATTACACAAATATAGTCCACATATTACATGGCACGTCTGCCTCACAGCAAGAAGGCCTGTGTTTGATTCCTGGTCCTGCTTGCATAGGTTTTCTTCGGGTAATCTGGTTTCCTTCCACAGTCCAAAAACATGCACAATAGGCTGATTAGGATTAAGTGGCTTAGAATATGAATGAATGATGAATGAATAGTACATAAATCTCATCACAGTGTAAAAGTAAATCTTACTGGAAAACCTGCCCACATGAAGCTAAAGTCCTGTGAGCATACATGTTAAATTATTACTAAAAGTATTGATAATGTGTAATTACTTGGGTATTAGGGGAAGTATGGGTTTCCTTTGTGGTCTTTTGTAAAATAGAAACAATTTAAAAAAAAAAAAATTTTCCCCAAAGTTGTGAAAGGTATGTGGTTACACTGAGGGATGTTATGCAATTATACAATTAAAGCTGGATTTGTTTGTCTTGTGATAGTAACAAGTAAGCCATCATCACAGAAAATCCACCAAAGTCCCACCAAATTTGTAAAGCTGTTTGTTTTCAAAGTATATATTGTTGCTGTTATAGTACATATATGTGTTATATTGGAAATGAACATTTGCAATATTTATATTACAATATTACAATGTAATATAATTGTAATATTTTAATTACTATTTATTATAACAATTAACTAAAGTAAATCTTGTTTAATGAACTTCAGAAAATATCCTTTGTGTGAAAATTGATAATCAGACACTTAAATTGATAATCAGACTTCAATCAATAAGTATTTCACAACAAATATTTTTCAAACAAAATAGTTCCTTATCTGTACATTTATTTTGGGAAAGATACTTTATACATGGAAACAATGTAAAGTGCTGATTCTGCACAATATTAACAATAGAAGAAACTAATATGCGTATAAACTTCAGTAAAGCTAATTGGGTTATCAAATGCGGGCCATGTCTCTCACTGTCTATGTTGAGAGAAATGTAAAAGAACCATTGTTGATTTTCGGCAAGAGTAGGCTGCATAGTTGTCAGTGTGTCTCTGCCCTGCGATGGCCTGACGAGCAGTCCGGGGTGTACTCCGCCTTCGCCCAGAGTCAGCTGAGATGGGTGCCAGCCAAATTAGGATTAAGTGGTTCGGAACATGAATGAATGAATATGCATATACAGTAAGTAACTGATTTAAATAATCATTTGTAATGTCTTTTAGGGTTGTGAGTAAGTTTTACATGCCATCAACACAGACTTCTGGATTGTCAACATGTGGCGATTCCAAAGATGGCTGTCACATGATCATCAAAAGGCAATAACTCTATACTTTCAAGTTAATTCAAACATCCCCCAAAGTAACAAAGTAGATTATTTCATTTTAAAATCAATTTAAATTCAATTCTGAGTTCTTACACAGAATCACCATATCAGAGACAAAGAAGGTCAAACCACAAAACTGGATCATACATGTGAATGGGAAGCAATAAACAATGGCTCGGTAATGAAGAGCAGGGAACATAGAACAATACTTCACACAGAGCATGTGCAGATGTGATGAGATGAGATGTAAGTGCACTCCTGTCCCATCCCACTTCCACAGAAAAAAAATCTTGTCCCATCCCAATCCCAGGCCAGAGTAAAAAAAAATTCCTGTCCCACTGCACTTCTAGTAAAATGACTCCTGCTCCCATCCCGCTAACATTCAGAATGACTCCCGCTCCTGTACTGCTCCCATTTTTTTCTTCTTTTAGTCTTTAGGCAATACATTGAATTTGATTTGATCTTCACCACATTCTTTTTTAGATTACTTTGTGTTCTGCAGTTTTATTTCAAAAGATATGGCAACAGGAACAGTTCATCTGTGGTAATATAGGGAGGCATTTATTACCTTAATCCAAACATAAAACCTTCACTAAAGGGCACAAAACATAAATAATACATAGCCTGTGGTTCCAATAGTTTTTCTATGGAGGACCAGCTGCTCAGTCCCTGTTTCTAGCTCTTTTGGAGGTCAGTTACAGTAAAAAAAAAAGAAGAAAAAGAAAACTCCCAATCAAAACTCCTTGATCATATCCAGTAGAATATATATAATGTCTGAGTCTATATTCTACTTGATCATATCCAGTAGAATATAGACTCAGACATTATATATGCCATATTTTGAAACTACATTTTGATCATGTGACTACATGGTCAAAATGGCATCGCTGACACAAGAATACATATCGAGGTACATACATCATATTTTAATAGCAATTAACTTTTACTAATGTATTTGTCATGCAATATTAAGTTATAGTAATTAAGGTATGTAATTAATTATAAACATATTTCAGATGGATCTACTTTTTGCTATCTTTCGTTCGATGCATAGTGATGACTGTAGTGCGGTAACCACACCACACTACAGCATAAGCCATTGTGTACATATGCCAAAATGGCGGCCGTGAGTCTTATTTCTTTTCACGGAAATGGGCGAGATGATCCGAATGGGGTCACACCATGCCTACCTTGGTTGAATAAACATAACATGTAAAGTTGCATTTTTTTAATTTATTGAGCACTTTCTTGAGCACTTTAAACAGTGACATTACTTTTACGTTTTACATTGCTTAAACAAAAAAACTGCACCATCAAGACACTGTCCTCAACGAACAAAAGTGCATAAAGGCTTCACCTTCACATTTCACATACTGTACTATTCTTTTAATTCCAGCAGAAAGCAGCAGCCGAAAGCACTGTTGGCTTCTGGGACGTGTAGTTCTTTTGGCGTTACAGTGTAGGCTTATTGAAAGAAACTACAAAATGGAGGCATCTGTACTATGGGTTTGTTTTTTTTTCCTATTGGTTGGTTCCCACTCCCATCTGCTCCCGTTAACTTTTTTGTCCTGTACCATCCCAATCATGAGATTAATGATTGTTAAAGATGTGATAATCAGGGATTTCAGAAAAAATGACAGCCTCTAGTACAGACATGTGCTGTGAACATGTGGCATGAGTCACGTGGCTGGGATGAGAACAAGGGTTGCTGGGAAGTGTAGTGATTCCCGGAAAGCTGCAGAAACGGGCTGAGGCTGTGACAAAACCCCTGCAATTTTAAAATGGTCCGGGGTGTACACTTTATGTCATCTGGGACCAGATACATTAGAGTTTGCATTAGATTCACAGTGTTTACTTTGGGTTTTGCTTTATAATTATTATCAAGTAGGGGTTTTAAGGAGTTTAAACTGCTCATGCTCATTTCACATCAGATCGATGTCTCCCTAACTGAATGAATGAAAAAAAGCAAAAAACATTCTGGTGTCCAGATGCTAACCCAAGACCTGAGAAAGTGCAGGCATATCTTTCACACACACACACACACACACACACACACACACACACACACACACACACACACACACACACACACACACTGTGTAATAAGCCCTGTTGGTAGTAGGTCTCAGTAGTGTTATAACTCTGCCTGCGATGTGATATCCTGCTGTTTTCGTCTCCATGGTTACCCAGCACTTCCTAAATCCCAAAGTTTTATAAGTGAACATCACCATGCAGGAGTGTAGATTCTGTTCTTTTCTCACATCTTTGTCTGAATTAAAAATACTACTCATTCATGTTCTCCTGATTTTATTACTTTATGAGTCAGTCAGGCATGAAAATGGATATATATAAATGAAATAGTTAAAAACAGGAAGTGAAAATACAGCTTTTATTTTTTTATGCAGCATTTAGGGGGGCACAGCAGCAAAAATGTTATTTATATACTGTATTAATTATTGCCTCTGCATTTAACCCATCCAAAGTGAGCACACACACTCATAAACAATTAGCTCACACACACACACACACACACACACACACACACACACACATATACACACACACACACAGACACACACACACAAGTGCTATGGAGTACT
>JAOUQZ010000028.1:13909584-13931562 GCA_028564935.1 Neosilurus hyrtlii | reverse complement strand
CTGTTTTGACCCCAGACATGAGTGCAGAAAGGAAGAGCTACACCGCTAAGTACAAGAAAGCAGTTGTGGAGGAATCAGTTACCTGTTTATAGAAATTGCTGTTAATGTTAAATAAAATAAAACCTACCCCTAAAATAAGCCCTACAGTGTTTTTTGAACCGAAAAAAAAATAAGACAGTGTCTTATTATCGGGAAAACACGGTATATATGTATGTATGTATGTATCACCATATGGAAGTGTGAATTCCAAGTTCTGGCAGCAAATAAGTTCAGTTGAACTCACACCAAGTATTTCACCTTTAGGTGATTGAAGTTCTTTGTTTGTCAGTCTGTTGTCTATGGGTTAGTTTGGTAACTCCATATCCAACACGATCTTTGATTGCCTGTAACCTACCATTTTTTCCAGTAAGTGGGCTAAATGAAAAGTGTTACTAATAAAAGAGAATGCTACTGGTCATGGTTGGTATGTTACTAGGACATTGCAGTAAAGTTATAATTAAAGTAAAACAGGCTGTGAAGGTTTGGGTGTTGGCTTTACAGGCAGAAGGCACATGGGAATAAATAGAGAATGCATGTTAATACAATCTTGCAGGACAACACCGTGCTAGAAAACTGTAATTAATAGTCTCTGAGGGACATATGCAGAGTTGAGTTACATGCACAGTTTGAGGATTTAATATCAAAATTACACACCTCTTTTTCATTATTCTGACCTCAGTGAATCTACTAGTTAAATCTAAGAGAGCTGAACAGAGCATGAGTTTGCTGTAAACCAAGGTGTGTCTACTTTCCACGCATTTCTGATCTTGGACTCAAGCCAATTCTTGCACAGTTTCAGTTTGAGTGTGGAGCAGTGTGTGACGGTCTGATGTAACTACAATCTGTCACACTGAAATTGGTATTTTTGGCAATAAACAAAGTAAAAAATGTCAGTAAAAGTTATTATTACATTTTTTACATTAATAAATAATTCTGCAATTTATTCATGTGTTTATATATTTTATGAGGGATTTTTTAAACAGAAAAGTACATTGAATTTACTGGAATGGAAAAATTTACCAACATAAAAGAGGAGTAATGAAATAGCCCTTTAATTTAAAGCTCTTAATTTGTCCTTGATGCAGTATTTAAAGGAGAAGACAGTACTTGTTAAAAGCTAATCTCATTCAAATACCTAGAATAAATCTTTCTGTTTGCAAAATCTTATGCTGTGAGCTTCTGTTTTATATTTTACTTGAAAACATTTCTTACTTCTGAGTCTCAGAATGATGACATCATCAGGGCCCAATTCAACATGTACAGATATGTAATTTTGATACATTCGTGGCATTTATTTACAGATTGATGTTGGAGGTGTCAAAAAGCTGAGATTAAAATCATTGTTTGTGTAGAGGGAAACTCTATATTCATCAGTATTAATATATTAAAGCACAAACATAAAATCATTAAAACTGCGAGGGCCTGGCAAGCCGTCCAGGGTGTACCTCGCCCTCACCCAGAGTCAGCCAAGATGGGCGCCCGCATCCCCGCGACCCTAGTTGGGAAGTGGTTCAGAAAATGAATGAATGAAAATCATTAAAATAGCAGCCCTTGGCATGAGATGTTGCACACAGACAGATTTTAATGTTGAGATTTGATTAAGGTCAACTTTCAACAAGTGCGGTCTTCTCCTTAAAATAACATATAAAACTATTAGGATGTGTAGCATCATGTGCTGTTTTACAATATAAGATGTAGAAAAGCCACAGTTTTACTCCTTTTTTTTTAGACATTATTGCAGACATTTCTATTAGAACTATTCATGCTGTGATATTTTCAGTATACTAATGTACACTTGTATTATTATTCTACACTTATAGTACTGTATTCATTTTAAAATCCTCCTTTGAAATTTCAGAATACAAAACATATTTTATATTTAATAATGTTAAATAATAATGTCGTGATTTTGTCCCTGTGTTTTTGGGCTTCAAGGCAAATGTTTGTTTAAAAAGTAAAAAAAACAAACAGTCTCAGATGATGCTAGCAAGGAAAAAAAAATAATCCAGCAACCCCGAAGGCATGAACTACACGCAGGTGATTTACATAATGTGTACTGGCTGCTCAGGAAATCGACTTAAGTGGCTGCGTAACCCGTCTCTGAATACTCTGAACTTTCTCTCTGTAAATACAGCTATATTTTGGACTCTAGTCACCAATTTTGAATGCAACCCTAAGGCAGCAGGTCTTTGCAAGCAGTTTGTGTACTTTCTGTTGAAGTCATGAGTAAAGGATAAAGGCATCTGTTTTTTTTCTTTCCTCCACAACCTGAATAACTTTGTTACATCCTAATAAAAAGATTATTTAGAAATTGAATAGCTAATAGCTGTACCATTGTGTACCAGTACAAGTGTGTTTTTGTTTATTATATTATTTCCTTCAGGCGTCATCAGGGTGAGATGGAAAACGGAGGATCTGAAAACATGCTGGATGACGAGGAGGCGCTGTGGGAGAACGTTGAAAAGAATCGGTACATCCTGTGCCGTTACATTAACCCCAACAAGCTGACGTCCTATCTAAGGCAGTGCAAGGTCATTGATGAACAGGATGAGGACGAGGTGCTTAACTCCCTACTGCTGCAAACAAAGCCTAACCGTGCAGGTACAGTGTGTGTTGGCATGTGATACCAGTGTTGTGTTTCAGGCTAGGTACAGGTGTGTGTGTCTACAGTTTTACATCCTGATGTTTATACCAGGTATCTGTTTGTATATGGGAGCGCTTTTTATTCGCGGATGCTCTCGCACACTTTCATACAGTCAGCGCGCCCATTCTGGTCTGCCCTGACAGCAAGACTAAACACTATGGAATATGAGAATGCAAATGCTGCACAGAAAACATTTACATGCAAATCGCACCATCAATCAGTTACTCAGTCACCACATCTCTCACTGTGCTGCTCCAGTTGTGTAATATGATGATGAATGGAGGCTTTTAATCCCATGAGCTGCTACTGCAGCTGCTAGTTCTTTCATGGCACTCCTTCCTGATCCACAGTATATTTTTTTGGCCACAGGCAAATTAGAAGATTTTGCCCTAGGTACAATATTTTCTAAGTCTGCGCTGTCTTGCTTGATGGAAAGAATCATGTCAAAGTTGTTTAGATTTTACTCCATTTCAAACAAATCTCTAGGGACTAATACTGTGCTTGGTGCATGTACATCATTTTATTTATAAAAAAAAGGCTACGAGTCAAAGTTGTGTACATCCTGATACTTACACATAATACAAATACAGTCTGTAGAAAATGCACTTCCTAAAGGCCGTTGGGGCATCCATTTGCATTTATTCATTTGGCAGATGCTTTTACCCAAAGTGGCTGACAGGCCAGGCACAATACAACCCAAATATTTTGTATTAAAGAAGCTGACAGTTCTATAGGACTGATCTTCCACTAGTCATCCAAATGCAGGAAAGATAAAGCAGGAACTGAGAGAGCCAAAATTAAACATGAGGTTTTAGAGTTAAGCGCAAACCAGTCTTACAGAAAAATATGTTTGCATACAGTGTACTGTAGCATTTGCAGCACGTTCTATGTATATGTCGAATACAAATGTTCTGGCATGGCACCATATCCAACTTTCATGTATTTGTGAAAATCGTGTCCAAATTTTACATATTTTGCTGTATGTTATTATGTCTACTAGCAAAACATTTAAACCAGGCTAAACTCTGCCATTGTGCTGTTTGACGTTGTAAGACGTGCGATCTGTAATAAATCATTCAACCATACTTTGGCATATTGAGCATTTCCATTGCATGCGACAAAAAAAACACAGATAGACCTGACATGGGGAAACGTGGCATGCTGATGTGGCCACTTTTATTTGCAAAAACCTACGCATTTTAAAAATACCTATGTCTGTGTATCACATTACCACAAAACATACAGACCTGACTGTGTTTATTTATGTAAAGGAATAATTTTATAGACCCGAGCATAATCTTTACACATAAAACATAAAAAAAACAACCTAGAAGTAAATTATTTATAATGTTTTGTACTTATTAAAATTTACAAGCATCATGGTAGAGGTTTGGTTAAAGCAGGGGTTGGTTTAATTACACCAGCACAGAAAGTCATATAAAGAGCATTCATGCAAAGTTTGATTCGTTGTGTTTCTTGATCAATATTCAACATATGGTAGATGCTGTAGATCAGAGACATGTATTTTTTTTTTATTAGACTGGGTTTACTGAATGCTAATACTCTTTTTTATGCATGATTTTTCTTTTCCTAATCAATAATTAATTCATACCTTTTTAAAATGAATGATCCTTTCCCGCAGCCAACGAGAAAGTTGATTTAAAGGGGTAGTCATTGATAATGGAGAGAGATATTTTTCCAGAACAGCTTACTCTGGGCAAAGGCAGTATACACCCTGATCAGCTCACCAAACCATCACAGGGCCAACACTCACACACACAACCATTCACGCTCACATTCACATTGAGGGGCAATTTGGAACAGCCTATTAGTCTAAAGTGAATGGGGGAGGAAATCAGAGGACATGGAGAAAACCCATTCAAATATGGGGAGAGCATGCAAACTCTACTTGCTGAGCCCCAGACTCGAACCAAGGACCTTCTTGCTGTGAGGTGACGTGTTAAAAACTGCTAACCCACTGTGCCGCCTCATTAAGTCAACTAGGTATTTTCAGTTGTCCGTAAGTTTAATGTGAATGGTTATTGGTATCTCTGTTAGCCCTGTAATAAACTGACCTGTTCAGGGTGTACCCCACCTCTTGCCCACAATCACCTGGGATTGGCTCCATCTTCTTCCATGATCATTAAGGATAATGAATGGATGGATGACTGGATGAAAATAAAAAGCAGCCTTTTTTTTGCATCCACCTTCACCAGTGGCAAAAAATCTCTGTAAACCCACTCAGTGCTAAACCTCAGAAAATCATTAAAAGATGTTTGTTTTGTAGGTCGACTTATGGATATTCTTCACACTAAAGGCGAGCGAGGCTATCTGGTATTCCTGGAAAGTTTGGAGTTATACTATCCTGACCTATACAAGATGGTCGCAGGGAAGGAACCCACACGGAGGTGCTCTTCTATTGTTGGTAAGTCTCAAGTCCCCAATGCTGTTAAATAATATACGATAAAAGGAACTGATTGAAAACAATCATGTCTGACACACCAATCGACCCTTCCTGCACACACCCTTCTACAGTGCATCTATGTCTTATGGAGCTCTTAAAAAGTGTGTGACTACCCATGCTTTTCTTTGTATCTATAGTGGAGGATGACCCTGAGGGGTTGACCCAGTTCCTCATGAATGAAGTGATGAAGCTGCAACAACAGGCCAAGGCCAAGGACGTGCAGCGTGTTGACATCATGGCCAAGTGTCGTACGCTGGAAGATGAGCAGAAGAAGTTGCGGCTAGCCAACCAGGAGCTGCGCACCTTCCAAGAGCGCTATAACAAGATGAAGGAGGAGCGAAACAACTGCAACGATGAGCTGATTAAAGTGAAGGATGAAAATTACCAGCTAGCTATGCGCTACGCTCAGCTCAGTGAAGAGAAGAACATGGCCATCATGAGGAGTCGAGATCTGCAGCTGGAGGTCAGACAGCAGTATTTAATAAAATATCCACTTTAAGAGACAGGTTTACTAACACCATGCGCAAACTGCTTTTTGGTAGAAAAAAAGTGAAATGAGAGTGTGTGCGGTAGAAGGGAAAACATAATGTTTTGCACTTGCCCTAATTTATTTGAAGGAAAATCCCTAATCTAAAAAAGACTGGATTGCGCAACAGAGTTAAAATTTTTAAACCAGATGGCAGCCATCTTGGTGGAAATACCTAACTGTAAGATTTCATTACAATTATAAGCCAACATGGCTCAAAAAGCTGGACAATGTCACTGTATAACTTACTTGTAACAAGCAGCTTGTGGAACTTTAACATAAAAAAACCTCTCTGCATAGCTGCAGGAGATGGAGATGTACATCTCAGGTGTAACTACGTCCGTTGTTCCCATCTTTTAATGCCGTCCGAGTATAATTTTCAACAGTAAAGTCATCTCACCAAGATGGCGCTGATCCAGCTTAAAATTTTGCCATATGTAAACAATAGGATGCATAATCCAGTCTTTTATTTCAAATCTGTGATGAAAACGTTATCAAAACTGCTTACACAGCTCATTTGAATACATGATTCTGAATGGTCAATCACAGTATTCACTCACTCTCTCAATCACTTATTTGCTGAAGTGCTTAATTCCACTAGGGTTGCGGGGAGGCTACAGCCTATCTCAGCTGACACTGGGCGAAGGCAGGGTACACCCTGAACAGCTTACTAGGCCATCACACAGCCAACCCAGGTCCTTCTTGCTGTGAGGCAGACTTGCTAACCACTATGCTCACAACATTTAATGTTGTGGTATTTTTTTCTTTTTTTAATTTTGCTACACTGTATTAATCCCACAAGGGAAGTTATTGCTTCTGCATTTAACCCATTCATAGTGAGCACACACACATAAACAGTGAGCGCACACACACTCGGAGCAGTGGGCTGCCACACACATTAGGGTGCCTTGATCAAGACTTCAGCCATGAAGGTGGAGGAAGGGAAGGTGCAGCTCACCCTCTCTCTTTTGGTCCCAAAACCGCTTCTCTAACCATTAGGCTACGGCTGCCCCCCGTTATTACAGTACACTTAAAAAGTACAACATCCTTACTGGGGTCTGCATCACTCGGCCAGAGTTTATTTTGTGGTAATAACCAGCTCGCTGTACAATATTCCACATATATTAGCTTATGACCTTGCCCATAATAAACTGGATGTATCTGTGTTCATTCTTTTTCACATTGCTAGAAGATCACCTGCAGATTTGGCCACGCCCTCTGCCACTTTTTTTGATTGTGGGTTCAGGCGGAATAGCTTCACGCCCTGCTTAAGAAATCCTTAATAGGCCCTAACTCTACCGCTACACCTAATTCATATTTAATGAGCATGAATTTGGATGAATGTTAAATGCCATCTTTCCTAAAGCACAAGTGCAGTATCTTATTTTATTTTTTCCTTCTTACCATTGCCTTTCAGATTGACCAGTTGAAGCACAAACTGAACAAGGTGGAGGAGGAGTGTAAGATGGAAAGGAAACAGTCTCTGAAACTGAAGAACGATATTGAGAACCGTCCACGCAAAGAGCAGATCTATGAGCTTGAGCGGGAAAATGAAGTTCTGAAGATCAAACTGCAGGAACTACAGTCTCTCATACAGGTCTCATGGATGTACAAGATATGAAAACAAGAGTGGAAATGAATTCTAAATGGTGAAGAGGTGTCTCTGGTCATATCAATCTCTGTCACTTATCATTTTTTCTTTTTTTTCTTTCTTTTTTTTGTTGTTGTTGTTGTTGTTTTTGTTTTTATGGATGCAGCCTGGGCCACTGACAGATTCAGACAAGGCTCTCCGAGACATTCTGGAACACGACCGTCAGGAGGCTCTGGAGGATCGGCAGGATCTGGTGAACAGACTTTATAACCTGCATGAAGAACTGCGGCAGGCTGAGGAGCTCAGGGACAAGGTGATTACAGCTGCTCCATCCGCCTGGTTTCACTTCACTTTCTGTTCATTCTTGTCCCAGCCAGGGTCAGGTCAAAGTCAAGATGCCTCAGTTTGAATGCATTGCAGTTGATTTGCAGACTATATACCACAGCAGATTGAGATTTTTGAAATTGATTGGTCAAAAGGTTGTGTATCATTTTATTTAATCTTCATTTGCAGACCATGACGCATCATAGGGCTACTGAAAAGCAAATCACAGGTTATTTCAGAGGTTTTCAAAGTACAGACTTTCTTATAAGCACAGATAGTCTTACTCTGGTGAAAGCAGAAGTACTGTTTCACCTTTTTTACTTAAGTAAACGTAAACAAGTACAGGCACTGAAATGTACTCAGAGTATAAAATTAAAAAGTAACTATTTGAAGGACATTTCATGGATGCCATACTCACTACTCACATAGCTCTGCTCTTGCATGTAATCAAGACTATTTTTTAGAATATCCTGTTTCATTTCTGCCACTAATGATTGTTGCTGTTGGTTTGATGTTTTGTTTCTCAAATTTGGTAAGCAATGTTGCAAAATAAAGATATTATCCCTTAAATGCATTACAGCGAAAGTCATAACTCTGGCTCAAAAACAGGAAGGGAAACTACAGAAAGTGTAAAAATAAAAAGTCTACATTTAATAATCAGGTAAAGTACAGATACTTGAAAAATTCATTCATTCGTTTATTCATTTACTGGACCCCTTGATTCTAGGGTCATGGCAGATTCTGGACGTAGGCAGGGTACACCCTGAACAGCCTGCCAGTCACACACAACTATTCACCCTCATACCTAGGAGCAATTTGGAACAGCCAATTTACCAAATGTGCATGTTTTTGGATTGTGGGAGGAAATCCACAGCAGCACGGATAAAACATTCAAACTCCACACAAAAATGCCCTACTTGAACCCAAGACCTTTCTGCGAGGCAGACAAACTAACTACTACACAACCATGCCACCCCTGATTAAGTACAGTAATCAAGTAACTGGTTTATAATAATAATACAGTCATCTTATAGTATAGTACAAAAAAAATCATATACAGTGACAGATGCTGAAGCAGACACTCCATATGTGTTAACAAGTTTTTCAAAAAATGCTTTAGTTGGTATGGTGTA
Organism: Neosilurus hyrtlii; assembly: GCA_028564935.1. Taxonomy (NCBI): domain Eukaryota; kingdom Metazoa; phylum Chordata; class Actinopteri; order Siluriformes; family Plotosidae; genus Neosilurus; species Neosilurus hyrtlii. Next base: position 13,922,841 of record JAOUQZ010000028.1, on the reverse strand, counting down.
GTTTTCAAAAGTAGTTGGCTTCAAGGGAAAAACAGGAAATGTTTAAAGTGACGACAAGTGATAAAAGGAACTGGCACTGTTTCAAATGTTACAATAAACGGTTTAAAAAAGTTTATAATTCCTTAATTAATAAAAAATTGACTTAGCTGATTAATGTTGTATAAAGGAAAGTTAACCCTGCATCTTGTGCTGTCACTGGAAAACAGCAGTTGTGTTTTCAGTTTATTGCTTTGTGTCCCATGGATTTTTGACTACTCTCAAGAGTGTCCTGAGTGAGATATGACTCTGTCATAGCTTTAGATAATTGGCTATCATTTGAAGCCAGTAGAAGGACACAGTAGAAGTATCACAGTAGAAGGACATGTGATAAAGTTGACTGCCCTGAAAAGTCCCTCCTTCCATGGGTTGCATCTTTAATTAGCAGTGGTTTTCGACCTGGCATGCAAAAAGTGCTAAAATTCAGAAGAAGACAGGAACTTGTCTTTGACTGAAATAGCACAGAGCTCTTCTCACACTCTGTCTCACTTTTCTTTTTTTTTGAAAGCCTGAAAAAGAAAGAAAGATGAAAGTGTAAGTTTAAAGCACAACGCCACTTGAGACCAAAAAATTTCTAGGCTAGAGGTGCTTTAGAGCCCTGCTGCGCCATGCATTATATTAATCTCATTTGTGCCTTGGGTCACTGAAATTAGAAATGTTTGCTTTCATCCATAGTACCTTGAGGAGAAGGAGGACCTTGAGCTGAAGTGTTCCACCCTGGTGAAGGACTGTGAGATGTATAAGAACCGTATAAACACCATCATGTTCCAGCTGGAGGAAGTGGAACGCGAACGGGACCAGGTTGAACATGATATAAAGACCCTTATGCATACACATATGGCATATAATATGTACATAAATAAAAAATCAATTACTATGTTATCTACCCATGTGTCTTACAGGCATTTAAAGCTCGAGACGAAGCCCAGAACCAGGTGTCTCAGTGTCTGATTGACAAAGACAAGTACCGTAAGCAGATACGGGAGCTGGAGGAGAAGAGTGATGAGCTGCACATTGAGATAATGCGTAAAGAAGCTAAGATAGTCACGTTAGAGTCCAGATTAAGGCGTCTCTCCAAAGACCAAGGCTTGGATCTTTCTCAGGTATGCAAAGAACCTAGATTTTTATATCACACCAGAAAAGGAAATTTCTATCCCATCTTCCACCCATATACACTTCTATTATATTATTCTTCATAGCAATTAAAGCTGGCATTGGTAATCCGGAAAACTAGCAAAATTTGAAAGTAGCATCTCTTCAGGGCTCTGGCTATTAAACCTCCCCCCACCCCCACCCCCCATGGTGTAAATATCGTTTTAACAAATACAACAGTTTGTGTATAAAAAGGATTTATTTATTATGTTTGGTTCCCTTGTTTAAACAGGTGGCAATAATCTCCTATTTTCACCCAGCATTCCTATAAGAGCAACAACCTCACTTTTATGTTTTCATCTGTCCTTCATAGAGCTTACCTCGAGATATTATTCTGCCGACCATATTGTCAGACACCAAGATGGAGGGGCCCTCTGAGGACTCCGGGGAGGAGACTCTAGAGGACATGTTCTTTGCCACACCCAGCACTGACACCCAACCAAAGATTAAACGCAGGCCAAATCTCAAAGGGGTGAGCTTTTACTGAAATGTCACTTTTTTGTCAATTTTGTCTTTTGAGTACATATTTTTGGACCAGAATGTTGTGCTTTTGACACAGTTCCCCTACCCTCCTCAGATAAGAGCGAAATCACCAATCTCACAAACAAAACTGTTGGATTTTCAAGGTAGATTTACTTTTGATCTTTGACAGCCTTGCATGTCAGACTGAGTGGCGCAGACTAGCCACACTGACTTCCTTTCCTTTTTTTTCTTTTTGTGTGTGCAGCTTTACAAAAAATACCAAATGGCGAGGTCTCAGATTCTATAAGCCCAGATGGTCAATCCATAATAATGAACTCTCCTTTTGGTACTCAAGTAAGTATCTTACTTATTTTACTTACTTACATTTATATAGAGTGACTTGCATTTTTACATTTTATCTCATTTAATAAACTGAACAGTTGAGAGTTAAGAGCCATGCTAAAAACTACTGGGTACAGGGTACAGATTAGTGGTACTCCAACCTTCTGATCTGTAAACCAGAGCCTTAAGCACTGAGCCACCACTGCCACCGCACCATGTATTCTTGTTGAATTTGATTTCAGAATCTAAGGTATCGACATTTAAGCTATAATTTGTTTTTGTTGCCTTCAGGCCCGTAACAGAAACCATAGCATTATGTCAACAACAGCTGAACCTCCAGAGAAGGCCTCCATCCTCAGAAGGACTAAAGAAGGAGACCAAGAATACCTACCCCGATGGTATTCCAGAGAATCATACTTTTCAGGGAATTTCTTTTAGAGCACAAAAAGCAAAAACAAAATCATGCAATTAAACTGCTTTGCATCTGCTTTCAGCCTTGATCCGGTGGACTCTGATGGAGACTACGCAGACATGGGTAAACACATGGCTCATTGTACATGGGTGAACTGAAAAGTTCATAGACTGAGCATGATACAATGGTCGAACTTGATCAAATGAGGTTTATTTTTCAGCCTCATCCCCCATAGGTGACACACTTCTTCCATCTGTCTTGCAGCTCTTGGATCCTCTTGGTATTGAAGCTGTCAAGATTCATTGCTTTGGCATTACTCATATATTTCTTAGCCAGCCTATGAACTTTTCAGTCGACCCTTGTATATCACTGAACCATTTGAATCATAGCATTTTGCTTGAGTGCTATGCGTTATTTCCCCCACCACCTCATTCTTCCCCTCTGTCCTTACTCCTGCCACAGATGATACAGACACATATGGCCCACCTTCCATCCACTCTTCATCATCCTCCCATCAGTCCGAGGGTATGGACTCTTATGATCTGGAGCAGGTCAACAACATCTTCAGGAAGTTTTCACTAGAGAGGTACTTGTATAGAATTGATGCTGATTTTCAAGTGAGAGTAATTTTGTCATAAAGCATGATTATGGAATATGTGTGTGTGATATTATGTGCATGTATGAGTTTATTTCCTATGCCCTCATTCCAGACCGTTCCGTCCATCACTTACATCCTGCACTCGTCCTACCACTCTACCCCCAGTGCAGGAGCTTTCTCTCCTCGGAGACTCTCTCCTGACAGACATTACTCTGGTTGGAGGCAACGACAGTGGCATATTTGTTTCCTCTGTCATTCCTGGCTCCAATGCTGAAAAAGCTGGCTTAAGAATGGGACATCACCTTTTATGGGTGAATCAGCTCTCTCAGCTCTTTGTCTTTAACCAGCATACTGAAGCTGTATTCACTTATACTTTCACTTTCATCTTTAGATTGACTTTAAGTGTTCTTGTTTTATTTTTCGCCTAGCTCAATGGCTGTGTTCGAGGGGAAAATCAGGGAGTATCTCTGGATATCTGCACTCAGGAAGAGGCTCACTGGACACTCCAGAGATGCACTGGCCCTGTCAAGCTCCATTACCGAAATAACTCTGATGGTGAGTATTCCGCTTGTAGTTGAATTTGTATAGAGTGGACGTGATTGTTGTGAAAGCAATAAAACAGATAAGGATACATTGTTATAGAAAATAATCACTGACAGGGTGTAGTAATACCTCCCAAAATGTTTATTCCATTTTAATAAATAAAAAACAACAGTACACTTGGGCGGCACAGTGTCAGTGAGTGCGATTCTGTCTGGAGCATGTTTTCAAAGTGCTTGTGTGGGTCTCTTCTGGGTACTCCGGTTTCCTCCCACAGTCCAAATGTTCCAAATTGCTCCTAGGTGTGAATGCGAATGCCGTGTGTGTGTGTGTGTGTTTACCCTGCGATGGTTTGGCAAGCTGTTCAGGGGGTATCTCACCTTCTACCAGTGTTGGCTGAGATAGGCTCTAGCCTCCCTCTGACCCTAGTATTAAGCGGTACAGCAAATGATTGAACGATCTACTTTTATTTAATAGAGACTGACCCATTGTATATTTGATCCTTTTTTGAAGTTATGCTTAACAAACAGCTTAGCTCCACTTAAAACAGAAACAGTTGTTCCCTCACCACCCTCTGTTTTTTCCATCTCTTGAAGTTAATAAGACAGGAAGTGCAGCGTTTCACATTACCTCTAAACCTCAAAACCTTACGTCTTGATCTTTTACTATGTCTGAAAATTTAAGGAAACAGCGTTATTTTCTGACGCAATTTTTCCCCGGCCAAATCCTACTACCCAGACAGCTCTTGCATATCACATGACAGCTAACAGGAAGGGAGGGCAAAGGCTATCACATATGTTCTCCAAGTTACATGACATCAGCTGACTGCATCTTTTTGAGGTTGCTTGCTGAGGGGTGGGGCATAAGAGTAAACTGCTATCTGCCCACCTTCACATGCATGAATTCACAGACACTGTGATTGTCTGGTGCTGCCGTAATTCCAGAGTAGAGATAGAGGGTATCCCACCCCTCCCTCCATGGCCAATTTTGGTCTCTTGTGGCTGTGATATCATTGAGTCCAAACTTGTAATTTCCAAATGATAGGGCAAATGCTTTTCTGTTGTGCCTCTCGGGAGCCCTATCTCTATTATACAGCACCAATACGTCCTTCGAAAATGCTGAATAAGCTGCAGTTTGAACAATCACACAGACTTAAAATGATCTGTTTATGTTGAATATTCACCCATGGAAGTTCTTACTCTGGTAAGGATTAGGTGTGTTTTAATATAAATTGAGATTCTTCTCAGTGTTACTGCTGTTGTCTGAGACACATTGTTGTAGAACATGAGTCAATACCATCTCTCTATCTCTCTTTGTATCTATCTATGTATCTATCTATCTATCTATCTATCTATCTAAATATTAATCTATCTGTCTGTGTCTGTTCATCCGTCCGTCCGTCTATCAATCTGTCTGTCCGCTTATCTATCTATCTATCTATCTATCTATCTATCTATCTATCTATCTATCTATCTGTCTGTCAGTCTATCAGTCCATTCATCGATCCATCCATCCATCAGCAGTTGAGAGTTAGAGTTTGCTCACTATTAGCAACCTCACTGTGGTGCAGGAATTGTGTGTGTTTTTTTTTCATCTCCGCTGTTAGATGATGTATGATTGCAGCATTGATGGCACTCAGCACATCAGAGCTGCAGTTTGTATTTTCTCTTGCTCTGTGTGGGGGTTCAACATCATCTCTCCTTCTTTCTTCTCTCCAGGCTACAGGCGTCTGCAGAAGGACATAGAGGAGGGCCGAGCAGTGTCAGGCGACTCGTTCTACATCCGAGCCAACCTGAACATTTCTGGCCAGTTAGACAGCTGCTCACTCAGTGTACGCTGTGATGAGGTTCTTCATGTTTTGGACACAAGATATCAGGGCAGGTGTGAGTGGCTGTGCGCACGTGTAGACCCATATACCGACAAGGACCTGGAGAAGGGCACCATCCCCAGCTACAGCAGGTCAGAGCCAGCTTCATATGACTCAGCAGGGAAAGAAAAGCAGATTTTAATGTTATCATGAATTTAATATGTTCTGTTTAGGTCACAGTGACATGTTTTAGTAAAAGTGGAACAATAATAAAATGCTGAGCTCAGTTATACTCATGAACAACAAATCATTCTCAAGCTGGCCTCATACAGGGCAGTTCCATTGGTGGCACTGTGGGGGTTCCAAACCGTGTTGAACCGCAGTGACATCATTTTGACACAATGATGATGTTCCCTGTCGACCGGCACTAACCTCCATAAACCACAGGATTTTCAAAAGGTTTAAAATTTCATGGCAGTTGTAGCTGCTGTGATGTCACCTGTCACAACCTTTCTGAACCATGTTCAGCATAACCTCATTACAACCTATTCACTCCCTTTTCACCTACTGCTTACAACTGTTTTGTTACATCAGCCTCATTTTAAACCGCGCTGAACCGAGGTCAGAACTGAACCTTGCTGAACCGAGGTCAGAACTGAACCTTGCTGAACCGAGGTCAGAACTGAACCTTGCTGAACCGAGGTCAGAATTGAACCTTGCTGAATTGAGGTCAGAACAGGCAGTGGTGGCTCCGTGGTGAGGCCTCTGGGTTACTGATCCAATGGCTGAGGTTTCAAGCTCCAGTACCACCATGCTGTCAGTGTTGGGCCATAAATGCCATAAATGTACTAGGTGGAGTAAATTTTGTAAAACCATTGTTGGGCCCTTGAGCAAAGTCCTTAACCCTCACTTGCTCAGTTGTAAATATTAAAGAAATTATAAATATAAGTCTCTTTGGAAAAGAGTGTCTGCCAGATGGCATAAATGTAAATGTATAACTGCCCCAGTGTGAGGCCAGCTTTACATTACATTTTTGACCTGAAGGTAATAAAATTGATAATCAAATTATTTAAAGGTTGTTGTATTTTACAAAATAGGTATTTCCTTATAAATAATATAAAAGACACAAATAAATATTGAGATAAATTTTACCATACCAGCAAACTTTTTATTGCAATTCAATGAATGAAAAGGTTCAAATGTTAGAATTTTATTGCGATTCATTTACAGCCTAAAATGCTTAATTTGAATGACTTTAGAATGATCCCAGTCCAGTCCCAGTAAAACTAAAAAAAGTTCTGTTGATTACTGTAAGCATACCGTAAATAGATAGCTAATGGCGGAACTACATATCACTATTATGTTGACTGTACTGTTAGCATTATAGTGTGCTAAAGTGTTTATTATATTTTGAGATGTTATTTTAAAACCAGGATGAGGTTTAGATCTGTTTTGTACCTGTTTCTTTTTTTATTGTTCTTATGGAACACATAATATGTAGAACATATACAGTCAAAAAACAAACAAACAAAAAAACATACCAAGTCATACCTCACAATGTTAAAAAAATCCTTTAAAAAAGTCTGCATCCAGAATTTGATCCAGATCATCAGATCATCTTCAAAATCATAAGTCTTCATTATGCAAAACCTGGTAGAAATGTCAGAAAAATCCACACTTTTGCAAATAATAGAAGGCACACAGCAATCAACCCAGGTTGATGCCAAAGCCATCTGTGACCGGGAGTCCATGGGAGCTAATTGGTTCCTCTGTTCCATTCATCACAGTGATCACCAGCCAATCATGGGTGGATAGTGTTTTCCCTCCAAGTGTGATAGGCTGCCCCCAAATACACATGCGCAGCAGTTTGTAAAGAGGCGGGTGGTAGCATTGCATGTCACGGATAGGCATGTGCATGCTTACATCCCTTCCTGGTTGCTGGTGGTCATGTGATAGGGAGGGCAATACTTGATGGGTGGGGAATTGAATACAACTAAAATTAGGGAAGAAAATGGGGGGAAATGAAAAAATATTGAATAAATTACAAAAGAAAGAAAGCACACAGCATCATCTGCACTTTTAAATTTGTTAACATTTGCTGACAAAAAACTAGGCTAACAAATAACCCTCTTAATGAGGGCAAAAGAATGTAAATAGAATAAGGATACCAATTGGTCAAGGATGTGTCACTTTTTGCACCCCAAACCCAGTGGGATGAAATTTATGTGGTGAACTGATCTTAATGCAGAATACAGTGCCTTGCAAAAGTATTCAAACCCCCTATCTCCTTGGCTTTTTACATATATTGTTACATTACAAGCTGTTTTTTTTTAATCTGAATTTTATGTGATGGATCCACACAAAACAGTCTTAAGTTGGTGAAGTGAAATGAGAACTATATATATATAAAAAGTTATTTTTAAAAATACAAATCTGAAAATAGTTGTGTGCATATGTATTCACCTCCATGCTATAAAGCCCCTCAAAAGTACTGGTGAAACCAGTTACCTTCAGAAGTCACATAATAAATGAAACAAAGTCCACCTGTGTGCAATCTAAGTGTCACATCTGCTGGTATAAACACACCTATTTTGAAAGGCCCCAGAGGCTGCAACACCACTAAGCAAGAGGCATGAACCATGAGTTCAAGAGGCATGAACACTATGAAGATCAAGGAGCTCTCCAAACAAAGTCAGGGACAAAGTTGTTGAGAAGTACACGTCAAGGTTGGGTTATAAAACAATGTTCAAATCTTTGATGATCCCCCGGAGCACTATCAAATCCATTATCTTCAAATGACAAGGACACGGTACCACAACAAACCTGCCAAGAGGGCATTAATCACAGAGGCAGCACAGAGACCAAAGGTAAGCCTGAAGGAGATGCAGAGTTCCACAGCAGAGACTTGTGTATCTGTGCGTGGGACCACAATAAGCCATACATTCCATAGAGCTTGGCTTTATGGAAGAGTGGCCAGAAAAAAGTTATTATCTTAGTGTTAGGCATGTGTGCGACCCCCCAAATGTATGGAGGAAGGTGCTCTGGTAAGATGAGACTAAAATTTAACTTTTCGGCCACCAAGGACAATGCAATGTCTGGCGCAAAACATACACATCCCATCACCCCAAGAACACCATAGTGAAACATGGCAGAGTACTTTTGCAAGGCACTGTATCAGGTAGAACTTTATAGCACAGAGGTCATGTTTTGCATTATGGGAAAGATACAACATCATTAGAAATTTAAAATCAATTTGAAATACATAATTGCATTATATTTTATCAGGTCAGGAGAGATTATCGGGTTCAGTCACATGTTCTGAATAAAGTAGTGATCAGACCTGGGAGTGTTTATGTGTGGTGACCGTATGCTGCAATGTGAACTGACCGTCCTTCCTACCCCTCAGGGCCCAGCAGCTCCTCCTGGTGAAGATCCAGAAGCTGATGTGTCGTGGCAGCCGAGAAGAGACAGATAGTCTAAGGGGACTTAGGGTTAGACAATGACTTCATTTTATGTGCACTGTTTTTTATCAGCAAAACCCATAATGGAACAAAGTGCAGCCGAGCGTGAATCCCAATGCAATTGTGTTTTTCCTTTTTGTCCTCAGAACACGTTACAGCCGGAAGAAGCCACTCCGTCAGACCCTAAGTGCAGTCCACGCTTGTCCAGAGCTAGCATCTTCATCTGTCAGATCCTGCAGGTAAAACTGTGCCTGTGGCTTGACTTAGACAGGATGAAAGAGTAGGTCTGGCTAAAGATGATGGCTGTGTGCTGCAGAGATTGATCGAGATCCTTGTTGTCAGTTTGTCAGCAGGGCAGATAACAAGTACAAGAGGATGGACAGCAACGATCGGGTGCGCATCCTCAACGCTGGCAATCTGTCATTTCTTCCCAAACAGGGCTTTGAAACCATGAAGCCTGAGGGTAAGCATGACAGATCCAGTCTGCTTTGTTTCATTTTATCCCATAGTTCTATAGAGCTATATAATCCACTTTTCATGAAGTTTTTTTCTGCTAAGAATACATCAGTCGAACTTCATCTCTGGTTTGCTGAAGACACGCGAATGTCAAGGCAAAATGTTAACACTGACAACACTGACTGAAAAGCATGATAGTTCTATGCAGATGTGACACTGCTGACTGGTTCTCATTAGCTTTCACATGTGGTTAGTTGTCCCACTTAATGCCATGTCTCTAGAACCTGTGTAATTATAGATAAACTATTCATAGAAGTGTAATGGAAAATCTGACAATATAACATTTTTACATTTTACAGATTAGCTTATTTACTAATAATTATATTTACTTTGAGATACATATTTACAGATAGATAGAAAGATACCATGACAGCATGAGTTAATGGGGCAGTATTTGATAGACTAGTTTTTTTGTTTTTGTATTATATATGTCAGTGTATGCGAACTGGAGTGTCGTGACTACACAGAGCCCTGAACTAAACCTCGCTAGACACTTTTGGGGTTAGCTGAAAAGGCAATTTTTCTCCAGACCTCCTCACCAGACATCAGTAACTAATGTTACTAAAGCTCTTGTGGTTTAATGATCACAAATCCCCACAACCACACTCCAAAATCTAGTAGAAAGCCATCCTAGAAGAGTGGAACTTACTATAACTGGAAATGGGAAATAAATCTGGATGGGATGTTCACCAAGCATGTATGGGTCCAGTGGTCACGTTTTCACAATCATTCGGCTAGAGAAGGTACACAAAAGTAATCTGTACTAAGGAGTACCCTCTATGAGTATATGATTTTAGAAAAGTCCAGTAGATATGTTTTTATCATTTAGCTAGGTAAGGTAATGCCATCATGTTACAAACATATACATTTTCATGCAGCTATCAATATTATCTAGCTAACATTAGTAATGAGGGACAGCTAAAACTTTAGTAAATATCCTGTGATATGCATGTATATTTACATAAGCTGTGCTAATGCAAAATAATACCTCTTTACATTGCATATGTCATTACTAGTTACATTTGTAGCATATATGTAAACACTAAGTTATTAGAGACACCTGATATAATACAGTATCATGTAATTGATCGTTTTTTGTTGTCCAACATTCCTTTAAAGCTGCTATATAAACCATGTGTTTCATATTTTAAGATTCATCCGACTCAGAGAGTGATTTGAACAAAAGCGATCTGAACTTGATCCCATACAGTCCAGTGACGCCACATCACTGCCCACGTAAACGCCCTGTGCTCTTCTCTCCCAATATCCTGGCCAAAACCATCGTCCAGAAGTTCCTCAATGCTGGAGGAGTCATGGAGTTCACTGTCTGCAAGCCAGGTATGTGTTAATGAACAAGGTGTGCGTGAGAATGTTGTATAAGGTGCAAAATCATTTTTAAAAATTATATAAAATCACTGTAATGAAAGTAGGTATAATGAAAGTCCATGCAAAAAAATAATGTGGTTAATTTTAATGAAAATGAATGAATGTTACCATCCATTCATCATCTGTACTGCTTATCCATCAAGGTCATGAGGTAAGCTGAAGGTGGGGTACACCCCGAACTAGCCACTAATGTATTACAGGGCAAACACAGACACAAACAACTATTCACATAAACTTCATCATTTTTCCTATATTTTTTGTAACGACAGTTTGTTGAATTTCAAGCATTTCAGAATCTGTGACTGTTGCAAACATTTTTGCTTTGGTTTACCATTTTTTCTGAGCATTCTTGTTTGCGAGGTGAATAGTGTCCATTAGTGTATACTATACAGGAGCAACACAAGCCGATTGGTACGCTGTGTTGGGATTAAAAACATTATTCTAAGTGGATAATTGAATCAAAATGATGGACGGTCATAATTGACTATGGTTCCTTAGAGAAGGCAGGCCTTCTGGAAAAATAAACTGTGTCTGTATTGATTAAAAAAAAAAAGTAAAGCATAAAAATATCTCTTTAGTGTGACTTTTTGCTTATGTTCCTGTGTAGTATACTAAAATGATTATGTGGACATACATCTAGCCTTTGGTGCATATTTGTTAATGATCCAGCGATAGCAAACCAATGAGATTGCTCATTCCCATGCAGTTCATATTAAAAAAGTTAAACACATGAATGTTATGGCTTTTGAATAAACCATTTAAAATGTGTAATTTAATGGCAAGAATTAAAATAGCTACCAGAATCTTTCACTGTCCTTTCTTTCTTAGTAAAAGCCCTTCTTTATAAATATATCACATAATCTACGCAAAGCTAATTCATGGCATAAACCATGCATAAGGAAGTGCATTGCCTGTTTAGAATTATTGAAAATACAGTCCATTCCCTGAACGCTAAACATTATAAATCAATATATCAACCTTGCTATGGTCATGCTACCGATTTTCTTCAATATGCTTAAGTCAGCGCTTTTAACCATAGACTGAGGTCGTTAGATAAGGTGCCAGGACTTGCTTTGTTGAGATGATACTCCTCCGGCAACATTCTTGTGAACAGGATAAACATTGGAGAGTGAATAAGCATTCACTTGACCAATTAGCAAGTGCCAATTACAGAAAGTGAGTAAACAAAATAAGACTATTCAAAAGATTCCATATGCAGTGTAATAGAATTTACAGGGATTAAAGGATGTCAAGGTAAGCAGTAACTTACTCAAGTTAATTTACTTACTTAATTAACTTAAGTATCATCTTATTAATGGAAACTGATGCATGTTAGAATAATGTAGTCTGTTAATATATCAAGAAAGAAAATTATTAAGAGTGCCTGTGTGTGGGTGTGTGTCAACACTGTTGTAATAATCTTCCCTGTTGAATGTGTTCGTGTGTATTCTGTATTTGACATCTTTTCAGACATCTTGACAAAAGAGGAATTTCTTATGAAGCAGAAAATAGAGCCTATTATCTTCTCCAAGGAAAGGCAGGCGAGCACGTACGAGTGCATCACCCCAGAGAACATCGAAGCTGTTGCCTTTAAGGTACATAAACACTTTGTAAATGAGTTTGATTTTGCTTTTGTAAACTCTTTTTAGGTTTATGATACTGTGTATGGAAAAGGCGACCCCTTGTATGATCGCGACCATTCGCTCGCTGACCCAGAGCTTTTGATTGACAATTATATGAACACTCATTGGGGCTTTGTCAGGTGGTCAGAAGCTTCGTTTCTATGCTTTAGTTATTAACATGTCAGGAGACATATGATTTTTTCCCCTGGAAATGGCATACCTCTGTGTACCATTTGGAAAAAAGCTGTGGTTTGGGTAACAAAACCTAAATGCTGAATCCTAAATGCTTTGCTATCTTGGAATAATTAACAATTAGGTAAAGTGGATATCACTGAACAGTCCTTCACAGTCACTATTCAATTCAGTAACATCCACCAAGCCTGAGGTGTATTATTTTCTTTTAGCATACACTACACAATAACAGAAGCAAAAAAGGAAACTAAAATGAGATTTTCATGGTTTATTTCTTTAATTTAAATCATGATGGATGCAAATTAACTTTGAGCACACATGCGAGCAGGTACAGCGTTACCTCAACTCATTTAGAGTTTAGTATTTACTACACAGAAATAGAATTAAACAACACTCTATAAAGATGTTTTAGTATATGCTACACAGGAACATAAGAAAAACAAAATAAAACAAAATCTGATAATCAATGACATTTCCTGCTTGGAGTTTCCATGACACACTGTAAGTGTCTGTCCTTTTACCCACTGTTGCAGAATAAACACTGTCTCTTGGAAGCAGAGCTGAGCTGTGCAAAAGAATTGCTCAGGAGAGAAATCTACCCCATCGTTATCTTCATCAAAATCTGTGAGAGGAACATCAAGAAATTGAAGTAAGCACACACACACACACACACACACACACATATATATATATATACATATATATATATATATACATATATACATACATAC
>JAOUQZ010000028.1:13876070-13891058 GCA_028564935.1 Neosilurus hyrtlii | reverse complement strand
GGCTTGTCGGGATAAAATTGTAGTACTGTTATTTTTTCCCACATACAATATATATATATATATATATATATATATATTCATGTCCAGTTAACCACAAGAAAAAGGCTAGCTGTCTAAATGAATGAGCATGGATGGTATGCCTTTCATACTATGTAAACTGTAGAAACCTAAACAAAACTTCTAGATAAACGTTTTACAACACGAACTAGGTTCCTAATTTTAATAGCAATATTATATATTTAAACAATGCATCAATACTGAGTCTAAAACTTTACTTTCTTTTATGTACTAGAACAAGTCATAGGATTTTAAGCCAAAACAAATCTGTACATTTGACTTCTTGGTTGTCAAACTGTCAATCTCACATCACAGCACTGATTAGGTCAGGGTGTCTGAAATGGAGCTCTCATATAATAAACGGACTCCAGCAATCATCCAGGGTGAGCACAGCTAAAAGCATGACTCTGGTGGACCAAGTGTGATTGTGATCAGATCCTTCTGCCAGCCCCCTGTAGAGGATCCAGGGAACAGAAAGCTGAAACTGAACTGGCTTTGTGGATGGGACCCCAAGAGACAGTTCTGTTGCCTCTCAGACACAGGAAGTGCTGAGGTCAACCCAGTTTATTTCCAGTGAGTTCTTTTGCACAGCGATAAATGAGCGATGATAGCACAGTACATTATTATGAAACTGGGAGTAAAGAATGGTGCTTTTGTTGGGGTGTTCAGTCCTGGTTCCCTGTGCACACCACACTCATTTTTTTATCCTTGCCTTAGCATTTTATAGATTTTTACTCTGAATATAATACTTATATTTTTCATACTGTATAACGACATAATCTTCATTTCTCAGCTTCTATAACTCACAGCCAGATTTGCTGAGACCAACTACTGGTCAGGAATATTAAAACGTAATGTCTAATATATCATTTTGTAGCTGACACACATATATTTGAGCCATGTCTCGCTCAGTATATACTTGTAGATTAAAAGGTAATGCAAGCTTATGCCAATAATAGTTTTGCAACCCTGATACTGTTCCAACCCTGAGCAGGTATATGCTCATTCATTATATAATGTCATAAAACCCTGAGCAACATCAAATATTTGCAGCCGTACTGGCTTACATGCATTCTTAATGGTTTCTTGACGAAAACAGTAAATGAATATAAGAAACTATTGGAAAAATAAAGCCTTTTTTAAACCAGTGGAACCCTTTTATAGTTCTCGGAACTGTTTGAGGAAGTATGCTCTTTTGTGCGTCTGCACTGCAGGAACTGATTGCCATCATAGTTTTGAGAAGACATTTTGAAAGGCTTTTTAGTTCCTACTTCAGGATAGGTTCTCTCCCAGCACAACAGGACCCATGGGTGATGCAAGTGTGCGGTGATCGGTCTAGATATAAGTGTGGGTTGATCAGAGGAACACAATGAGCCAATGCACTTAGCAACTGACCTTTTTAAAACACATTGTAAAATTGTAGTCATCTAAACAACAGATCTTAATGTTATAGTTAAAAAAAAAAAAAAAAACCTAAACAAATTGTTGAGCCTGTATTCAATGCGGGAAATACTACAGCAAATAAGCAAAATATTAAAATATTAATTAATAATTTACCTAAATGTTCAAATATTTTCAGTTTGCTGTTTTTTTAAATTATTACATAAAGCCAGTTATAAAATAATAATCCACACTAATGCATTATTTACCATAGCATATTTCCCACCAAAAAATAATTATTATTTTAAATAAAGAATTTACTGGCAGCACATAACACTTGATGTCTTTCCCATTCTACAGGAACAGGGAAATTATCTGTTTCTATAGTAACGTGATCAAGACATGACACAACAAGCTTTTATCCTAATGCTGCTAGTTTCTTTGCATAGCAACATTAGTGAGAGGTCAAGACAAATTTGTATGAAAACAATCAAGCTAGTGATGCCCCATACCAATTGTTAGCTGGCTTGCACCATTTTAGCACTCCTACTGATTGTGTGAATGTAAACATAAGAAAGTCCTTGCAGGTATGTAGTTCTTGCCAGGTTCCCCCTAATAGTTGCTGTTTCACTATTGTGTCTAGGCTACCCGAGGCTCGTTGCTTGGGTCGTTAAGCCTCAAGAGTTATTTGCATTTCTATTATCAAGCATACAGCCCAGTATGTTCCCCACCTGCTATACACTGCCTTACTGTAAACATTACCCACTCGAAACGAAATAAACAATTTTATACCACTACATGTGTCTTATACATATTGTATCTTAGCATACTAAACATCAAGCCATCAGGACAGATCTTAATTTTTTACTTTTTATTAGGGGTGCCGGAAAAAAATCGATTCATATCTGAATCGCGTTTCTTATTAGCATTCTGAATCAATTAAAATTTTCCTGAATCGATTTTTAAGAACACATTTTTCTTGAGCATTTCTAACCTTACTCACTATGCGTACCATTTGTCCAGACACAGCCTCCGTAGTGAATTGTTCCAGTGAGTGGCGGGTACAGAACTAGCTTTTAGCCTAGCTTTGACATGCATGAGGAAAAAGAAATACAGCCAGCACCGTCTTCGCTGAAGGCAAATGCTTGCACTTCAGATTTTAAATTTTCTGGGTAAGAAGGAGCTTGATATGACATATGCGGCGTGCAAAATAAATGTCAAGTATTTCGGGAAGACTTCAAATTCCCGAGCCCACATCTTACGCCATCACCTGGAGCTTAAAGAACCGGAGCAGCAGCACGACCAACTCCTGACCAACGCACCTCATCACTTCACTAAACTCCCAACCAAGCAAAGCGGATCAGTACATCTACAAAACCAGCTGTCTAGTAATATACTTTCTTTCTTTCTTATAGAAGAGTTGTTCCTAGCTTATAGAAGAATGTAGTTACTCATGAAATTGGCACCCTTTGTTTGTAATGGTTATGAATCAAACATTGGTTTGAATCAAGAATCGATTCTGAATCGAATCGTCACCCCAAAAATCAGAATCGAATTGAATCGTAAGCTTAGATTCACATCCCTACTTCCTATAGTAGAGTACATTTTTAAACAATGCTATACAGCCTTGTGAATTGCATCATGTTGCTTACACTGCATATTCATAGCAGTCATGGGACAGTCGCACTGAGTGTGCAAATTCATTTCATGCATGATCTATGGTTTTCCCCTCTGTGTTAAAAATTATTTTTGTTCCGTTAGACAGAACACTATAACCACAGGTTGTTTTTGAAACATTATCCAGGTCTTTTTGAGGCTTTTCCAATCACATGCAATAATGTAAATTATTTAGCTGAAAATTTATTAAACCAGGGACTAGTTGCGGGGCGAAGGGGAGAGCATTTGCACATTCTTTGTTTTATTTAGCCCCTTTAGTCTGACTACTAAACCTACAACTTGTCTTGTTTAAAGAAAAAATGATGATGGAATCAGATCATTACAGACATTCAGATGGAGTAGTATGTGCTTGATCTTTATGACTAAACAAGAACAGTGTTCATAGAACATTTTATTGAATAGTGATAATTGAGTTATTGCCCTAATTATATGCTTAAACTTATTGATTAAACATTAAAGGGTAGTCTGCATCACAGCAAGAAGGTTCTTTGAGTTTGAGTCCCAGTCTAGGTGAAGGCATTTCTCTGTGGGGTTTGCATGTTCCCCCAGTGCTTGCGTGGGTTTCCTCCAAGCACTCCGGTTTCCTCCCACAGTCAAAAGACAGGCACATTAGGCTAATTGGCTCTTCCAAATTGCCAAACCTTTGCCCAGACTTGGCTGAGATCCCTGCAACCCTAGTAGGAATAAACAGTTTGGAAAATGAATGAATGAATTAATGTTTTTGCCATTTGGTATTGCAGTAAATTTGATATAACTGGACCACTCAGATAGCACAATAGAACGCGTGCTGGTAACTACATGGCTCGTTCATTTACCTAATGGTTACATGACCCCAAACTAAAACTTATATAAATAATCTCTGAGTAGTTTAGTCTATTTCAGTGCAGAAAAGATCTTTACCATGGCAACACCTCACTGTATAAACAGATAATAGGTGTCAGAAAATGGTTCTGATGGGAAAAAAACCCCTTCTGAGAGTTGTGTTTGTGAGAGAGGAAGAGAGTTGATCTGGCACCATCAGCACGATTGAGTCAAACAAGGCGTCCATCAGTAAAGTAAACGTCTCAACAGGATTAACGGTGCGAAACAGAGAAGTGCCTTTTTAGGTGTGAGGAGTCGCGTTAGTCCATGTGAGTGTTTTTGGCCTGCTGAAAGGAGGGGGTATGATGGCCTTGTTTGCCAATGCCCTAGTCAAGGTCGGAGTGGGATGGCTCCATATTGATAGTGTCAGAGAACTCTGAGTGCCAGTGCTTTCAGCTTCACAGTGAGAGGAAATGTCTTTCTTCACACACAGACAGGAAGCTGAACATTGTCATTATCCCATTATCTGTGTATTATCAACCTACACCTACCCCTGCTGAGGGCTGCTCATAATGACTGTCTGATATTGTTGTATGTTAAAAATACAATGTTTAAACTTCTTTTTCTTTGGCTCATTTCAGGATAAAAAAGACATCTAACCAGCACAATAATTTCAGTGTCTGTAATGCCCACATGCTGTCTGTAGTACCGGTTGTCTGGTAGATAGTATTATCTTCAAATCAGCAGCATGACAGGGGCTCAGCTTTTCTCGCTCTTTTTCTGTCTGACGAAGCCACCTGGGATGCCTGATATTATCCTTCTGTTTCCATTGACACTGTACAGCTGGCTTTTTACACCAGCAAAAATGTCCTTCGTTATTCTAAACAACATTCCAGCACTTTGTCCAGGCCTGATTCACTGTGCCTCATCAATTTGTTGGCATAAAAAAGGCTTAAAATATCTGTTGTATCATTTTGGGAAACACATCCTTATCAGCAGTCACCTATCTGCACCCTGGGCAAGGCATTTCTCTGTCCCTGGAGGAAGTTCTTTTATTGGATCCTTCTAAAGAGCGACCTGACACTGACTTCTATCTGCTCATTGATTAGATTTAACCTCGGTTTAGCCCCTGACACGACTCTGTTTGCCAGAGTACTATACCACACTATACAAGTCTTCATCTCTGTGCGTTGCTGTGAAAGAGTGGAAGAAAAGTAGAGACTGTTTACTACAAGCCTGAGAAAACATTTATGGCATTCTGCTGGGCCAAGGAATGTCTTGTTTTGGAATGAGAGGACAATGGGTGACCTCTGTATTCAGGCTGTGGTACTCGTGGAGAAACGGGGTCGCAACTGTGGAATGTGGATTTTTATTTAGAAAAACCCACAATGTGTTATACATTCAAGTCATTTTCTTTTCACTCAACAGAAATGACAGAAGTTGAAATTACTGTCTTCCTCCTTTACTACTTGTGTTAAACTCTTCTTGAACTTGCCGAGTGAGTGACCATGCAGTTTTCCAAAAAAACTACGCTGTCTCCAGTCTAGAGAGGACTGCATTCTTCCTTAGCTCACAAGAGACTGATGGGGGAGGATGCAGGAAGTGGCTCACTGGGTGACCATTGGGAGCTACGAATTTCAGACCCATCTTCCTGTGTGATTAATTTGAGATCTCCCCTTCTTTGGGGCCAGAGGAGCCTTCCATGTAGGCGGTTTGTTCATGGGTAGGGAATTATGGATTCGAGTTGCTCCATTTTGCCACTAATCTGCTTACACTGCAGCCACTAATTGCACTGCAAATAATAAGGAAGACTTTTTGAAAGAACTTGGATCATTGGTCATTAGGCATTGTGCACGTCCTTTGCTTTCTGCTGCACAAAGGGAAATCCCCTCGTCACCAGAAAAAAAAAAAAAAACCCAAAAAACGACAAAGACCCTTTCATAGAGAGTATCAGACAGTGGGCTTTTTTTTATTATTTTATGGAGGGATGTAGCTGTAGTACTGTTTCAGCTGAGTATTTCCAAAACATCAGTGTAAAAGTTGATGGATGCCATTTCAAACAAGTGGTGGAGACTTGTTTTGCTGAGGGTTTTCAGAAACACTAGGAGCTCCATTTGTGGTGTGGTGAGGCTTTGGTGGTTTTCAGAGCAATTTTTGGGACAGTGCCACGGCTTGGAGTGTGATTGGAAGCCTTGTAACTGACCTCGACACTGTGATAAAGCAGCTCTCTCTCTCTCTCTCTCTCTCTCTCTCGCTCTCTCTGTTTTTCCATCTCTCCGTCTTTCCTTTCACTGTGGTTATGTCGGCAGAGGACAGGGGATGCGTCCTTTCCCAGATAGCGCATGGTGAAAATGGGTGAAAGGTCACAAAAGAGTGGGTTTGGTATTTGGAAAAGGGGCGGGGCATGGGGGGACTAGAGGGTTAGTGTGTTGCCAGAAGGAAGATGCTATGATTGGCAGTGTTGTGTACTAGTTTCTCATTAAGAGCATTTAAACAGTGTCAGCCTTCAGACCTGAAAGACAAACTGCTTACTTTACTGAGAGGACACCAGAGGGTTCTGTACCACATTCATTTCCTGTAGCTGCCTCCTGGTTTATGTGTTTACAGAGTCTGCCTCGGGTTATTACACAGATCCCTTACACGTGGATGGTGGAGGAAAAAAAAAAGCTTTGTAAATATTGTGCCCTTCCCCCATGAACCGGTGGCGACTTCAGGAATAGAGTGGGGTGCATCCTGTCTCATGTTTGATGAAGCAGATATCCCAAAAGTATTTATAACTATGTTGTCGCTTCATAGACTCAAGCTAACATAATGTTTTAATTACTGTCCCATGTGGCTACAGCAGGCATATCGGAGCCACACTGTTGCTGATGTTGTTTAAAAAGATAATAAATATCGTCCTTCTTGTGGGACTTGAATTTTCAAGATGTTATTCTTGATACAGTGCAGGATAAAGGTGTCAGTTTTGCTGAAATAAAGAATTTGCCTTTGTGGGTGGTGCTGTAAGGGCAATTAAGAGAAGTCAAGAAAAGTCTTTTAAGGTTCCAGATTCCTGTGTGGGAATTTGAGGAGAGGAACTCTGCTCTGTGTTGTATATGGGACTGAACACTGCTTTTTGGCTCAACACATGCCTTTTACAGTACAGACAGGAAGCCTGGGTGGGATGCATCAGTGGTGAATAATTCACTCAGACTGTACAACTGAAATGTTTCTACAGTAGGAATTTAAGAAATACTGTACAATTTTGGGATTGTACAGTATTTCTTGAATTTACAAAAAGTCCCCGTTATACAGTTGTTATAACCTTATCTACAAATAGAGATGGGGAAGCTTTCAGTTATGTGTCTTTTTCACAATTCTTTTGTGTGGCGATCACACTGGCTCCAAAATCAAATTCATTTTTAGTGGAGTACCTGAGCACCATAGGCATAAAACATGATTTAGATGGTTATCCCGTGTCCGAGCATGCCCACCACAGGAAACCCAATAAGGCTGCTGCATCATGGAGTCAATCCTGATTGGTTGTTATGTATCACTGACTTGCATGATGATGGGCAGCAATAAAAAAGACACATAACAAAAAAAAAACGCATCTAACTCAGGTATGTAGACAAAAATTTGTTGAGAAAAAAAAACACAAACCATGAATGGGAACACAGAACATGAATTTATTAAAGAGATAATTTAACAGACAGGTGATAGCAATGAATGCAGAAATGAGCTAGTGAAAGGTGATGAAGAGAAAACCAAGTGTTAACCTTTCATTCCAGACTAGCCGGAAAACATGGGAGAATCCTTTTTTTATTTATATAACAGCCATTGTTGTTGTTTTCTACCACTTAGGCACAGCAAATATAAAGCTTGTCTTCTACATTTGAGTAGTGCATGTGCATTGTAATGTGTGAGGATTGTAATTGAAGATAGATTAGATAATTTGATAGACAAGTCAGCATTGACTGCATTCCAAAGCAGCACAAACTTTCTATAGTGTCATGGCAATCATACCCCATTGTTTCTGCAACTCTACCTTTTCCTTGTCCACATTACTACCCGAAGCTAGCATTTTCAAATTCATTCACCCCAGAGAGCATTTTCAAAAAGTAATGTTTTTGGTGGTGGAAAATTAGTTAGTGTGAATTGATGGGCTTATTATCATAGTAATGGTATATATCATGATATAGAATTTTCCCCCATTATATTCAATGGATGTTTTAAAAATTAACCAGGCTGTGTTTTCGTCATCATTTTTTTCTTTTATTTGAAGTAAATAATTTTTGGCCATGCATTCTCCATATTAAACGGAAAACTCAATGTCAGTGAGATGTTTGAGGCCAGGCATTAAATTCTTGTGGTCGAGGGTGGTGACCAACTCTCTGTGTGTAATTCCCTTCTATTATCGAGATTTCTTGTGGAATGGATTGCCTCTGGCAAAAGATTGCTTATGGTGCTTTTTTTGCTCCGCATACACAAACCCTCACTCACACAAGCAATTTTTTAGTTCACGTGAGCACATTTTCACTTTGTGCAAACGCCTTTTTTTGCTCTGTTCACACACAAAACAGGATCAGCACATGTTCGACTCTTCCTACTCCTTAAACATGTTTAACATCTTCACTTTTGACATTTCACAATGATGTCAGGAAATTTTCACCTTTTGGCTAAGGTTATGTGTATTCACCTCTGCACCTGAAGCTTCTGAAAAATGGAGAAATGCTGAACAACAACTCAAATTAATTTTGAAAGGTAAAATTAAGTTTAAGAATAATGTTTCACACTCCTCCTTCATGCCTTGTGATGTCTTCAGTGTACATGTACACACAACAGGTAGAAAAGCTGGCATGCAGCCAAGCACTCTGCTGTAGTATTGCCCTGTGTCACGGTGGTGTAACCATGGTGATTGAAGGATATTACAAGATGGTATATACAGTCATACTGCCCAACCTAGGCTAAATGCGTAAATTATTATTCACCTTCATATTTACCAGGATTAGGCGAACATAGCTTTAATGTACCACATATTTTGAAGGATTTTTGTGATTTGGCTGTTTAATTTTTTTTGTTTGTTTGTTTTTTGCTAGTAGTGTGACACATGAATGGAAAATTAGAAATGAATGGCACAGGACGTGAAATTTAACAAGCTGAATATCTGATTAAAGGCTATAATTAAATTAATCCAAATCAAGTAACTAAATTACATTAGTAACTGGATACATTAAAAAACAATATTGTTACAAGCCAAAACCCTGCCTTAGCATACACTTTAGCATATGAAAGGCCAAAATAAAGAGCACATGGAAGACATGTTGAGTGCTTGAAATTTTTATTTTCCTCTTTTCTGGTAAAGGATTTTATAGTATGCATATAATATTTATGTATGTATTACATATAGGTTGTATAATATAAAACATATATATACATTTTTATCTGTTTTGAACTTACAGACATCAGATATACTGCAAGTTTACAAATCCAAGGTAATTAATGCTTTTATTGCTTTGAACAGTGAGTTACTTTTTTTTATTTTTTATTTTTTTAAGAATCTTATGTTGATCTTGTGATCTGTAGGTCTGAATGTTTGTTGCACACTGACAAAGAGTCACAACCACTTTTTGTAAAGCTGCATGTTGTTTTTAGGGAAGCGAAGATTAGAACTTGTTCTCATTAACCGCTGGTTTGACAGAATCATTGTCTTTGCAAATCCCTGGTTGCTTGCGGTTAGGATTCTCATTGATTGCATGCTGGGTATTGCAGCGACAACACATTGATGGATGTAGACAAAACGGTGAATTCTGCCAAAGCCTTGAGGCTGACTGACCCCACACTGTGCTACAAAACACAACATATTACTGACAAATAACATTGCAAGTTTAAAACTGGAATTTTTCCTTAAGAGTTCAATATGTATTACATTACGGTGGGCACCCTGCCTCCAGAATAATGACTTCACTGTTGTTTCTGGGAATGTAGCTGTACTTTAGTCCAAAGTTAATTTGCATATTCACCCCTGGGGCAGAGTCTTTTTTATTGAGGTTGTCCAAAATAAGCCAAAGCATGACTCATCAATGAAAAAAATGACTTATGAATTAAAAATTTCCCTTTCTCACCTTCATTGCCTTTTGGTCTCTTTCAGGGCATGAGGGTGCTGGTGGACGCTCGGGACAAGCTCGGGGTGTCCTGGCAGAACTTGGAAAATGAGAAGCATGGCATGTTTGTTATGTCTTTTGAGAGCAAGACAGGAATGTCAGTGGAGCCCTGTACCTTCCAGTTGTATGTTCCTGCCCTCCAGGCTCTCTGGAATGACTCAGGAATCCAGGAAGCTTATGGGCGCAGGAGTGAATTCCAACTGGTGAGTAACTTTCAAAGTTTAATCTAAGGGTGCTACTGGGCCTGACAAGAATAACACACACACACACACACACCCACAGGAGGGCCTCTCACCTGCATGTTTGGTCTGATCATGAAGGCTTTTTGAAAGTGGGTGCTTATAAATTATGAACTGATGCCTGAAGCTGTGTCAGGGCAGATTAGATGTATCTGTGTCTGTATCTGAATTCTTATTGAACTGGCAAAAGCAGATACTTAAAGCAGTATGCTGTGGTTGAAAAGAGTGCAGAAGGAGTCGGAAAAGATATATGAGTACACGAGCACTCTCACACTTATGCTGCACTTGTGATGGTAATTGGTCATTTCTAAGTGGAAATTTGCAACTTGTAATAACATTATTTTCATAATAATATTATCTCTGCAGACTTGACATGCAGAAAAGAACATGAACATAATATTATATTTTGTTTTGTCAGACCATGAGAAGCTAATAAAAAACTAACTCATTTAATCCTCACTTATACAGTTACAGGTCTGAGTGGCTACTTATTCTGTTCTGCTATAATTAACAGTTACGCTCCAAAGGTGAGGTGGATGTCAAGGAATATTTTCCGAGGAATGTTGAGGAGACTATTTCATTCAGCAGCATCCACAGAGCCTGAGGCACATAATTGTTTTAGTGTATACAACTCTGGAACCTAAGCAACAAAGCACACTAAAATAAATTTTGATGGTGAATTTCTGAAAATTTTTTGTAATCTTGAGAGACGCCGGTGAACTTATACAACATACTCAAGCAGGCGTCTCTTTAACTCTCTTTACATAATTTGTTTAAGAGTTAAGTGCATAGAAACATAATAAAAGCAAACTAAAATGAGATTCCTATCATTTATATTTACATACTTTAGTCATGACAAAGGCAGGTCAGGTTCTACACTTCGAGCTGAGCTAATAGCACTGTGTAGCTAATGGCATCTTTTGAGCCTCATTTAAAAAAGCGAAAGTAAAGTAACTATACAAAAGTTAACCGCACTCTGTAAATGTATTTAATATATACTCTGTGAAAACACGAGAGAAACAAACTAAACAATATTTCTTAAGTTTATATTTACATATTTTAACAATGCCAGAAGCAGGTCAGGTGAGCTCTCTGCACGCTGAGCCGAAGTCAACACTGTGTAGCTAATAGCGTCTATTTAGCTTCCGTATTCAGAGCTTTGTAATTACACTGAAACAAAAGTAAACCATGTGCCGTAAAACTGAGTGTCTTTCATTTTTTATTTAATC
Source organism: Neosilurus hyrtlii (assembly GCA_028564935.1). Taxonomy (NCBI): domain Eukaryota; kingdom Metazoa; phylum Chordata; class Actinopteri; order Siluriformes; family Plotosidae; genus Neosilurus; species Neosilurus hyrtlii. The sequence goes on along the minus strand of JAOUQZ010000028.1, from coordinate 13,879,532 downwards.
CTAAGACAGTAGACTAATCATATGGTGCCATTTCTGTGTAGTATACATTTATTCAGTATTTCAGATTGAAACAACGGACAGTAGTGATAAGCATTAATGGTGGGAATTGGCAATGTACAGCTTGCTCCAGTTATCGGTGATCGAGTCGAATGACTTATCAAACATACTTGAGAAATTTAGTTATAATCTGAAATCTGGATAGGTTAAATACCTCCCCTCACTTTCTTCATTGCCTTTATTGCTCCCCTGTTGCTGGTGTGTTAGGAACTTGCCGAGATGGTTGTTTATTCCTTACAGTTCCCTGGGACTTGATGGCTTTTATTTTTAATAGATGAATATGTGTAGACATGAAACTTTCACAATGAATCAAAAATCAACACAAACCACAGAACTATTTTGTAGACTTGAAATATTGTCTTGAGCCAATAGTTACTTTTGATATATATATGGAAATGGCTCTCATCAATAAATTATACGAGATTTGGCTACTCTACAACACTAAATCTAGGTACCATGCGATATTAAATAGGGTTAGCAACAAGCCAACTGGCTACTGTTAGTGTTAACTCGAATGTTGATGTTTACCCTTTCAAAACATTGATTAGTGTGGCCAAGGTTAAACACATATTCAACCAAATACTGTGTGTGTGTATTAATCACTCTAAAGCTAATACTGCTAGAAATTGATTTAAAAGTAAAGAAGAGGAAATTGTTCACAGTGTGAGTGGACATGATAATTTGATGTCACTTCTTAAATGAGAAAGGAACTGGTTGTTTAGGAGACTACCCCAAGTTGGTGAGTTGAAATTGCAAGTTGCAGAGGTGTTTTTGCCAGTAATAGGCATGGAAATACAATTGGAACGTTGCCTTAAAGGCAGCATTATTAGCAGAACTTCATATGCATGGACTGTGAGCAGATACCTTGGCAGCAACTTTAAGAAATGCTTGCAATGCTATATATGTGTAATGTATACACCTTATAAACATATAAAAACCTTCACACACATGGTTATGAGGGGAAATACATCATACTACGCATCTCCACTGAGTTGTCTTGGATGGTTAATGATAATGCAAAAAAGCTGATGGTAAGAAACACTACAAAAGAAGAAATTCTGTAGTTTATTGATTTATAAGGCTTGCACTAGTAGATACTTGATAATATGGAAGCTTCTAGGCTTTTAGGGAAAAACACAGCCTTCATTGCACACAGAGATATACTGCTTTATACCACAGTGCTGTCGTATTCTTTGACTGCTTAGAAGGTTAGTTTTTATAACAGTACAGCTCTAACAATAGTGCCACCTGCAAGGAAAGTACATGGTTCAATTATTTGACTCATTCTAATACTTTATGCAGTAGGCCCTAACACAGTGATTTCTTTAGCTCCTTTTATTGGTGCAAATTAAGTTTTGTATATTATTTTACATATTTTACATGTTTTCTGTAAGGCAAAGTTTATTTAGCAGTTTTTGGAAAGTATGTCCAGTGTCAACATTTTGTCAGAAGTAAAGCTGATTGTTTAAAGGAGCTGTTTGCTGATTTTTACCCAAATTCAGTTGCTCAAATATTCACTGAATGTCTGAAATACCAGATTATGTTTGTTAAATGCCATTTCAACTTACAAATGAAAAGAAGTTTGAAGTTTAAAAATTTGACATTGAGCAGGTAGAATTGGATTGCTACAAGGATATTTGTTGGGCAGAACAGTTTTAAAAAATTGAAATCCTTTTGTAAACTTAGCAAATTTGTTGTACAAACCTAATTTATATCTAATATCCTTTGTCAAACAAATTTCCAACTATAAAAATGCTTATTCCCTGTTTAATAAACCCAATGATGTCATTTAGGCTATTTTCTTTAAATTAAGTTTTTAGAACATAGGGATTTTTAGTTTCTCATAACAAAAAACATAACAAAACACATTTATCTTTAACTTCAAGAAAGAAACAAGAAATCTTGGTGCGGGAACCATGTAACAGGAAGTAACTTATTTTTCTGATATTCCAAAAATTATGATGAGAATTATGTATGGGGTATTTAAATAAAAATACATTTACTGGGAAATTAAAAAAATAACCAATTTTAGGATAGTACTTATGATATTATCATACCAGTATGTGAACATCACCTGAAGCTCCTGACTTGAAAGGTTGAGGGAACAGCACCAACCCCAACTTCTAAATACAAGGTGGCTCCTCCATGCATCAAAAGAGCACATCTGTCTTAATTGTGTCTGATTAAATCATTTAGCACTGTCCTAATTCTACCTGTGGACTGCTACTGTGCTGTTTGTATACATGAAGTGCAATGTAATGTTTTGTTGCCAACTGGTAATGTGAATAATGGCTAACCTGGCTAGAATGTTTTGGCAGTGTTTTTTTTTTTTTATTTTATTTATTTTTTTTTTGACTTGGAGCATGGTCAACTTATGTGTGATGTGATTCCTATTAGCATATTGAAAAATGTACATTTTTTAAATGGTCACTGAGTGAACAACTTCAAACAAAGCCTTTTTCTTTTTTTTCATGTCCAGTGAAGTAAGAAAGCTTAATTGCTTATTACTGAAAGTTCTGAGAGCAGTATGGCAAGGCATGGATGACTGGAGTATGTCCTTTGTTTGGTGATGTGCATATCAAACCTTATAATGGAGGGAAAAAATTGACACAGCTGATGCTTTCTGATCAGTTCACTAATGTGCTTGTTATTTTCATACTTGTCATTATTGGGACATTTTCATCAGATTTGACAATATGTTTTAAATCTGCTTTGGATAGAATTGATTTAGGGGCAGGTACTAACTGATTAAAGCTCCTCTTTGAAACAGCCATCCCAGAACTTTTACAGTGCTGTAAAAAACAAGACTAAGACAACCTACAAAGTGCACTTTTAAAAGAACATTTAATTATTTTGAAGGTAGAAATTTATCCAGCACCAACTGGCCCTGTGTAAAAAAAAATCTCCCTCCATGATTACTCAGTCAAACAACTAACCATATCTAATTGTTAATATGGTCCAATTAGACCAGTCACACCCAGGCTTAATTATTATCAGCCATGTTGAATCTGAACATCAGCAGAACAGTCTGAATATTTCCAGCAATATTTCATGCAATGCGCTGAGAAATTCCAGAAAGGTGAGAAGAAAGATTATTGCAATGTGCAGTTTATCAGTCTGGAAAGGGTCAAGAAACTATTTCTTTGACTCTGGGACTCTAGGAAACAACAGTGAGAGCCAAGACCTCTATATAGAGAAAACTTGGAACAGTGATGAATCTTCCAAGAAGTGGCCAGCCTACCAAAATTCTTCCAAAAACACAGCGGCGACTTACCCAGGAAATCACAAAACACAAAAGGACCTGAAGTCCTTGCTTGCCTCAGATAAGTTCAAATTCAAATTCAAATTTATTTGTCACATACAAATTATACACAATATGTAGTGAAATGCTTAGTACGACTGTCC
>JAOUQZ010000028.1:13856373-13867764 GCA_028564935.1 Neosilurus hyrtlii | reverse complement strand
CTTTGTGTTAATCTAACTACAGTATATTTATTAAAGGACATAAATCCTCTTTTCTCCTCCTGTCACATTTATTGTATCATCATCACCATCATCATTTGCCAAACCGTTTAAACCTACTAGGGTCGTATTGAGGCTGGAGCCTATCTCAGCCAACACTGGGTAAAGGCGAAGTACACCCTGAACAGCTTACCAGTTCATTTCAGGGCCAACACAAACAGCCATTTACACTCACACCTAGAGGTAATTTGGAACGGCCAATAAGCCTACTGTGCATGTCTTTGGACTGTGGGAGAAAACTAGAGTGCCTGGAGATTACCCACACAGGGCGTACACGCATATTCCACATAGAAACACCCTCATTGAACCTGTGATTTGAACCCAGAGGCTTCTTGCTGTGAGGCGGATGTGCTAACCACTAACTCGCCCCATGTGTATTGTTTATAAAATCTTTTGATAATTAAGTTACTTTTTTATTTGATTTTCCATTTTATTGTTGGTTAGCCATAAAATTAATTTTAATTCATGTACTTATAACACAATTTGTAACTACAACATGTTAATAAATGAAATTAAATTAAATGACACATGCAATGCATACATTGGTTGTCTCTGCCCCTTTCATAGTAATGATGATGTGATGTTTGTGGAGTGTTCGTAGAAATTCATATTGACCAAAGAAGAAGCATGTCCCAGCAAGAGCAGGCAAGAAGAGAAGATGGAGTGATAGAGTGCCAAAGAGAGACAGACAGAGGAGTGTGAAAAGAGCTTTGCTCAAACAGAGAGACTCTCCAAAGTGACAGTGGAATAAGGCTTATCCCGTCTTTACATTGTGGCTGAAAGCAATACTTTTTATTATCAGAAGAAACCCCACTGCCCATGTAAATAGAGCCTTTAGTTTACCAAAGCATTCCATCACCAATACAGTTAACATGGAGGTGCTTGAGTTTTACTCAACAACACAAACACCCAAAGAAAACCATGATTCCTGATTTTTTTGTAACCCAAGATAGATACACCCACATCTCCTTAAGCATCAGCCAACATTCCAGTAAGAAGATTGAGACCATCGGGTTGTGGCTGAAAATATTTCCACTCCAAAAAAAAGAGAAAAAATATTTTATTATCCTTTGGAAAAATGCCTTCTTAAATTGTACAATATTATACCCTGACAACCAACATGCTCGGGTCAGATAACCGTGGGAGTCATGAAAAAGTCCTGGCAGTTGTATCAACAGATTCAGATCACATTTAACACATATTAGAAAAAGTTGAGAAAACTATTACATAAAGTTATTACAAACAAAGAATTACAATATTAGCAAGTCTGCCTCAATGCAATAAGATCATAGATTCAAGCCTGCAATGGACTGGTGAGCAGTTCAGGGTGTACCCCACCTTTGCCCAGAGTTGGCTGAGATTGGCTGCAGCCTCCCTGTGACTAGTAGGATTAAGCAGTTCAGCAAATATTACAATATTAGTTAGAGTTGATCAATATAGCCAATATTGTAAAATAAATAAATAAACAAATAAATACATGCATTGTGGTATAGTGGTTACAACGTCTGCCTTACAGGGGGAAGGTCCTGAGTTTGAGTCCCAGGCTCGTTACAACTGCCCCTAGGTGTGAATGTGAATGTTTGTGTGTGTCGTCCTTGCGATAGACTGGCGGATCTCTGATCTGTAGGCTCCAGCCTCCCCGTAACACTAGTAGGATTAAGCAGTTCAGGAAATGACTGTATTTACTTTAGTCACATTGTCTCAGTTTTTATACAGTGCCTGGTCAAAAAAATTCACACACTCTAATATTTTCTTAGATTGCCTTTAGCCTTGATTTTTTTTAATTTTATTTCATTTTTTTTGTGAATGACAAGATTTGTTCCTTGGGTTTGGGGGTTGGGTGGAGTCTGCATATACTCTCATTCTTGTATGGTTTTCCTCCATTTACTCAGGTTTCCTATCATAGTCCAAAGGCATTTTACAAAGTCCAAAGGTATTTTAGGCACATTAGGTGAAGTGACTGTTCCAAATTGCCCCTGGTGTGAGTGTGAGTGAGAATGGTTGTATGTGTGTAGGTCCTGTGATGGACTGATGAGCTGTATAGAGTTTGTCCCACCTTTGCCTAGAGTCGGCTGAGATAGGCTCCAGCATCCTTGCAACCCTAGCAGGAGTATGTTGCTTGGCAAATGAATAAAAGTTTGCAGTGGCAATCCTAGACTCCGGGCGTCCCTGAAGTAAAGAAAGCCATCAAGGCCTTTCTTTCTTTTTTTTTTTTTTTTTTTTTTAATTTGTATTTTTTTTGTTTGGTGTTGTTGTTGTGCTCCTTGTGGCCAGAAAGGTGTGTTGGTTTCATTATTACATATTTTATGTTTTATGTATGATAGTTCCAGGTAGCTAGCCGACTGTCCTAACTAATGATATCCAGCTAGGGATGTGGTAGCTAGTAGGGGTCTGACTATTAAACAGTACTTGTTATTGTACACAATATCCCAATGTGAGTGGTCATCAGGGGCTGAATTTCCTCACATTTTGGGGAGTGCCCATAACATTTTCCTGGATTATCTCCCGATGGTGTGGCCCTGAATATCTGATGTTGTTTGGCCGATAAGTCCAAAGTAAATAAAAGGAGCATATTCAATGAAGTGGTGTATGTGTTTATGCTGCAGTAGAAAGCTGAATCTCATCCAAATAATGGGCTGATAAACAGCAGGGTTTGCATTCCAGAGTTGGTGCACCATGAGAACCACCTCTCTGCCTCTCAGAGTTCTGCATCCAGCCAAGACACTGCTGCCACAGGAAACACTTCAGCCAGCAGCCATTTTTGAGGACAATGTTGCCTCTTCCACAGTTCTTTCATGTTTTCAGTAGAGGTTCCCTTTTGCAGGTGTTTGGTTTTTGTCTGCTGTGTCGTTTTTCAGCCTCTGATTATGTAGCTTTTGAATGCTGGCTCTTTATCTTTTGCACTTGTGTCAATATGGTGTGAGTACTGAGCTTTGATTTGGTTATGCTTCTGAGGATGTGGTGGAATCTGCTTGAACTGTGTGTGCTGAGTCAATCTAAGCTTGGTTTTAAAGCCCTCTGTAATTAAAGGAAATCCGTCCTTGAGCATGTGTGTGTGTTTATGTGTGGGGTTTTGTGTTTGTGTGTAATAAGCAGTTTTCAGGGAGGCGTAAGCTCCGAGAGGACGTCCCACTCTTGCTCTGTGCTTTTTTCTCGTGACTGAGGTCGTGTAAATAATGGGCCATTGTTGCCTTGCTTGCTTCCAGTGAACACAACGCTCGGCCGAGAGGAACACGCTCCACCCCGGAAGACAGTCAGACGTATTCACCCAGTCCAACGTTGGCCGGTCAGAGACCACTGTTCTCCTAGTCAGGCTGATCAGAGTGTGTTACAAACTACAGCTATCCCAGATGAAACAGCAATACAATATGGAAGCAACATAGTTGAGAAAGGACAGCAGGTTCAGGTGCAACGAGTTAAATTTAGATATAGGTTTTGTCTTCAAAACCGTTTAAAAAAAACAACTCATTTAATTTGTTTAGTTTTGTGAATATGATGTTTGACTATTAAGAAAATAGAGGTAATTAATGCATATTGAGTATGCAGGCATAAATATTTTTGAGCATGGCTTAAAGGTTTTTGTGTATTCACTTATTTATGATTTATTAGATTTTTCTGTTTGTTTATTTTTATAGCTAAACATTTTCTTCAGTGCAATCTAAAAGCATCTATACAAAGGGTTGGTTTGGTAGCATAGTGGTTAGCATGGCTGCCTCACAGTAAGAAGGTCCTCGGTTTGAGTCCCGGGCTCGGGCATTTCCGTGTGGAGTTTGCATGTGCTTCCTGTGCTTGCATGGGTTTCCTCTGGGTACTTTGGTTTTCTCCTAAAGTCCAAAGACATGCACAGTAGGCTATTCCAAACTGCCCCTAGGTGTGAGTGTGAATGTTTGTGTGTGTTTTAGCCCTGCAGTGGACTGGTGACCTGTTCAGGGTGTACCCTGCCTTCACCCAGAGTCAGATCTTTCCTCCCAGCGAGCAGGATTAAGAGTAGGATTTAAGAAATTAGTAGGATTAAGAGACTCAGCAAATTAATGAATGATACATACAAAGATATGAATAAGTTGCATACTTTCTGCTAATACAAAGGATTTTCCTCCATGACATGGTCTATGTAATGTCATGTGTTTGTTTTTTGGTTCTTAGCCGAGCTTCTGCGCGGGCTTTCAGAGGAGAAACACCACGCTAAGAAACCATCGTCTTGATATGCATTGCTTGTATGTCTGTTTCTGATGTCCATATGCATCTCGATGCTTATTTGTTGTTTGCTCTTTGGCAAGAGCTTGATGTGTGCAAACTACTAAAACAGATTTTGTTTTTGAAAACAACATCCAACATCCAGAGGACAACAACTAAATAAAAACTATGCTATAGAGCATTTTTGGCAATGCCTCTTAAGATTTTTCAGAAGAGCATGGCTTAAACTTTAAAAACATTATCAGAATAATTAATTCATTATGAACAGAAAAGAAACACAGCTCAAAAAAATCTCATGGGGAGCTCCAATTTTGGGTGGTGCCTAAATCTGTTATTATTGTTTTACTTTGTGATTTGATGTCAGTAACTGTGATGCTCAAACTGCAGAGATCATTCTGATCCCTAGTGTCATTAGGGAATTCTGTGTCAGTAATAAATCCAGATTAATTTCTGTTACACTGATGTATTTTACCCTGTGAGCACGAGTGATGTTGTCTGATGTATCACAGATCATCCTGGGGAATACAGGGAACAAATTATTTTAAAGCTTGCTGCACATTTGATTCCCATGATTTTGCAGCAGAGGCTTGATTTCAAACTACAGTATTAAATTAGAGCTCAGCAGATATTTAGGATTTCCCTGTATTACCAAAAAGGGGAAAACTTGGATTCATACATACATACGTACGTACATACATACATATATATATATATATATACATATATATATATACGGCATATTCATATATATACATATATGGTTAAATGTAAGGGTCTAGGCTCTACCCAGATCCATGTCCAGAAGTTTTCTAAGGATTAGGTGTATGATTGGTATTGGGATTAGTTAGACTGGTTATATAACAGAGTAATATATCTGCCAGTTTTGCTAAATATTTAAATTAGCTCATGAAATAAAGGCATTAATATGTACACTTCTGGTATAGCGCCAACATTTATACTTTAGGTAAAGTCAATTTTCTATGCAGAAGCTTTACAAACTGGCAAGACTTTTATTATCATTGTAACTTATATCAATGATTAATTGCTGTGGAAAAAAGGATCCAGAACTTAACATCTTCGCGGTATGCTAAGTCAGCAACTATTTAGTGTTTATTTCCAAACTTTATTTCCAGATGTCTGATTAATGAATCCGAAAAAGTTATGGGATAAACAGTCCTTCCTGAATTGTGTAGACTTTTTTGCTATATTTGGACTTCAATTATGTTAGTGTTAGTGCTGAATTTATAAGAGAGCAGAGGTTTAGAAGAAAGGAAGGTTTTATTGCAGTCTTGGTGCTAAAGGGGTATACCACAGACCTACTGTACACTTCTGTCCTCTTGGCACTCGTCAGAAACAGATGTTTCTGGCTATAAGTGTTGTTGTTTTTTTTCAGCACTACCCATATGGTCTGTATTGTTTCATTGCCTTAGGATGAGGAACATAATTAAAGTTTGTGCTGCTTTAGATGTGTGTGGAAACTTTTCATTTTAGTGTAATGAAAGTTATTTCAGCATGACTGGTACTACAGTAGTGTCAGCAGAGAATTGTGTCAATTCCTTATTAGCAAACCTGGGTTGATAAAAGGATTTGAATGATATTTAGGGAGGCTTGAATAAGCCTGTATTCTGGATGAATGAACAGTGTAATGAATATACAGAACAAAATAACAGTGTCTGAAAACCCTGAAGGCAGTTTATGAAGCAGTTAATGTTTACTTTACTCTTATTTAATAGAGAACCTGGTTCATTTGTTTTCTTGTCAACAATTATAATGTGTACCTCCAACAAGTCTCGGTTAGTTGCAATAATTCTCTTGCGTATCTCCTCTCAGGGTTCCTGGGGTTCAGCTTACCATCTGTATGGAGTTTTGCATGCTGTCCCCTATGTCCATGTGGGTTTCCTCTGGATTCTCCAGTTCTCTAAATCTCTAAAATATGAATATAAATGGATTGTCTGCATTAAATTCTGAACTAGCAGCAGTGTGTGAAGCTCTGCATGTGGGATGTCCCAGGGTGATAGTTCCTTTTGTGATATCATCACAGAATGTGTAGTTCATGTGATACAGTGGCAGTGGAGTGGAACACAACTAAGTGTTTTACCCATTATTTGGGATGGATTTGAAGTGAGTGTACCTAGTTTGCACTCTGGGATTGAAGACTCACCATGACACTGACCAGGATCAAACAGTTACTGAATGCCTAATTGCCAGCCTACTAATTGTCATGACTGACAAATTTCCAGTGTTGCGCTCAAATATGAACATCAGGAACAACAACTGTACCTTGTGGCATAATCAAAGAACAGCCATGTGGCTTTTTTTTTTTTACTATTGATACGTTGTGATTTTACACTGTCATTTTTATATTGTCTATGTTCTTTATGGATTCACTTCTCTCTTCTCCAGATGAACAGTAGAAATGACAGGGCAGACCTGACTGTGAAAAGTGTCAGTGGCACTTTGAGGCCAGCTCTGCTGCTCGTCATTTACTATCTGCAGACAGCCTTTGTCATGAACCATAAATCTGAGCTCGTTTTAGAGTGCTCTTCCGTTCTCATATCTTTTTGTCCACTCCTGTCTAGGTCTTTATAGTTTGACTGATTCCAACTACTCCACAGATATTACTGGAACTTGATATGGTTCTGGAAATGGCTCATGTTGCCTGGGCTTTCTCTGACTGGAGACTTTGCCTTTTGACTGCAAGATTTGCAAAAATATTACAACTCCAAAAATCTTACCTCTGACTTTGGCCAAAATGGGGTACATTCTTACATGACTGGGCCAACACAGACAAGCAACCCTCTGAGGCAATTTGGAACAGCCAATTAATGTAACTCTGCAAGTCTTTGGACTATGAGAGAAAACCAGAGCACCTGGAGGAAACCCACACAAGCATGGGGAGAGCATGCAAACTCACAGAGTTTGGAGGGGCTTGGATCCAGGACCTTCTTTCTGTGAGGCAGACGTTTTAACCAATACACCACTGTGACACCCCTACTACTATAATAAAATATTTTATAATTTAGTATCATACAATAAAATACAATAAAATACAGTATAGTTTGTAAAAGACTGGCAACCTGTTCAGGGTGCACCCTGTCTCTTGCCCAAAGTTAACTGGGATTGACTTCAGCTTCCCCTGTGACCTCTAACAGATAACTAAGATATAGTTAAAATTGGTCTCGATATTGGGAAAGCATACAGGGATACAAAATAAAAATTAGGAGTAAAAAAGTAAAAAGAAGTGGAAAAAAAGCAGTAAAAGTACAGAGGTTTGCATTAAAATGTAGGAAGTAAGAAGAACATTAATATTAATTTAAAGTTTAGCCTGAAAGCCTCTTTATGTATGTCGTTACTTCCCACCTTTGCTCATCCCTGACTCACTCTCTTTTTTATTGTGCCTTTCTTAGGAAAACTTAATTAGGAACACTAATTTGAGGTTACAGTGTTACAGATGAGATGTCTCAGGAGTGAAGGTAGTTTTATAAGTAATCCCACCTGTGAATCCCATCTATACTTTCCTTTGCACAGACTCCACTTAGCCACTTGTTTCATGTTGAGAAAGTGTCTAGGGAAAACACAAGGGGATTTCAATTTAATTTTACGTTATAAGCTCTTGTGAAGTACTTGTCAAGTAGGTTTTATCTTCTCAACGAATGCCTTTCCCCAGTGAGTGGATAAGTCCAAGAGAAAAAATATTTTATGGATCCAGGGAAGGTTTTTTGTTGTCTGTTATGGTTGTAGTTTGGTGTCTGTATTTTCTCTTGTTCAGATTTTCTGTCTCTCACCAGGTTTAATTCCAAGCATCAATGCTTGTTTCTGGCCTGTCTACAGTTAGACAGGCCTCAGGAGGATAAGATAGAGCTGGGGAGTCTGAGAGAAGCAGACCGAAAGTGAAAAGAGAAAAAAGAATGGGACAGGACTGCTCTAGTGCTCTGAGACAGGAGTTGCCCCAGGAAGACTCTGTTGGAATTTGTTGATGATTAATGGTGTATGCTGTGATATGTCACTGATGTATCTTTATGGGATACAGTGCTATCTGGTATCACTGTCTTTATGGTGACACTATAGTTTTATTAAAAGCACCTTGGTTTCTCTGACAATAAAACAACATGCATTGGAGAGGAGCAATGGTTGGGAGGTGGTAGGGTACCAAATCTCCACTTATATAACATACTGCATTTGAGTGTTTACATTGATTATTGAGGGAAGTCCCATGTAATAGGCAAATCACTTAGTGGTACACTCAGTGGCCGAACTCAGTGGTCATCTGTCTCTCTGTCTGTCTGATGGCGCACAGCAAGTAAATGGAAAGGTACAAAAATTTTAATTGTGTTTTTTAACCACCTTGGGACATCCCATTCACGGAGCATTATGCACTGCACAGAAAATTAGGTATTTTATCAGTATCCAATGTTTTGGAGACAAAAGTGGGATTAGCATAGTAGAATTTTCTATATGTGTCGTGGTCTAGTGAAAAGCGCTTTGAACAATTTTGCATAAATGTTGGGGTTGCCAGTTATTTCCACATATCATGCATAGGAGCATTAGAGGCTCTGGTGACTCAATAGTTAAGGCTGTAGGTTACTAATCAGAAGGTTTGGGGTTCCCCAATACCATTAAGCTGCCACTGAAGTGACTTTGAACAAGGCCCTTAACTGCTCAGTTGAATAAATGTGATACAAGTGTACAAGTCTGGCATATGGCAAAATACCATGGATGTTAATATGTGTCATCACGTTGCATGCACTAATGGTCATAGAATTGGTTGCATGTTGTGTTATAAACGCATGGCACTTACTGCCCAGTTAGAATATGGCACACTGTTTTCTTCTGCGTTGTGTTTAGCTCTCATTGCATTTAGATTGAATCAATACCATATACAGAAGCAGCAGAGTGTGTGGAGACTGAGAAGTACACCCCATACACATTTAGGTAACGTGTAATGAATTGTAATTTAAGTATGAACAGCACATGCTTACATTTAAGCTGAAAGATAAGATGGAGCAATAAAAATTACAGCATGACTGTGTTTTGCTTGGGTAAAATCAGATGTGTTTGTGCTCTTAGATGGGTGGTCACAAAGCTGAAATAGAATTGCCCTCTCAATTGAATTGAATTGGTTTGGATGCATTTCAGAGCAGAGGGTGTGTGTGTGTGTGTATATGTGCTATGATTTAATGGTGAACAGGGCCAGATGGGACTTTCATAATAAAACTGTCATGGAAGAGTGCAGGCAGTCAAAAATTGGACAGATGGACAAACACACGAGTCAGCCCAGAGCACAGCTGGATTGCAAACCTGTGTGAGTCTGAGACTTTGGGAGAAGTCAAGGTATACTTCTAAAATATATAAACTTAAAGTTTAATGGCTTTGGTTATAGAAACCAGCTGAGGATCTCAGTGAAGTTTGGTGTCTGTGTGGTCAAAGGGTTAATGACTGATTTACCAGTTAATGACTTACACCTGTAACCAAAACATTGGGATTACTATGCCTCAGTCTACTTCCAAGAGTCATACACATAGGAGATGATTCGGTGTTGTTGTAATGAATGACAGTGTGAAGAAGACCATGTATCGAAGTCATGTGAATAATCAGTAGTGATGTGAAGTGGGAAGGCACTGACTTAACTGCTCTCAACTTTGCGGGGATGCGATTGAATCAACTACCAATGGGTGTGAAAGGATATAGCTGATTAACAGATGAGGCCAATATCCCCAACTTTAGTTCCTACATTCCAGTTATCATTGGGTCTCAAACAACCAGTTAACTTGCACTGATCTCCAGCCAGAATGTGATTATTTATTTCAGTAACACTTCTGATTTGTTATTTTTGGTGAAATGTTTAATCAGTCATTGTTCGTCATAAGCATTTATTGAATTTCTGATAGGAAGAATCAGTGATCTACACAGGCCTAATGCTCATTTGATATCTCAACAGCTGACTAGGAACACAAGGGAATATATGCCTTAACAAAGAACCAAGAACTACACAAATTAGAAAAGGTGATGACATTGATCTATAAACTGTGAGGTGTTTGTCAAGTGAAATAAATAACTTTAAATCAGAGCTCTGTTTATTTCCATACACTAAACATATATTTATGGTCTTGAAGGCAACTAACTTGCTACTGCTTGTTTTACTCAGAAATATTTAGGGATGGGAAACATACAAGAGGCAACTAGAGCCTGGAATGTTCTGGCAACAAGCATCACTTTATGTGTAAACAGCTTTAGCGACCAACTTTCAGTAACAAAGTGATAGGCAATAAGCAAATCACTTACAGTATGTATGTCCGGTAACTATATGGGACATTCTCATAGAAATGCATATTTTATGTCCCACTCTTTATATATACCCAATTATTTTTTTAAAAAGATTGCAGTTTTTTCTTTTTGTATAAATCAAATGGTATAATCACACCCAAATGTAGGTAAAAAAAAAACAAAAACAAAAGCAACACCTACAGTATCTTGCCTGTAGTTATGTGCACAAATGCTGATTTAATACTGTGCTGTCCCCCCAATACTGTTGTTACTACTTTAGCATCAGTTCTCTAGTTAATAAATTGGATTTGCCCAGATCTGTTCTGATGTAAAAGTACCTTCATGTGTTGACAATTTAAGCTGTATATGTACAAAGAAAGAAAATTTATACATTTTGGCGTTATGAAGAAGCATATGAAGTTATGTCCCCAAGAACTTTGTCAACTCTGTTACGTCAGTTCTGTCAAAATCCTGTATTAATATTGATGTATTTATGATTCAAAAACAGCTGGAGCTTCAAAACTTTCCAGAAAAATACTTTGTACAATATTGATTACTTGAAGATATTTTTCAAGTATGAAATTATTCATTGAGAAGGTGCAATTAGAAATTATACACTTTCATGAGGATGACCCATGTTAGGGACTCTTTTGTGCTTGCTCCTGTGCATAAGCCAGGCTAAATTAAGGCATGGTCTGAGAAACAACTCGAGCGTCCCGTATAGCCCTGTCCTCAACCCCACTGAACACCTTTATGCTGAGCAGGTAACATCGACTGAATACTTTGACTAAAATCATTGCACCCCCAACACACACACACACACACACACACACACACACACACACACACACACACACACACACACACACACACACA
>JAOUQZ010000028.1:13836517-13850780 GCA_028564935.1 Neosilurus hyrtlii | reverse complement strand
GTGTTTTTACATTTTTGTTTAGTTCGGGGAACAGACACAGTTTCTATAACATTGAACTTGACCTTGAGTGACGACTCAGCAGCCAGCAGACGCTTGGATTAGCCTGTTTGTCTGCTCTCTGGCCTTGGATCTGGATAATCCCGATACCGTACCACCCTATCAGGCCAGGGTTACCCTCAAAAGTACTCCAGTTATCTAAAAAGCCCACTTCGTTTTCAGAACACCACTTGGACATCCAGCAGTTCAGCGACCATAGCCTGCTGTAAGCTACATCACCACGCTGTATTGAGATGGGGCCAGAGCATATTACTGCATTGGACATTGCCTTCGCTAATTTCCACACCTCTATAAAGTTACTCTTAGTAACCTCTGACTGACGAAGGCGTATATCTTTAACTCAAATAGCAAATTATAGTGAAAAGTAGAATCTCAGAGATTGGGATTGATATTCAGATGGAGTGTGTTTGCTTCATTCAGTGTCCAGTCTTCTCATTTCTGTTTCTGTTATGAGGCAGTATATTGAAGAAGTGTTTCACCAAAATTCTGACAAAGATAGGAACATCCTGTTAGTTCAAGACTTTCCATTCCAAAATTAGAGCAAGCTTATTATGCTGCATTGTTGTTGTTGGGTTTTTTTTTTTTGCTGCTCTGAAATTAGGGGACTTTTGCAAATAAAAGACAATGAAAGCATGGTTATTTATTTTAGTCCATTGCTGCATGTGCTGGCTGTTTAGTGTTTTGAGTCAGAAAGTAATTTTGGAAGTTGCTCAGTCACATTAAGCAACTGTATGTACACCGCCTGGCCAAAATAATAATACACTTAAAGCATTTGGCAGATTCTCTTATCCAGAGCAGCTTACAATTATCATTTTTTTTATAGAACTGAGCAATTGAGGGTTAAGGGCTTTGCTCAAGGTCTCAACAGTGGTGATAGTGGGGATTGAACCGCCGACCTTCGGATCAGTAACCTATCGCCTTAAACTCTGCCATATATATTATAACAATAATAATGGTAATTATAATAATAATAATAATAATAATAACTCACAACACTAATATTTTGTTGGAACACCTTTAAAGGGGCAGTGTCATGGTTGTTCAGAGATAATGTCATGAATGATGTTATCAAAGAAGACAATCATTGTACAGATAGAACTTTGGTTACTAAATACTAGACACGGTAAGGATATTAGACATGAATTGAGCTCATACTTTAAGTTTGAAGTAGCAGTTACACCTTGCTGGATAGTGTAAACAGATATCCGACCGATAGAAACTTTGTGGAAGAATAATATCTGGTTCTGAAAAACATCTCCGTTGTTGGCTAGCGGTCACACCTTGCCAGATACTGTAAACAGACATCCTACAGATGGAAATTTTGAAAATGGAAAAGGTCATCTCCATTGCTGCTCTCGGCTCTCTCGATACCCCGGAGGATGTACATCACTGTATATTTCGGACCAGGGGAACACCCGTTATATGTAAGGTAGTTATATTGTACGTATCCCTAAGTCGTCAGTTTTGTTCTGTGTAACACATTCTTGCAGTCTTGGTTCTCTGAGTAACCTTTTGGCAAACGAGGGGAAACTTTAAAGTTGTGCAACAACAAAATCTGTCATCAGAAGTTAAGTGCTAATAGGGTAGGGTAATTGATTTATGGAAAGGGTGCTGTGTACTGACACATTGCTGAGACATTCTGGTTGTTATCTGTTTCCTTTTTTTGTATCAACTATAAGAAGAGTGATTCTACTTCGATCCTAAAACTTATGATAGTACATGTCAAAGCCATCGAGGTCTTTAAACTGTCTGATTTTATTCTTAGCTGTTTGAGCCAGAGTTCTCTAATAGAAAAATAGATACTAGAATAAAGATTCTAGACATCAATTGTGTTCATACATTAAGTTGGAAGCAGAAGTAACAACTTGCTGGACTATGTAGACAGACATGTAATGGTTAGAAACTTTGCAAAAGAAAATTATCCATTGCTGCGCCAGGCTCTCACGACACTCCGGAGGATGTACCACTGTACATTAGACTGTGGGAATACCCGGAGGAAACCCGCATAACGACGAGAAGAACATGCAAACTCCATGCAAAAACACCCTTGCCAAGCCTGGGACTTGAACCCAGGACTTAAGTCCAGACTGTGACTTATTTTGGCCAGGCAGTGTATGATCAACTAGTTGTATACTTTTATACTGAAATAATGAAACATGTGTGAACTATCCAGACTATTTTTCAAGTGTAAATGTCACCTCATGTACTACCTTTTAAAAATAGTTTTGTGTTCATCTTTTTTACAGAGTGAATCAGTAAAGTATTTTCTGGACAATTTGGATCGAATAGGACAACTGGTGAGTAATGGCATTTCCAGTGCTTTGTTAAATAATCCTCTGATCTTTTCCAGTGCACTTGCAGCCACACACATTTCAGTTCTGGTTTTTGTCAGACAATGCTATATGAGTCGTCACTATTGGTGTGAAAGACTGATATGGGCAGAACCACGTATTCATAGTGTATTGCTGAGTAAATACAGGGCCTGTAACTTTATAATAATAATAATTTATAACCTATTATGTTACCTATAAAGGCTGCCGGTAAGATAACACTGGTGATGATAATATGAATGATAATTAATTGTTGATAGTTGATAATTGCCTACTCAAAACAGTTGTTAATGTAGTCAAAACAGTATGGTAACCGCATAATGTGTATGTATTATCTGCTTTAAAGCCAGAACTGTTCTAAACTCATGTATATGTAAAGAACTTTACACTGTTTACTGTTTCCCTGTTGAATCGATATCACTCTGTAAATGGGGAAAAAACTGGAAAAAAAAGTTGACAAGTCGAAATTTCAAGTTGAGATGTTGCATGGGGAAAATACAAGTTGTAGCTTCACCTTAAACACAGCTGTATCATTTGGTTAGTTAAAATTTGTTAAAGGATTGCATTGTGGGTGTAGCCTCATGAGGGCTTTATGGTGGGACCCCCTTTAAAAAAGTAATTTAGCATTTTGATGAGCTGACAATAGCTGTGCTGAAGAATTACAACTTTGATTGGACCCCTTCAGCTAATTTTGCCACAATCTATAATCTATAAATACCATGACAGTGTGTGCATCCTACCAGTTCATATTATAAATAATATTTCATTGTGTATAATTAATTCTAAACCCTCTCTTTTGATTTTTGGGTTTTTTTCGGCCTCTTAAAAAGAGTTATGTACCAAGTCTTCAGGATATCCTCCTGGCCCGGAAGGCTACCAAAGGCATAGTGGAGCATGATTTCATCATCAAAAAGATCCCCTTCAAGATGGTGGACGTAGGTGGTCAGCGTTCACAGAGGCAGAAGTGGTTCCAGTGCTTTGACGGCATCACCTCCATCCTCTTCATGGTCTCGTCGAGCGAGTACGACCAGGTGCTGATGGAGGACCGGCACACAAACCGCCTGGTTGAGTCCATGAACATTTTCGAGACCATCGTCAACAACAAGCTGTTCTCTAATGTCTCCATAATCCTGTTCCTCAACAAAATGGACCTGCTGGTGGAAAAGGTGTCCAAGGTGAGCATTACCAAGCACTTCCCTGACTTCCGCGGAGACCCACAGCGACTGGAGGACGTGCAGAACTACCTGGTGCAGTGTTTCAAGCGCAAGCGCCGCAACCGCACCAAACCGCTCTTTCACCATTTCACCACAGCCATCGACACCGAGAACATCCGCTTCGTCTTCCATGCCGTTAAAGACACCATTCTGCAGGAGAATCTGAAAGACATCATGTTGCAGTGACTGAGAAGTCAGCCTGCTTATGACAGAATGTGACCACTGTAATTGTAAAAACCACTGTGAGAGGAGACTACCTTCCGTACACCATTTCTACACTTTCAGACGAACAGATCGATACAGTGTATGGTTGTGTATGAATGATCTATTGTGAACAAAAAATATATGCTTTTGGCCCACTATGTACAGTACCACTATGTATAAGACGAGGCATCTGGGAACTGGGATTTTAAACAGTATCATATGTATATGAGCATATCTGATGGAAAAAAACACTGAACTTTTGTTTGTGTTTGTATATACTATGATCAGCCATTACATTAAAAACATGTCCATTGAGAGGTGAAGTGAATAAGATTGATTATCTTGTTACACTGGCACCTGCCAAGGAGTGGGATGTATTAGGTCAACAGTCAGTTCTCAAAGTTGATGTGTTGGAAGAAGAAAAAATGATAAAGCATAAAGATCTGAGTAACTCACAAGGGCCACATTGTCATGGCTAAATGACTGGGTCTGTTCATCTCTAATAGGGCAGGTCTTGTGGGGTGTTCCTGGTATGCAGTGGTAAGTTCCTACCAAAGATGGTCCAAGGAAGGACAACCAGTGAACTGGCAAGAGTGTTATGGGCCCAAGGCTGACTGATGCACATGGAGAGTGAAGGGCTAGTAAGTCAGGTCTGATCTCACAGAACTGTTACTGTAGTACAAACTGCTGAAACTGTTAATGCGGCCTATGACAGAAAGGTGTTAGAACACATAGTGTATTGCAATCGCTGTATATGGAACTGCCTAGCCACAGACCAGTCAGGTGGTTTTAATGTTATGGCTGATTTGTGTATGTGTATCTGCATGTTTTGTGCATAAATTGAAAGCGATTGAGAAGCATTGACTTGGTGTGTCCTTCCAAAGTTGACTCACTGAATACAAAAACAAAGCATTGACGTTAGTCATCATAAAGTAAAATTAATTATCGACTTCCTGTCTGCTCCGAACCATGGCTGATCTAAGCGTCATCCTAGGAAATAGATAAGACCTCATTAATAAAATACAACCAGGGTTTTCGCGGAGCTGTCTGACAGCGCTCTTTGTCCCTGATAAAAAATAATAAGCATCTTTTTTTCTCTTTTTTTTTATTTTTTTAATTTTTTTTGGTCAACAAAGTTTGAACATCTCTTTCCGGTTGTATTTTGCTATTTCTGCGAGGATGAAACTCCAAAGCACTTCTGTTTTTTTTTCTAAATGTATACATTCTTTAACAAGGACCAACTAAAGGAGTTTCGGCACTAACATTTGTGATGACTTTGAGCCCTTGATTTTCCATATTACTGCAGTTTTGTATCCAAACCTAACCTTATCCTTAGGAGCTATTATATTTTGAATTAAGCTGGAGATTTTTACAAATACATAAATTGATAGTTTTTCATACATAGATTTACACGTCATTTTAAATTATTGAAACTTTAATGATTCTTACAAAACTTCCTGGGTCACAAATACTTTTGATAGTGGGTGTCAGATCACTGGTAATATATTGTACATTATATATATATATATATATATATATATATATATATATATATATACCCCCCAAACATTACTAACTTCAGATGATTATGTCACTGGCTATAGTGTCTTGAAATTTCTGCACTACGTGTGTACTTTATGTTTGGAGATGTTTCTAAGAAGTTTTCTGTTTTAATGGTTTGTGCTGTGTATAACCTTTCATCCAACTAATCGGAGGGGAAAATCAGTCCAAGCAGGATAAAAAAAAGTATCTGATCTCCTCTGAGATGAAGAGTTTCTCCTACAGCTAGCCCTTGACAGAAAACAACACTGATCTCATTTGACCAGCAGAGTTTTACAGCGTTCCAGAGCTCCCCCACTGCTAGAACACTATGAACTCCCAGGGGATGTGAAAATGTTGAGAAATCAGTAATGTAGCGGGATTGACTTTTTCCATGGCTGGCTCTTTTTCTTCAGGCAGTGTGTGCTGACTCATGCTCTCTGCAGAAATAGATCCTTGAAATCAGTCTTTTAAACACAGGTGTTTGATGCATGTTTGTTGTGCAGTGCCTCACTTTTGCAGAGGAGGCATGAAGGCATGACCATCTCTCCCCCTGTTGTTCTGGGTGTGAGTTATTTTGGTCCTTCTGTCCTAACTGAAGACGAGAATGTGTATTGGGAATGCTTTCTCATCAGCTTGTTCCAAGACAAGTTCAGGCTTTACAAACATGACACCCTCCCTCCTGTTCAGAAATCAGCAGTAGTCCATCTGCCCCTGATAAAATGTTCTCTGACCAGACAGGAGGGATTCTAATGCATGCTGGGATTCCGATGAGTGCTGTTGTTTCCAACTATTCACATGCTTTCCTTATATAAGTAACCAACTCACACACAAATGCCTTATTCACTTTAATTTACACATATTTGTTTATTTTTAATCAACAACTAAATTATGCCTTCAAGAGAGAAAAATATACTAATGATTCTTCATACGAATATCAAACTAACAACCGACAAACTCAGTTGTGTTGTTCCACAGAGGGAATGAATAATAATAATAATAATAATAATAATAATAATAATAATAACAACAGTAGTAATAGTAATTATTAATAATAATAATAATAATAAAAATTGTATGTGTTTTAAGTCATGACCATAAAAAGTAATACATAAAATAAATCAGTGTGTTCTCCTGAACAAAAAAAGCTACATCTTTCAAAGCCAGAGTGAATTTTCAGTTTGCTGATCATTTCTAAAGGGTGTTACCTTGACTTGTCTGCTCTGATAAATATTCAGTAACGGCTTTCACTGCTGGTAATAAGATCATCTTCCTCAGACTCATGAGCATTTTATAATACTGTACTGTTTCTTTACAAACTGTGTGATTTCTACGTTTCCATTTTTTAAATTCCTCTAGTGACTGTAAAAATTGTGAACATTTCAGATTAATAATGTAATACTGTATATAAGAACAATATAAATCCAGTTAAAAAAAAAAGTGTGCCATTTATAAGTGTTTTCAGTATGCTAATAATACACTTAGAACCATAAGATGTAAGCTATTACTTTTTTTTTTTTTTTAATCCTGATTGATACATTTCCTTGGCCTTTAGGTGTATTTTAGGGTGGAATGATATATTGATAAATGATTAGTATTATAATAGGAACATTCAAACCATGAGCCAATTGGATATTGTGAGCATATAAGATTGAGGAGAAATATCAAAATTTTCTTTGAGAAATGAACTGTGTTTTAGCTGCAGTGGTTTCACCCTCATAAATACTTTAGTACTTCAGTAGCTTACTTATGCCCCAACAACACAGAATATCAACAGGGGCTATGTTAATGCTGTGTCCGTCAACTGCTGTGCAATTACTGGCCATCGATTTCCACAACACAACTCCCTCCCGTGTGAGTTTTAAGGAACATGACCTTGATCTATTTTTCAATGTCAAATTGGGGTCGCCTATGTTTAGAGGTCCTTGACCTAGTTTTTTTTTTTAGTTCAAATTGAGGTCACTGTAAAAATTGGCCTTCGCTGTGCAGTTACTGATCAACATTGACATTACATTGGCGGTGGAAATGGAGCCATTGGATCTACTTGTAAAATATTAGGCCTGTTATATTACAATCTTACTGTCACAGGAGTGGGAGCTAGAAAAGCAGATACCAGGACATTGGTGAAATAAACAGGGCTTTAACGCTTAACTGGCATAAATAACTGGTGTAAATAGTCCAAAGCACCATGAAGAAAAACAAGGCAGCCACGGGATTAAAGAACAGAAACAGTGCAGCACTGCAGCTCATGAATGAGTGGCCGTCTTAAGAGTGGCGAGTGTTTATGACAGCTGTCTGATGAGCCTGAACTGCTCACAGGTGTTCACACCATCACATGAGTACCCCCTGGCATGTGTAGTAAGGAGCTGTGTAACTCACTCAGAGGAATGTTCTATCTGCCCTTTGTATGAGCTCACAGAAGGGGCGTAGTGGTCAGGATGTCCGCCTCACAGTAAGAAGGTCCCAGGTTCATGTCCAAGGCTTCAGTACTTCTTTTGCATGTTTGCCCCATGCTTGTGTGGGTTTCCTCCAGGTTCCTCCCACAGTCCAAAGACACATTAGCCTATCTGTTCCAAAATGACCTGAATTGTTAATGTGAGTGGTTCTGTGTGTTTCCCTGTGATGACCCAGTGTCAGCAGAGATAGGCACCAGCCTACCCGTGACCTTAAGCGCTCGACTAATTAACTCTCATGGGCTCCTGTCCATGGATGGCTGAGTTCATCACCGCAGGCTCGAACTCATGAATACTTGGGTGATAGTGGATCACATGGTGTAGCTTGAGGTGGTTGTGTAACATTTTTCGAATGTGGCTTCTTCTATTTAGAAGTAAAATATCTGCCAATAAAACAACTTGGAACGAGTAAATAAACAGATTTGGTTTGTTGTCATATTCTGATAAGGAATTCTAGACATTTGTACATATTTAAGACACTTCCTCTTGCCAAAGTGGATTTTTTTGGCATCTAGAAATAATTCTATATTAGAAGAAGCACATTAATATAAATCTATCATTTGAATCACAAACTAATACTACAGAAAAAAAAAACCAACCAAATCTGACCAATCAGATTTGAGATTCCTACAGCACTATGGAATAAATAAAGGAGTACAAGCTTGATTTGACACCCACACCCCGCTGCCCCCTACCCCAGGAGCTGTTCATCAATGTTTAAATGCTGCTTCAGTTGTTTTGCACACAACAAGATACTTGGAAATGTTCAGTACATTATTTTCCATGTATAACTGTAACGAGATTCATAGCATTTTCAGGATAGAACATTAAGGACAGAAACCACATAGGAAAAGTGATTTGAGATTAATAACCTGGTGCGGGTTCAGGCGGGCATGTGATGAATTCAGCAGGCAGTTTTCTAGCAGGGGATTTGGCCAATATAAATTTCCATTACATGGTAGCCCAATTTGTACACCAAACACTTTTTTATTGAATAAATTTGAGGGAAGGGATGATTTCTGACCGTATGGTTGATGTTATGATAATTTTGCTGACAAGAGAAATGAGCTCCTGCTTTTTCTTGTGGATCACTTTGAAAAGAAATCCAAACAGATAAATTACACAAGACTTCAATTTTGCCTCAGTCTTTACCCCAGTGAGGCCATATTTTCAGTAATTTAGCATTTAAAGCACAGCACTAAGATATAGTGTATTCCACACAAAACAACACCAATGCCAAGTGTGCAGTCAGATCCACATTTCTGTCCTGATAACCCCTGATAATTCTGATAATGTTTAATATTGAACCATTATTGATTTTTCCTCTCTGGATTTAATTTTAAGATCTCTGCATAGCATGTGTGCAATATGTTCATCTGGTTCTTGGCTCTAAGATCTGGCAACCCTGCCCGTATACAGGAGGAGTTTGTATGTTCTCTACATGCTTGCGTAGGATTCCTCCAGGTGCTCCGGTTTCCTCCCACAGTCCAAAGACTTGCAAATTAAGCAAATTGGATATTCGCAATTGCCCCTAGGCAGAAATGTGGATGGTTGGCTCTTTTTGCACTGTGATGGAGTGCGTAGGGCAAGCTGTTCAGTGTGTACCGCACATTTGCCTGGAGTTGGCTGGGATGTGCTCCAGTCTCCCCATAACCCGAAACAAGGATAAATAAATGAGGAACTAGAGAAGCTCCCACAGAGACCTGTGTAAATCAATTTACACAGTAAAAAATGGTAAAGAATTTAATCATTTCTTTTACAAAACCCTACTGATCCCCAATGAGCAAGCACACAGCGATAGTGGCAAGGAAAAACTCCCTCAGGCAGCATGTGGGAGAAACCTTGCGAGGAACCATAATCAAAAGGGAAACCCATCCTCATTTGGGTGAAACCAGATAAAGATACAAACTATGTAAATCATGTCATTAAAAGAGTTTATATCACCTGTAGTGGAAAGTCATCTTCACAGTTTCTGAGTGTATATTTAGATCCACCATCAGCAGTAGGAGTGAGGGGCTTCTAAGATGAGAACTCCACCCAGTAGTATTAGTGTTCCATAGTAAAGGTATGTCTATCAGCACCCATTTCGAAGTTTTAAGTGTTCAATCTCCAAAACTTTGTGACCTTCCACCCATGAAATGATCTCTAGGACTCAGGCAGGGTAGTATCCCCACCAGGTTTGGTGAAAATCTGTGCACGGGTGTGGCCAGGATTTTGTTCACAGGCAAACTGACAAATAAAGAAATGCCAGTGATAACAAAACCTCCAACAAAACCCCATTTTGGGTGGAGGAAATGATTAAAAAACACTCCTTCTCACTCATTTACTGAACCGCTTAATTACATTAGGGTCACGGGGACGCTGAATCCTATGTCAGCTGACTTAAAGGTGTTTACATACTTGGATGCCTTTCGCTCCTCTGGCAGGCTGTTCCAAAGGGAAGGACTATGGACACTAAATCATACCTCATCTATATTTTAGGTTCACAGCAGTAACAAGGAGACCTGAGTGATGTGGAGGGAGCGTGCATTAAAAATATATCTGATATTTATTCAGGCACTACTTGAATACCAATAAGGGTTTCTTATTCTAGTAACCACTGAAGAGACTTCAGTATGGGTAGGATGAGTACTCTCCTTTTGGTCTTGGTCAGTACCCATAATGCTACAGCTAAATACTACACAAAGGACTGAGATGATGTCGGAGTATACAATTGCCCCTTTCATCGTCATGAAATCTGACTTGTTTCCATGAATGAATTCTCTTGACTCTTATTACTTTTGCCTTTCCTCCAGGTTGCCTTACACTGGTCTTAGAGTGAACTCTGATATTTAGTTAATCAGCCATCAGTGTGAGCAGCAGCTGCTGCTGAAGAACTGCCAGAGGATTCAGCTGACTATAATAATAATAATGTGTGCTTTCAGTTTGCTGGGAGGACAGTGAAGGAGAAAGAAACTGTTTTTTTACATGACAAACTTCTCTGGAATACAATCCATGTTATTAGAAGTATTAAGAAGTCGCCTCCTGTATTTGAAAAGAGAAATATGCCATCTGGTGGTGAAGACTGTGGCTGCAAAAGAAAAAAAATCCTCTGACTAATATCAAGGAAATATTTGAAAATTTTTATATATTAGCATTAGACATATGAGTCTTATAAGGACAGGACGGATGCAGTG
Source organism: Neosilurus hyrtlii (assembly GCA_028564935.1). Classification (NCBI taxonomy): domain Eukaryota; kingdom Metazoa; phylum Chordata; class Actinopteri; order Siluriformes; family Plotosidae; genus Neosilurus; species Neosilurus hyrtlii. The sequence goes on along the minus strand of JAOUQZ010000028.1, from coordinate 13,839,807 downwards.
AGAACCTGGCAACTCCCGAGCGGTGGAGCATAGTCATGGAACAGTAGTTCCGTGTCCATTCAGTGTTCTCCTGTGCCCACCCAATAAGGCTTGTTGAGTTGATACTGTTTGGCTCTTACGACTTTTATGACAGCGGGCAGAGAAAAAGAAAAAAAAAAATTATTTAATGTTTATGCCGAAAATGAAACCCAACAAAATAGAGGCCACTGCTCCCACCACTCAGAGTCACTTAAAAATAAAAAAACAAACAGTCTGTCTCAGATATAGAGGCAAACTTGGAGGTAAATAAATGTTCATGGAGCAAACGCCGAAATCAGAAGTTTAGCCAAACATGAACTCATTAAACGGATACTTTTGTTCACATGCATTATTCCCAGTTTAAGGATAGACTACAGATAGTTGGCTCTGTGTTAGAGAACTGTTATAACCAAGCAGTCCACTAGTTCTTAGAGATCCCTTCTGGTTATACTATAATATATTACGTATAATATACACTTTTGGATTACCCTCTTAACTTTCTCTGTCTCACCTGTCCCCAAGTACACAAACTAATCATCTCTTCTTTGATACTTTACTCTTGAGCTCTACATGCACTTGCTCCTGTCTATATCATATCCACCAATCAACCATAAGATTAACACCACCTGCGTGTTCTGCAGCCTGGCAACCCCATACACAGCAAGCTGCAATCCACTATGTGTTCTGACTCTTTTCTATCATAACCAGCAGTAACAGTTTCAGTATGCACATGTATGCAAACTTCACACAGAAATGCCCAAGCACAGGACTTGAACCAGGACCTTTTTGCTGTGAGGAGAATGTGCTAACCACTATGCTACCATACCCCTCATTCTAGACTTCCACAAAAAGCAAAAACTACCACTACTACTAAATAAATAAATAAATAAATAAATAGGGGGAAAAAACATTTGAGCTAAAGTACTTGAGAATGTATTTTAATTTTTTTTATTTGATGTTTTTCCCATCAAATGTAATTTTATCAGCCTACTGCAAGAAACAGTCCCCAGTCTGTAACATCACCTTATACTGGTGACCAGGGAACAGGCCATGATAAATGGTGTGCAGCAACTGGTCATGTGGTGAGATACTGTGCTAGGCTTTCCCGCACTTCTGTTGATGGTAAGAAGGTATATATTCTTAATTTTCAAGAATATGAACAGAATAATAAAATTGCTCTCAGCCCATATCTCATTTAAGGTCATATGAACTGTTAATTATTCACTTCACTTCGGTGGGTATGATATTTTTGGTGTTATGACTGATCAGTGTATAGTAGCAATATATGATTACAGTTTTGCCTCAGTTATTTATTATTCCTAATTCTGAAGTTTGATTCTGAGCTTGGGTTACAGGCCGTGTGGATTTCCTCTGGGTTCTCTGGTGACCTCCCACCTCCATAAACTGGAGAGAAATTACCCCTAGGTGTGTATGGGTACTCTGGGTTCCTCCTACAGTCCAAAGACATGCTCATTAGGTTAACTGAATGCTCTGAAAGTTACCCATAATGTATGAATGTGAGTGTAAATGGTTGTTTGTGTCTGTGTTAGCCCTTCAGTAGGACTGGCTCTAGTTTCCCCCATGAACCTGAAGAATAAATTGTATTGATAATGGATGGATGAATGGATGGAGAAAAATTCCATGTTATGATAGATGAAAGTATTGAGTGTAGAAAAAAAACAATATGAAAAAACAACATCTTTGATCCTTCACACTTTTCATTTGCATTTGAACAGAACTATTTTTGTTGCCTTGGAAACACTGTGTGTCTCCTCACTACCCTGTCTACAGATGATAGTCTCACAGAAGAGCTATTTTAAAAGTTTAAATACAACAACAATCTACAGTCTAAAGATGTTGACAGTGTGGGCTTGTGCTACAGATTCAACATCAAATAGAGGGCACTTATAGAGTGCAAGGTATCTCTGCCAGAAACAAAATTGATTATATAACTTATATAACTTGGCATAGTTATAATGAAATGTCTCCCCCTAGTGGGCATTTGATTAACATTTTTAATGCATATTAAAGAGAATAGTCTTTTTTTGGGGCGGGGGGCGGGGTATTATTATTATTCCTTTTTTTTTTCAGCATGACATGCACAGATCACCTCCAATATTTTATGTTTTGTAACTTGTAGCACACATTACTGTAAAAAAATCAAAAACAAAAAAACCCCCAAATGTTTAAGTCTAAAATTTTAAATTACAAATATCGATTTGAACAAAAACAGAGTGAATAATGAGTCAGTGAGTAAAATGTACAGCGTATCAATATGAAAATAAGTAGAATGTAAGCGTAAGGCAAAATGTATGTGTATAGCAGTGGATGTTGTTGCTATATGGTGGAGTTGTACAGTTTAATGGCCACAGCTAGGAATTATTTCCTGTGTTGTTCAGAGGTGCATTTAGGTAGTATAAGTCTTTCACTGAATGTGCTCCTGAGACTAATCAGCAGGTTCTAAAGTGGGTATTGTCCTTATCTCGGACAACGTTCGACTCTCCTATACCACCGTCAGAGAGTCCATCTCCATCCCCGCAACGTTACTGGCTTTGTGGTTCAGTTTATCAAGTCTGTTTTCATCTGCAACCCTCAGCCTGCTGCCCCAGCATGCAACAACATAGACAGCTCTGGCCACAACAGACTCATAGAACATTCTGAGCAGTGTCTGGCTGATGCTGAACAACTTTAGCAGCCTTAAAAAATATAGATGGCTCAGGCTCGTCTTATACAGAGCCCCAATGTTTTTAACCCAGTCAAGTTTATTGTCAATATGAACACCAAGGTATCTGTAATCCTCCATTATTTCCACATTGACGCCCTGGATGGAAACTGGGGCCGCTGGTGTTTTGGATCTTCTGAAATCCACAATCAGTTCCTTGCTCTTTGTCACATAAAGCTGCAGACGATTCTGCTCACACCATGTGACGAAGGAATCCACAGCAGCACGATATTCCATCTCATCACATCCAACAGACACATACAACTACAGCAGTCATCAGAAAACTTCTGAAGGTGGCAGATCTCTGTGCAGTAACTGAAGTCTGTTGTATAGACGGTGAAGAGGAAAAGGGAGAGGATGATCCCATGTGGTGCTCCAGTGTTGCTGTGTTGGACTAATGATCCAACACAGGTAAAAATATTATCTCCTGGAGAAGGTAGTAATATGTACTGATGTGAACACAAATGTTATAATATGCATCGGCCAAGTTTAAACAAACAAACAAAACAAAATAAAATAAAATAAAATAAAATAAAATAAAATAAAATAA
>JAOUQZ010000028.1:13779895-13808344 GCA_028564935.1 Neosilurus hyrtlii | reverse complement strand
TATGTAAAGCTGCTTTGTGACAATGTCAATTGTAAAAAGCGCTATACAAATAAAACTGACTTGACTTGACTTGACCCTCAGCAGCTCACAGGGCAACACCCACACAACCATTCACACTCACATCTAGGTGCTATTTGGGCTTGGCAATTAGTGTAACGTGCATGTCTTTGGACTGTGGGACGAAACTGGAGTACCCACGGAAGCACAGGGGGAACATGCAAACTCCAAACTAAAGCATTCTCGCCAAGCCAGAGCCAGGGGTGAATGTACTAACCACTATGCCACACTTGCCACCTCTAATTCACTGTTCATTTCTTTGTTTACAGAACTGTTGTATAAATGCAACATCACACTCAAAGTCACAGAGATTACCTATAGCTGAATCCTAGCCATGCAAACAGTATAACTGCTTTCCTGTTCATGTAATATTGCTTAAACATAAAAATGCCGATAGCTCTGACAGAAATGTCTCCCAACATGTTTAGTCCTATAAGACATTTGAATTTGCTGGGACCTTTGGATCTAGTCCAAAGTCTAACCAGTTCATTATTTTATCCATCCAACCATTATATATACTGATTATCTGTCAGAGTCGCGGAGCCAATGCCAGCTGATTTTAGGTGTGTCCGCATATAGCAGGACTAACACAGAGACATACAACCATTCACCTTTAACCAGTAAGTTACCATGCTGCCCATTAATCATTATGATAACAATTTCATATATATCCAAACATTAACCCAATATTTCTTGAGTTATCACACTAATGACAGCCTAAGACAGATGGATAGACACATAAAAGTTTAATTGAATTGAGCTGACAAAAATGTATTTTATGTATTCCTGGTTGTGAAAAATGACAGAATTCCAAGAATAGCAAAATTAATAACATGAAAATAAGGATTGTGGACCATTTACTTTCCGTATGGGTGGCACGGTGACATAGTGGTTAGCACCTCACTCCAAGAAGGTCCTTGATTATATTTCTGTGCTTAGCCAGTTCTGCGTGGAGTTTGCTTGCTCTCCCTGTGCTTGAGTGGGTTTCCTCAGGGCACTCCGGCTTTCTCCCAAGGTCCAAAGACATAAACATTAGGCCAACTGGCTGTTTTAAATTGCTCCTATGTGTGAGTGGAAGGGTGAATGGTTGTGGGTGCTGACCCTGTGATGCTGGCCTGCTGTTCAGGGTGAACCCCAATATCTCTTGCTCAGCCATGACCTCAGGATATTGTCTTTTAAATTTTCACTTGCTAGTTCCAATGTCTATGTGGGTTTCCTCCAGGTACTCTTGTTTCCTCTCAACTCCCCAAAACATGCATTTATGTGGACTGGCCACATGCATACACAAGATCTCTGTGTGTGTGTGTGTGTGTGTGTGTGTGTGTGTGTGTGTGTGTGTGTGTGTAATGTATAATCTCACTCCAAAGTTCGTGAGGCTCCCTGTGACCCTGACCAGAATAAAACACTTACCGAAAATGAATAAATAAAAAATCTGTTTCAGGGTTCAGGATGAGTTTAAGGATATGGGACAATTTGACATAAAATGCAGTAGATGAGCCAAAAAAACGTCTGTGACTGAATAATAGTCCCTGTAATCTCATAAAGGGACAGAAGAAATGCAGTAAGATATCTTTTCACTATCTGGCACTGTTGTCTGGCACCAAAGTTAGTGATTTCACTCTGGGAAGACATTTTATGAGAAACGGTTGTTTATTTTGTGACAGTAATAAAAAGAAACCAAAGTAAAATATATTGTATAAAAATGATAAATCATGATCAGGCAGCCAGAGGCACAATGAATTTAATGAATTCAAATTAGCAAGTTTTGATTGGGATGAATTAATCTCACAGTTCTGGGGTTTGATACTTAGTCTGTATGAATGTTCTCCCTTAGGTTTCCTCTCACCTCCTCAAAACAAGCCAGAAGGTTAATTAGATACTCTGTATTGCCCCGAGATAATTATGGGCATGCAAATGTGTGTGTGTGTGTGTGTGTGTGTGTGTGTGTGTGTGTGTGTGTGTGTATGTGTGTGTGTGTGTGTGTTTAATGCCATGTGATAGACTAGCATCATGTCCAGGGGATATCACTGACCTTGTGCCCAGTATTTCTGGGATACACTCCAGATCACCATGACCCTAACCATTATAAAGAGGTTATGAATGAGTTTGAATTCTCTAAAGCCTGACGAAACAAAGATCGGGTAGAATTATATGGATTGGCCTCCACAGGTTTCTGTGAATCACTGCGACAGCTCAGCCATGTTCGTAGTGCATTTCAGCCGAAGCTGTAGGGCATTAAGTGGAAATAAATTAAAGTGATGAATGTTGTTATGTCCAAAAAGATTCATTTTGAGCCGTAATCCTGCACTTTTGGGAGAACAACTGAGTCTAATGGCAATAACAGAATTTCACTTGTGTGGCCAAATATCTCTCTCTCTCTCTCTCTCTCTCTCTCTCTCTCTTATCAGGTGGCCTTTTATTATTATTTGGCTTGACACTGTAGTTCTAAGTTGTTTTCTATTTAAAAACCCACCATAATTTGAATGTTGGTCTTTGAGAGTAAAGGTCACAGTGTTGCTCTGGATAATGTCTCAGATGTCACAAAAAGCTGGCTAAGAGTTCAACAACATGTAAATGGCACGGCTTAAAACACTGCACTGTGCCCCACATGCATTTTTGTTGTCATGCTGCTGTGTGTGTGTGTGTGTGTGTGTGTGTGTGTGTGTGTGTGTGTGTCTGTGTCTGTGTGTGTGTCTGTGTGTGTGCACATGCATGTGTGTGTGTGCATGTGTGTGTTTGTGTGAGGGAGTGGGTTTGTGTGTATCCAAAATGCTCACAAGTCATAGAGGGGTGTGTCATATTGTGGGGGACCACTTAGGGGAACACTCAGCTGCTGAACTCTGTGTTTTGGGATATCTCACAAATCAAGCTGATAAAATAAAAGTTATTCCGTGACCTCGAGTCGGATGCAATCTCATAGCCTCGCGAGGCATTAGCTGAGCAGGCTATCAGTCAAGTTGAATACGAGGGATCAGAATAACTGTGATTTTAAATAAATAATGCTTTTTTGTTGAGATGTTTGCTATGTGGGGTGGCACGGTGGCAAAGTGCTTATCATGTCTGCTTCACATCAAGAAGGTACTGGGTTCGAGCCCCAGGCCCGGGCGTTTCTGTATGTAGTTTGCATGTTCTCCATGTGGGTTTCCTCCAGGTATTCCAGTTTCCTTCCACAGTCCAAACACATGCACATAGGTTATTTGGCTGTTCCAAATTGCCCCCAGGTGTGGATGTGAGTATGCTGTGTGTTGTGTGTGTTGGACATGCAATGGTCTGGCGAGCTGTTCAGGGTGTACTCTGCCTTCGCCCAGTGTCAGCTAAGTTAGGCTTAAGCATGTCACTATGACACTAGTAGGATTAAGCGGTTTTGGCAAATGAGTAAGTATGATATGATGAGAAAGTGTTTGCTATGCGGCACGAACATTAACTCTCTTACACTTTATTAAACAAGTAACTTATCTGGGTGCTTTTTTGAGGTGCCTGAGTTTAAAAATTTGATGTGGTCGATCTAGCAACCTTCATTCTGATATAACAAACCTTGCATTTAGGTTGTCTTTTGTTTGGCCTTTGTATAGCCACAGGTTATTTAAAAAGGTACAGCAGCTACAGATAAGCGCTCTGGTCATGGTGTTGATGCTGGAAGGCCGTAGCCTGCAGCCATCTATGGCCACAAGCATGCATAAATTTAATTTTGATATTCAAGGTGGGAATAACATTCTGCCCGTCAGACAATCCTTCATGTGAATGCAGCAAAAAAGTAAAAAATAAAATAAAAATTCTTCAAAAAATTGTAGTCCTAAATCTGGAGTCACCACTGAGTCTTTCAACGTTTTTACGTTTTCTTATGCTCAAGTTCCTATCTCTGGTGTTTGTTTATGGAGTGAGAAAATGAAGCAGAATAAGCAGTAAAGGAGGAAATGATAGTCAAAGAGGAACATTTTTAAGTCAGATTCGAAAGTACAGAAATACAAGCAGTCAGTCATTTAGTAAAACTTTCAGAATTTGGTAATGCATAAGACTTGCTCTGCAATGAACTGTCCCGTCTGTCATTTATCACATTAATAGTTTATGCAGTTTTTACCTAAATGAGGAAACATCCCAAAAATATGGTTTCCATTAGTTCTGTAACACTTGTGTGTACTTGTGTAAATCGCACACTTAAGTTCAGTCTCTATCTAATGTGTAAACAGGGGCCTAAATTTGACACTTTTAGCCGTACAATTTATGCAGCTTCTCTATATTAAAGACACCTAATTTTCACCCTATGCGTTTCAAGAACAAATGTAATTAGCACTGATTATAAGTCAATCAAATCCTATTCTTCAGATATGCTGGCAAAATTTAATGAAATTATTAGCATGAATATGGGGTTTAAATATAGCACTAAGGAGAAAAAGTCTCCAGCTGAAGATAGTGAAACATTCCCGGGACACAAAAATCGTTTCCTGTTTTTCCCTCCAAAAAATATCTGTGCTAAATGTTTGAATGGGCCCTTAAAGCATTGAAAAACTTGTATATAATCACTGGAGTCACAAAACTCTATCTTATTGCCTTTTAACAGTCATGGGGTTTGTATACTGTATTTTTGGTCTATATTTCAGATAAAAGGAAAAGATTTTTAGTCCTAACATAACAAATACAGGCTTTGTTATAAGGAAAATATTGTGAGCTCATCATTGGTTTTCATTAATTTCTTTTTCCAAACAGCTTTATCCTTTATTAGGGCTGAAGCCAACTCTGGGTGATGGCAGGGTTCTCCCTGAACAGCTCACCAGACCATCACAGGACTAACGCATACACACATTCACACTCTCGTTCACACCTAGCGGCAATTAAGAAAATCCAATTAGCCTAATGTGCATGTCTGTGGGAGGAAACCAGAGTACCCAGAGGAAACCCATGCAAGCACAGGGATAACACACAAATGCCACACAGGTCTGCCCTCACCAGGACTAACCACTATGCCACAGTGCTGCCCATAAGACACATTATTGACTTTTAAAAAAATCAATATTAACGATATTACCTTGTTACAGCTGCAAGGTTGAATGGGAATAAGCATGCTACACCAGATTGGCTTTGAATTATTTGACATATGTCATTTAATATGCAAATTATATATGTAATCACAGTCAAAGACAATAAATTTACACAAACCAAACTATTGTAAAATAGTGCAAAGTAGCTTATATATACCAATTCTGCTGCTAATATCCTGCATACAACTACAGCTGGAAAAACTACAAAAACAGATGAAGTAACATTGACTTGAACATGTACATACTGTATTTTATTTGCAGTTCAGTAAACATGCCCACAGGGGACAATGCAGTGTAATCATACTGTAGCATTTAGAGCATTTTTCGCCATGGATTAGATCTTATACTTTTATCTTGTTCTTTTGACACTAAAATGGTTAGTCATTTATGCAAAGTTGTGTCTGTAGTGGCATTAGAAGGTGATGAGTTTAAATTACACATTGCTAAATCATAATTCATGCCAACACACACTGACAGTTTTCCATTTTTGAAAGTGTGAGAGGGGAGCAAAGTAATTATGGGTAATGCTCTTAGTTAATCATGCTCACATCAAAACCTACCCACACATCTTTTTCCATGGCCATATTTCACTGAATGTGAAAGAGCAAGCTTCAGCCATGTTATACTCCAGGTGAAATGTTCTCTATTGAAAGGCTGTTGAGATCAGGTGTGCTCTTGGACTCTATCCTTTCTGACAGGCTTTGAAGTGACAACATCTGGCTGAAGTCCCCCACACTTGTGTGGGAGCACCAATCTGAGAGGGTTTCCTCAGACACCTGAGCCCCACTTTCCTGCCTCTGGCTGGATGTCTGCCTCTTAAAAAGGAGCAGTCTTGGTAACTTGGTAGAGCTTGAAGTGCTGAGGAGAGATAGCATCCGCTGGTTGTACTTTGACTTGATTATCTTAGCAGAGCGGTGCAGATCCCCCAGGAAACAGTAGCAGATGGGGTTGAGGCTTGAATTGGTGAGACCCAGCCACTGGGCGAATGGCCGAGTCTGTATGATCCAGTGTGGGGGATGCGTCTCGTGGTCAATTAAAATATCAGTCACATACAGGGGCAGCCAGGAGATGGCGAAAAGTAGGACCAGGGTGACCACCACCTTTGCAATCTTCTTCCGTGTCTTCAAACATGAAGCATACATCACCTGACTGTGAGGGTCAAAGTCACTGAAATGTTGTGATGCTCTCCAGAGCTTCCGGCCCGTAAGAAAACTGATGGTCAGGTTGAAAGCCACAGGAATGCAGTAGAGTGTAATGAAAAGGAGCACGTTATAAACCTGCTTGAGCCTCACCTGTGGCCATAGCTCTCTGCAGACAGGAACAGCAATGTTTATCAAACAGATCTCATCCAACTTGATCATGAAAAGAAGCGGGGAACAGATGCTGGAGCTCAGAATCCACACTATGCTGATGGTTATGTAGATCTTTCTCTGGGTAAAGTAGGAACGAGCATTTAGTGGGCTGTGGACACTATAATACCTGTTCACGCTGATGACCGTTAGGCTGAGGACGCTAGCTGACACTGACACTGCCTGGATGAAAGGCACTGCCTTGCAAAGTAGATCTCCATACACCCAGGCTGTATAGATGGTATGGCCCAGGGTGATTGGCATGCAGATACAGACTACCATCAAGTCACAGACAGCCAGATTGATCAGTAAACTCTTGGTCGCGCTGATGCTCTGCACCTTCCTGTTTCTCTGGCTGGTGAGCATTCGAATTGCTGTGAGGTTCCCCGTGAAGCCAACTAAAAACGACAATGAGTACATTACAGTCAAGGAGATAGTGGTTGGTTCCTGGATGGTCAGCAATAACGTTCTTTCCAATTCACTGCCATGGTGAGGGAACAAATCAGTGCTCTCTGCTCTGATGAACGAGTCGTTTATAGACATCATCGGATTATGGAAACTGAATTCAGAGCAATTCATCTTCAAGTTTTATTCAAATGAATCAAAATATCCACACATCCCTTAGTGCACAAGCTTGTGGCAGGGAGAGTTGAAGGTACAACTGGAGCTTCAGATTTTGAATTACCAACATGCCTCAGTACATGTCATGTTGCCTGTCATCATGTCACCTCCTGTCAATTACAGAAAGGAACCTTCCCACAATCAAGCCAGCTGCCCTACAATAAACCAAGATGTTAGATGAAACATTTTTAACACCTGTTTGCTGAAAATGTGTGCAGTTGCATGCAATAGTGACTGCGATGCTGTCGTGGTGTAGCTTGTACTTCACAGGGGTGCTTTTTTCCAGTCACCGCTCATGATGCTTCAAATCATCTGGTTTTCACAGATATGTGGGAGATAATAACAAGACTACTTTCTAAACCCAACTTTTACGTTGCTTACCCTCTATGGATATTAATCTTAGTGATTTATATGACATACAGGCACTTTAAATTAAGGTATATGTTTAAAAAGTAAGCACGTACCATAATGACTGCAGGAAATGTTTCGAGTAAGAGATGCACTGCTGGTCCTGTTTTTCTCCATGTTTCTGTCTCCTGAAAATGGATTATTTCTATGTCTATGTGCGACCTCCGTGTGGCTTGGTTAAATTATGCACGCTTTCCTTCAAGAGAACACACTCACTGCTGCTGAAAGTGATGCATCTGACTGTGTGCGCCTCTCTCTCTCTCTCTCTCTCTCTCTCTCTCTCTTTCTGTGTGTGTATGTTTGTGTGTGTTTGTGTGAGTGCTAATGCGCCTGTGCAACTCACTGAGCAGAAGCTCCATGAGTCATGTTTATATTGTTCTTTTTATTAATTTCGGAATTAATCAGGTTTTTAATAATCTTTTAAAAAATGCTATTAATGTATCTTTTCGAATAATGTCACATTAAGAATTATTTTAAATTCTCAGACCAAGGATTCAACAAATGCCACCAGTTTTTTTTTTTTGTTTGTTTTTTTTTTAAGCATCACAAGAAATCAACTGTGTAGAGTTTAATCCTACAAAAAGCATCTGATATGGAATATCTGTTTAATTCATGGTGGTGTTGTGGTTAACAAGTCTGCATCACTGCAAAAAGGTCCTGGGTTCGAGTCCTAGACTCTGCAAGGTTGTTTCTGTGTAGAGTTTGCATATTTTCTCTGTGGTTGTGTGGGTTTCCTTCAGGTACTCCAGTTTCCTCCCACAGTCCAAAGGCATGCACATTAGGTTCCAAATTGCCCCAAAGTGTGAGTGTGGATGGTTGTGTGTATGTTGGCCCCGCGATGGACTGGCAAGCTGTTAAGGGTGTACCCTGCCTTCGCCTAGAGTCTGCTGAGATCTGTGCTTCAGCCTCCTTGCAACCCTCATAGTATTAAGTAGTTCAGCTAATAAATGAATGAACGTTTAATTCACTCTTATGGTTCTGAAGATACATTTATGTATGGTTCTGAAGATATTTGTGTAAACCTGACCATGAAACCCCCATATGCTTTTTGAACATCGTATTCCAGATTTAGTGCTTTTGCTGTTCGATTCTTCTGGAAGGACTTTCTATTAGATTTTGGAGTGTGACTTGAAGGGATTATGTTCATTCAGCTACAACAGTATTAGTGTGGTCAGGCATTGAAGTTTAGTGCAGTTGGTATTCTAATTCATGGTACAGTTGGTATTCTCATTCATCCTTCATTGAGGTTGAGATTAGGGCTCTCTGCAGGACACTCAAGTTGTTCAATTTCAATCTTGATAAATCATTTTTGTACAGCTTGGTTTGTACACAGGGGCACCATCTTGCTGGAACCAGATTCCAAATTGCACTTCCAATGTTTGTGGAACGTTTAAACATGCATGTAATGGTCAAGACCACAAAAGTACATTTGACCATGTACTGTTTCATATTAGGAACAACCCTATTAATGTTTTCAGATTTGAGACTCTAAGAAAAAAATGTAATGTTTGTATTGAAGTAAAACATTTTAAAATGATAGAAATCTACATCTTTCATTAACACCTTGTCACCCAGTGTTTATGGATCTTTTGCTAATTAATATTCTTTCCTTTATAGTAATGTATTTTGTTTGGCACTTTGATATATCAATGTTTATTATGTTATGTTAATTGGCCATATTTCTCTTGTGTAAATATTTTAAAGGAGCCATTTAGCATCAATAATAATGTGTTTATTGCACTGGACATTTCTGGTTATATTTGAGGCAATTATTCACAACTGCCAAGAGACCAACAGGAACAGTTGTATTCGAAATAATATTCAGCATTATTAATTATTTAATTCCAAAAATGATCAACACAAAATACAAGACAGACAACAATCCACTGTAAACAAGCAAAGGCTCATGTCAGATTATGCTTTCCAGATGGAATATTTCTGGACTTCCATTCTTTGACAATTTTAGTAAAAATGTTTCTTGGTGATCTCCACAGACGAGATGTTGATATCATTCACCATTTGGACTTTAGTAATGGTCTTCAGGTCCTTGACACGATGCTTGTACTGTACAATCCTTGTGTCATCAATGTAAACATGGAAGTTGTCATCATCAGAGTCAATTTCAATCTGGTGGAAGGAAAATGGAAAAAAAAAACAAACTGCATTTAATTTATTGAAAGACTATGCGCATGGATACACTGCCCAGATTCCAAAAAATTAAAAAGTCATACACTCTGATATTTTGTTGGAGCGCCTTTAGCCCGAGTCGAGGCTCAGCAGCATTAATGTAGCAATAAAATTACGTCACCTGATGACCTGAATGTACTGAATGAGCAGATCATCCCATCAGTGTACTTTTCCTACCCTATTGGCACGGATATAAAATCGGAGCTCAAAAGCACAAGTAATCATTTTCACACATGAACTGATACCATATAATCCTGACCATATGCCTACTGAAACACTTTCAGATGTGCTGGAGAAGACTTTATGGAGTGGTTCGATTTTCCCATCATCAGTTCAAGATGTTGCTGCAAAAATAATTCCAGAGGGAAAATAATGTTGTGATGCTGCTTAAAGTTTGCTGAAACATCACCATGGTGATTATGCACTGTAATTAAGGCTAAAGGCGGTCCGACAAAATGTTATCTTGAATGGCTTTTTTGCCCAGGCACCGTATATGGTATGATGACTGTGAAACTTTTCCTTCACCTGAAAAGGCTCATCGGTGCGAAACGGAAAGTTGGTGCATCTTTCTTCCTGTCCCCAGTGATTTGTGAGAAAAGAGTTACAGACTATGTCTGATTCAGTAAAGCGGGGGTTGAAATGAAAGGCGATTCCATCGTCCTGGTCACAAAGGAAATTGATCTCAAACCTTGGTGAGGTAGAAAAACACATTAGTGATGAGGTAGAGATAATTTAGGCGTCAGAGGCAATTGGATGGGGAGCAATCTGCCTGATGGGACCTGGTCAACTGTGTCAGTTTAGATATACCACAAATAATGAACCACCAGCTGTGCTTCACTGGTCCTATATTTTCCATGCACTTGTTGCCAATTTAGCATGAACAAGATAACATACAACAATCAAAAATTCCATTTATTATTATCATTTTTTTTTGGCTTGCACACGCTATGAAGATCTATAAGAATGTACAGCCTAAGGGAGGAAACCCCATTCTTCTGACAATAAATGCCTTGTCACATGTATTCCTGACCCATTAGTGTTCCACAGTCAGCTTTTTAGTGATGCTTGTTTGTGTAATGGTCTTTTGGGGATTTTTCTACCTCTACTGTGATAAATAGAGGCTTTCTCACCAATGAATTCACATGAAGAATTATGAGCTCCTCTGGGTTATTAACGTCTCGTGTTCTTAAATGTATTCCTCTCTTGGATGAGGAATAGAAACTTTAATTTATAACTTTCTGTAGGATTAATTCAATATCTCTTTGAAATGTTGCTGCCCGTCTGCTTTGTGTTCAAAACAGGAAGAGGATTTATACACGTCTTGTTTGTGTGTGTGTGTGTGTGTGTGTGTGTGTGTGTGTGTGTGTGTGTATGCATTCTGCTTCTTTCACTCAGTATCCAGTCCTTTTTACTGCATATTTCCACTGGTATTGGCAATTTCATACTATAAAATAAATGCTTGTGGAAATCTGATACATAAAAACACATTTCATGTATACATATATCCCTAAAGGGTTCTGGAAAAAAATTATTTAAACATATTTGTGCACATTGTGATGCATGTTGTCAAGTAAAAACACTTTCAGCATCATGACCCTTAAAAACTATACCACTTGAAACTTCCCTTTAGATTTCCCAAAAGACCCACAGAAAGCAACTGTCATGTTTCTTTAATTGAGAATGTGAGAAAGTGGAGTATTTCTTTGATTTCTCTATTATAGTATGGCCAGGACTCCTGTGCTGGACTTACCTATTGGCTTCTGAGCTAGAATGCCCTTTTATGATGATACTCCATCCTGGACACAGGCCATCAGGACACAAAGCTTCAAACTGGAAGAATCAGGTGAAATTGTTAGATTAGGGTGTTTTTGACATAGACATAAAGTGTAGGTTTTTTTTAAAGAAGAATTTTATTGTCATTGTACACAAGATCCAATAAAACTGTTTAGCGGCAATCTTTCTTTGCAGCAGCTTACAGTATCAAGTATCATAGATGAATAAACACAAGCAGGCTGCTCTAGCATGTACGTCTAGCGTTTATTGTGTAATTAAAAGTTCAGAGTCATTACAGGGAGATAAATATGTTGAAATGAATGCACTTTGTAATAATTACAGAGACATGTTCCAGTTTTTTAAATATGTGTAATGGCTTTCAATATAATATGTTAATATGTGAAAATATAATTAAGACCCTTTTTGTTTTGTAATATAATCAATGGAATGTGATTGGTTTAAGCAGTTCAGTGAAAAGTATATCTTATTCTTCTAGACTCTAATCCTTTAGCATCTTTCATAGATGTCTGATGGAAAGGCTCATTGTTTAATATCTTCTCCAACCATTTTATCTTCACATCAGTGGTTGCTTTGTACTTTCAAAACCAATAATATTCTCTAAAACAGACTCATGTGTAATCACTGCAAAGCTTGAATCCTTTCAAATCCTTTACACTGCTCTTTTAGATCTGCCTGATTCATTTTTCTTTTTCAATCTTATTTGCACATCAGAGGGGACACATGTGAACAAACACACAAACATTAACATATTAGTGATATTGTCATAGCTATGTGTATACTTAGATGTGAGGTTTTGTCGGCATCTGTAAAATTAGAAAGAGGTGAATCAGCCGCACAAGAGTGATTTCAAGATCTGCACTACCATACACGACACACAAAATTACTTTTGGATAAGTGGGGGGGTTTATAGACCAGCCATCTACACTGACAGATGGGCTTCTACAGGAGCTCTAAATCTAAATTCGGGTTCTTCGAGAGGCCTGGCAGGCGAAGTCAACAGCTTCTATGAATGAAGTACTGAGTACATATCACCCATCACAATAATGTAAAGCTTTCCAAACTCTATTCCCTTTCAGTGTAAACAAACAAGCTGCAATTGACATTCATCCTGAACATGGAAAATATGTTTTTATGTCCTCACTACTTCCCTCTCCAAATTGCAAACTGCAGTGATTGCAGGTAAACAGTCTGTAATGTCAGGTTGGAGCTGAACTCATTGAAACCACTGCATCTTTCTTATTGTTCCTAGCAACGCTGCCTGGAACCCAGTTTATCCTTCTGCTCTTACTCCTAGAACGTCAGTCAGTAATTTGCAGGACATAACCACAGCACTTAAGCTTTCCTAAGAGTCCCTTCATGGTCCATCATGTGGAGAACCAGCATTTCTGTAATGAATATGTATTTCTTGAACATGTCCCTGGTGCATTGATTATTATCTACATAAAGTCCAGGCATGCTGTGTGATTTGCAGGCATGCCTAATGAAAGACGCACACTGAGCAGGTAATTGAACTATGAACGACCAGCAAAGCTTGGAACAACACAATGAGCTAATTTGCTTTGATTGTGTCTGCAGTCAATCGGTGCATCTTACCCGTAAGGCCATCTCATCTGCGGAGTCTCGTGGCTCTGTTTATTGATCAGATTTTTCTAGCAGGAGCTGGGAAGTCGGGATGCGATTTAAAGAGTGCAGTGGCACCACGTGAGCCACTAGGCTTGCTACGACATGGGCCTTTGTATGAGCTGAGCTCTCTACACACACACACACACACACACACACACACACACACACACACACACACACACACACACACACACAGTCTGGTTTCCATAACTTCAGGGGACAATACATAGACTTACATTAATTTCTGGAAGACTTACCATAACCTCAACCACTACTTGCCTAACCCTATCCCTTAGCCATACCTAAACTTACTCTAACCTTACATCATGTCTTTACCTTAAAATGTAATGATATACATCATAAGGACTTGCATTTTGTCCCCATAAGGATAACAACTTCCAATAATGTGGCTGTGTAAACAGATTTACAATGTGATGAATCTCTGGGTCAAACACAAACACACGAGCACACACACGCACGCGGGTGCACACATAATTACATTTAAATTCTTGATTCTTCACAGTTCAGAGAATGCATTGTGCCATAAAAGTTAGATGCAGCTTTCATCTGCTATAAATGAATGAATGAATGAATGAATGAATTCACATGTAAGTCTTTAGAGGTAATCGCTTCCATTACAATACATTTATTATATTCCTTTTCCTTGATTTAATTAATTTATTTTTTATTAGATTATATTCCTGCACTGCCCATGAAAAAAAAGTCCCACACTCTAATACTTTATATAGACCACCATTAGCCTTGTGCGTAATCACCATGGCATTGTTTTAGCAATTTATTTCTATCCAGTATTGGGTTAATTTTTCTCCAACGTCTCAAATTGATGACGTTAAAATTTAACCACTTCACAAACTCTTCTCCAGCACATCCAAAAAATTCTCAATAGGGTTGAGGTCAGGACCCTCTGGTGCCAATACATATGTGAAATTAATTCCTCATGTCCTTTTACCATTTGATCCTCATTTTTATATCTGTGCAATCAGGGAAGAAAAAGTCCATTAATGTAATAACCTGCTCATTCAGTACATTCAGGTCATCAGCTGACTTCATTTTATTGCCACATTAATTTTGCTGAATTTTATCAAAGCTAAAGGTGGTCCAACAAAATATGATAGTGTGCGAGTTTTTGGCCGGGCAGTCTATCATGTCCCAAGAAATTAAGTGGTAGCTTGTAGCTGATGATCCATGACTTCTCCTTATAACAAGTTATAAGAAATCATTGCAGCATTCAAACTGCAGCACTGTTCCTCTGCTCAACGTTTGTTCAGGTGACGCATACCACGCCCTGTTATTTTATACTGAACAATGTGATTGAGTTCAAAACCTTTCAGCTTTCCTCAAGTGAAACTGCTTACAGACAGCAGAAATGAGCCTCAACAATAGAGTTGATGGTCTGCATGCCGTCCTATTTATATGAGGTAGCTATCAGCTGCTAATCCTGGGGATTAGATGATACGTGTGGGTGTCTGTTTTGGTTTCACAGCTCATCAGATTTGCCAGCCCTTTCGAATTTCCTGCCTGTGTCTGAAAACAATGGCAGGGCAGAACTCATAAGCATCGGGCAGAGCTGCTTCATGCTTATGTTATTTCTCCACCATCACAACAGCACATCCAGCAGGTGAAGACTGTAATAACAGATAGCATGTTGACTAGGAGTGAATATACTTTTTTTCTAATATATATGAAGATTCCAAGCAAGCAATAAGGTGAATCATCAGCACTCAGAGTCCTGGTGTGAGACGATAACTGAATATAAAATCAATAAAGAGCAGGAAGCTTTATCTTTCTGTGCTGTGGGTACAAAATCTACATTCCTTTCTTAATGGGAGATATCAATACAGCAGTTTTTGCTCTCTCTCCCTCTGTGTATTTTGCTTTTCTATTGCTTTTCAATATGCAGTCTCTTATCGGTAGCACAGTCTGAAGCATGGCTGGTTTTTGCCGTGTACAGATTCATAGCCCGAAATCCTTTCCTGCATACAAGAAGCATCCTCAGTTTGATTTTATCTCACCAGAGTGTCCACAAACTCCAAAGACGTCACTAGACTTAAATACCAACTAAGCTAAAGCAACATGGCTGGCATTTCAATTCCATGTAGCAAATACTGATACTGACAAAAAGCAGAAATAAAATATTTAGAGTATATATAGACAATTCATATTAATAGATTGGGAACTTGGTAATGGAGAGTGCCTCAGGGGATCATTAATCATCTGCTAAAACCTGAAAATGAAACCATACACCATAAAAAGAAAACACAATTAGCATATAGCATAGCTTCAACTTATAGCTGTCAGAATTCAAACCTCAACTAATTTCCAGCATGTAGTCTCTGAATGAGCAACACACACATCTGTAGCGGAAAGCTTAACTGTTTTAGTATACACTACAAAAAAGCACACTAAAACCATATTTTCATGGACTTCTTAAAAATGAAATAAATCATGACAGATGAGCATGAGCTCTGAGCATTTGCAACGAAACGGTGTCTCTTTAATGCTGTTTAAGAGTTTTAGTCAATACTACTTATAAAAATAAAGAAAAGCAAATGCAAACAAGATTTTTTTTACCTACATTTATGTAACTGACAGAGGAACAAGCGACTTCTGTACTTTGTAATAGATAATAATTCTGTTGTAGGTCTAATCAGCCTACCCATTCAGAAACTAAAGTAAGGCAAAGAAACCTGCTCTCCATGAAGGTGTTTTAGTACATTCTAAATGGAAACACTAACAAAACAAACTAAAATTAGATTTTTATGACTTATTTTTTCATTTGTAACCATGATAATAAAGACACCGGTTGCAACTATGACAAATTATGAGTAGCCATCATTTAATTTAAGCATTATCTACTTCAAATTAAGTTTTTTAATCCCAAGATACTGGATCAATCAGATTCTATTCCCGTGTTATATATACTAATTAAGACTGTGTTAAACCCGCAGCTAGCTTGCGACCCGACTCTTACACGCCAGGAGCACACTCTCCCGAATTCTAATCACCTGCACCTCATTTCCAGATCCTATCACTTCCTCTATATAAACCCCCACTAGACACTACGCAGTGTCTAGCCTCGTTAGCAGTCAACGTGTTTACACCGCCACTCCTCAACGCCTCCGTCTCCGTGACTCTAATAATATTAAGCAGTCCAGCAAATGAGTTAGTGAGTGAGGAACACATGTGTATGGTTAGAAATCTGGTGACTGTGAACATGGTGGTGTCTTGTGATAGGAACTGTAGGCCATAGCAGACATGTTTGTAGGCTCTGTGAAGTCAAGAATGCAATGGATTCCAGCTTACAAAGAAAAGCCAATGTTGCAATACACAGATTGAATTCAGTAGAATTTATTTTAATGTAAATGTACTTGTATAGAACTTTTTACAAATAACATTATCACAAAGTAGCTTTACATTGTAAACAAAAAATTGTAGCATTTTGCTTTGAATGAATGAATGAATTTATTTTGGTAAAAATATGTATACACTGTTGAAAAATATACAATAAATATGAATACAATACAAAAAAGTGTATCACTTTTTTTCCATTGGGCCCTAGATCACAGATACCCCCCTCCTGTATTTTGCTGAGGTACACATGCTACTTGGACGCTGGTGAATACTGTGATCTGTCCTGGTGTGCTGATGCTGGCTGTAGCTCTCATCCATGTCTCGTATGGTTTTAAATGAGGATGGGTTTCCCTTATAAGCCTGGATCCTCTCAAGGTTTCTTCCTCGTGTCAACTGAGGGAGTTTTTCCTTGCCATTGTCGCCGCAGGCTTGCTCATTAGGGATGTGTAGGGGGTTGTGTAGGGGTGGTAGAAATATTTTTAGATTCCTTCTTAAATTAATTTTTAATATGTAAAGCTGCTTTGTGACAAGGTCAATTGTAAAAAGCCATATACAAATAAAACTGAATTGAATTAAATAGATAAATATGGCAACTAGACAATTGGGAAAATACTAATGATAAAATAATTTGTAAAAAATAAATCAATGAACTAAAAATACAAAAGATTTAATAGTAATAATAAAAAAAATAAATAATGAAGAATATTAAACAAGAATAATTAAAATAAAAATGCATTCTCTTTGTTTTCAGCTAACAAATGAAAATAGTAAGTTTTACCATGTTTTTAAAAATAGCTTCATTATCACAGTTATGTATATGACTAGGAAGACCATTCCATGCCTTTATTGATGTAAAATAAAATGATGAAGCACCAAATGACTTAATATTGAGGACGACCAAGGATATTTAACTGGATCTTGTATTCCTTTTATGTAAATTGGAGATAAGATGAAAATTTGACGCCAGATATTTAGGGATGGTGCCATGACTTGAATTAAAAACATGATTTAATTTGAACTCTGAGTTGAACTGGTAGCATCTTGACCTGTCTAAATTCCTAATAACCTATGTGGTTTCTGGGGTGAGCTTTAATTTGGTTAAGTTTCACAGTACGGAAATATGTTGAATAGTTTCTATTTGAAAATGATTTTTCTTGTGTATAAAATAAATGCCTATAAAACAGTTAATTGATATTTACATTTGACACAATATAATTCTAAACACTTAA
Organism: Neosilurus hyrtlii; assembly: GCA_028564935.1. Taxonomy (NCBI): domain Eukaryota; kingdom Metazoa; phylum Chordata; class Actinopteri; order Siluriformes; family Plotosidae; genus Neosilurus; species Neosilurus hyrtlii. Next base: position 13,790,668 of record JAOUQZ010000028.1, on the reverse strand, counting down.
TCAAATTTTTGTATAGTGCTTTTAACAATGGACAGTGTCACAATTCATTCATTCATTTATGATATATGGTAATATTACCATATTAATGTTGCTGAGGCTCAACCTGACCAACTGGAGCCACAATGCCATGGCAATCACATACTGTAATCAAGGCTAAATGCACTACATGAAAATATTAGAATGAGACTTGTTTTTGGCCGGGCAGTGTATAATTTGTATCCAGTTTACTTTAGTAAGTCTTCTTATGTGTACAGTTAGACACACTCAGGATCAAGGGTAGGATATGAACATTTTTCTTGTGAGATTGTCAAATACCTTGTGTAAATGCTTGTATGCATGATTTAAGAATAATTCTGGCTTGATAAATGAGGCCTGTCCTCTTTATATTGCATCAATATCTCTTGTTGCTGAAACCAAGTTTCTCCTCAGGGATCATCTATTAAGCACATCTGTCCGTCCATTCATCCTTCCGTAGTCCATCCGTCTATCAAAAAGTCAGCAAGAAGAGATAAATGGATAAGTGGAACTAGATGGGGTTTTCAAATGTGAGTTTCTCCTGTGTGAGATTTTCACTTTTAGATATCAAAAGGCTTTAAAATGTTAGAACCTCACACTGAGATACATACAAAAAAAGAAACATGTTTCTTCAATGAGGAGAAAACAATTCAGGTTTCTATAATGAGGAGAAAATGAACCATTCATTCATTTCATTTGCCAAATCACTTACTCCTACAAGAGTGACGGGGTGACCAATCTCAGGGTACACCCTTAACAGCAGACCAACCTGCATACAACCATTCACATCCGTTCCTAGGGGCAATTTGGAAAGCCAATTAGCCTAATGTGAATGTCTTTGGACTGTAGGATGAAGCTGAAGTACCTGGAGGAAATCCAGGCAAACTCCACACACACACACACACACACACACACACACACACACACACACACACACATAAACACACACACACACCCTTGCTGAGCCCTGAAATCGCACTGAGGACCCTCTTAATGTGAGGTGGACATGCCTACCACCACATCACCTGCCGCCGGAGAAAACAAATAAATATACGATATTTGTATTTCCAAAAACATGCACAGTAGGCTAATTGGCTGTTCCAAATCACCCCTAGGTGTGAGTGTGAGTACAAATGGTTGTGTGACTGTTGGCCCTGCGATGGCCTGGCGAGCTGTCCAGGGTGTACCCTGCCCTCACCCAGAGTCGGCTGAGATAGGCGCCAGCCTCCCCGCGACCCTAATTAGGAATAAGCAGTTCAGAAAAGGAATGAATGAATGAGTTCTGTGAAGTTGACTTTGTCCATTATTAAAAGGGCTCTACAAATGAAAGTACATCAGTATCCAGTACCATCTATACATTTTAACCATCTTATCTAGTACTTAGAAGCAGTTTGAGCCTTAGGTTAATCCTCTGGACAGAGAAGGACTCACAAAATGCTCCACAACGAATGCAAGTAGATCAAATTCACCCTATTATCTTATTCCTGAAGACATTTTGTTCCTCTTGAGAACAGCAGAAAAGAAAGTAATTTGTATATGAGGGCACCCTCTATGAGAAAGCTGTGTCAAGACAATCATTTACCACCATTTCTTTGTCATGTCATTGTCAAACTGCTTTTTACTTTATTAGGGTCATAGGGAGGCTGGAGCCCATCCCAACTGACTCCAGGCGAAGCCGGGATACACCTTACCAAGTCTACTGCAGGGCCAACACACACACACACACACACACACACACACACCTAGGGGCAATTTGGAACAGCCAGTTGTCCTAATGTGCATGTCTTGTCTTGGGAGGAAATTGGAGTACTTACGCAAGCACACAGAGAACATGCAAACTCCACAAAGAAATGCCCCCATGGGGCATGAGGCTCGAACCCAGGATCTTCTTGCTGTAAGGCATAAGTGCTTAACGAATATGCCACTGTCCGCACAATTTCTATTCATTTCTGAATTTCCCCCATTTTCCTCCCTAATTTAGTCATATGCAATTTCCACCGGTCAAGTGTTGCCTTCCCTATCACATGACCACCAACAACCAGGGAGGGGCATTAACATGCACATGCACCCTCTGTGACATGCAATGCCCACCTTTTTTTTTGAGCTGCTGCGCATTTGTATTTGGGGGCGGTCTAACACTCTAACACACCCCTCGTACGAACAAGCTCACAGTCGCCCATGATTGGCTGGTAATCGCTGTGAGTGACAGGGTAGAGAGTGTATGCCATCCTTCCCTCCCGTGAGAGCTTGGCCAATTAGTTCCCATGGACTCTTGGTCACGGATGGCTGTGGCATCAATCTGGGAAATATCTTGTCTCTTGGAAATCTCATCTCCATGCATTCCTAGAAGACTCTCTCCTTTGGGGCCACAGGTATTATAATACCCACAGTTTCAGTAGCTACAGGTATATTTACCAAAAGCAGAATACTCACTTATCTCACTCATTTGCCAAATCGCTCAAACCTATTAGGGTCCCCTATCTCAGCTGACACTAGCCGAAGGGCCGAACACCCTGAACATTGCATGGTCAACACATGCATGCACACACACACACACACACACACACACACACACACACACACACACACCTTGGGGGCAATTTGGAACAGCCAATTATCCAAATGTGCATGTCTATGGGTTGTGTGAGGAAACCGGAGGACCCAGAGGAAACCCTTGCAAGCACAGGGAGAACATACAACCTTGACGCAGAAACACCTGAGGCTGGAAATTGATCCTAGTACTGTCTTGCTAACCACTACACCACCGCCCAAAGACAGAATAACGATTAATAAATGTTTCAGACACCGGCTGTAGAGTCTTGTGCAGGTTGTTGTCTGAATCAGGAATGCCACCAAAAATTCAGTCAGTTTTTTAATTAATGGTCTAGTAGCATACCAGGAGAAGGCTGGTGGGTAAAGCCCCACTGACCTAATCTTCCTCATTAATGAGTTTTACACATCACCAGCAGAGGGCAGCCTGCATTCACTTTTATGCATAATGCATACTAATGAGAGATGTTAAAAAGGAAGTGTTCCTGCTCATTACACAGGTCCTGTATTTCAAACTCACAGCACTAAGCAGTAGAAGAGTTCTTCAAGGGTCTTTGGAAATCATCTCAGAATTGTTAAATGATCTGTGCAAGATACTTAATTGTGTGCAATTAGACTTCCATAATGAAAACCTTTTGCTCTTGCTGGCTTTCATAATCTACATCCAGAAGTACATCTCCAATGACACCATTAAAAATTTGCACATTCAGAATTATGCTAATGCCTGGGAATTCTGACAGTGAACATTTCCACATGATCGAACTCCTTAGCCTCATCTCCATCAGACAGGCATTAACGCTGAGACGACACCATTACATCTCAGTCATTCTTAACATTCCATACTCACAGACACATAAAGTACAGATCTGATATTATTTGTTTAGGCAGCATACATGCACATCCGTCAGGCTGGTTCGGCTCTTGTTTAAATAAGCTTGGATTTAATATGAAGTCACCCATGACCTGCAGAAATGAGGGAAACATGGGAGAGTGTGGATGAGGCCTGGGGAACCGGGCGGCTGATACTCCCACAGTGCCGAGCGCAAACAAAACGAGCCTCTGTGAAACAGCACTGGCTGCAACATTATATTCTACAAATAAACCTTAGATGTTGACAGATGAGCGAGAAGCGAAGCATTAATCTTGCACTTCCTCATTCCACTAACAGATTTCCAGCACAAGTTAAAATGGTTGCAAATATTTAAATCACTCTGAGTATAAGAAATTTTCAAAAAAAGTTTTCTGTCAAATAAAATTGTACAAGATTTCATTAGGGTACAAAATCAATAACAAGTCGTTCTCTGTGTTATCAATCTTCTTCCATCAACATGAAAGCTGTTTATATTGAATGCAGGTTCTACAGCTTGGCTGTGGATCAGTCCAGAAAGGTGGCACTTGTAAAAGATGGGGATCTCTTTGTTTTGTTTTTTTTCTCTTCTAAATTCACCAAACTGTAGTGTAACGTGTTATAAAACCTATAACAGCATGAAGTAATGAAGTCTGAACACCATGCGCTTAGCATCTCCATTTGCATAATGATGCTGTGAGGTGCAGCTTTCTCAGTGCTGGCTGAAAGCATGGCCATATGGCACAGAGCAGAGAAGCTGGCCTGCTGGTACTCTGGCTACATTTTCCCACGATGACCCTACAGAGGCCACAGTGTCCTCTGTATCACAATCAATTAGATTCTGTTGGCTTAGAGCTTGCTATCAAAAGACCATGAAGTAACTGGTTTTCTAGGCTCTTGGTTAGGCTATGAAGACTGAAGTACATAATACATAGAAGTCGAAAGACATTTTAATCTTGTGTGATCATAAGCGTAGCCCTCATATGTTTTTAATCCAATGTAGCATCAAACATCAAAGTAATTTTTTCTAATACAATCGCATGCACTTATTCTTGCCGGCATGCTGTCTTTGTTGTGAATGCAGACAACATAAACATGCATGCACATGCACATACTTATGATCACACGCGAACGTGCAGAATGATAGAGTAAGTGTGTCCAGATGGCAGTCACCAGCCCCAGCTGCTCTGTCTGATCATGACTATGTGCTTTCCCATCAGCTGTCTCATGCTGACAGCCTACTGCATAATCAGTACCAAGGCAACCACATATGCCTTTCATTAATTATATAAGCACATATGGACTAAGTCTATACATCTAATACAGGTAGACCGTTTTTTAACCAAACAAAACATTTTCACTTGATTTTCTCATGTTGTTATTCATTCATTTTTAGGAAGCATAAGTCAGGGTGACTGACAATATGAGACAATATCTATGGAGTAGTGAGTTGTAAATTAAAAATCAAGGCATATTATTATTATTATTATTATTATTATTATTTTTATTATTATTATTATTATTATTATTTACAAGGGAGATATGGACTTTTCAGGAGTTGTACAAACCCTTACTTTCATTGTATGCAGCCCAAAAAGAGAATAACATAAAATTATAGAATAACATTATAAACAAACTGACAATAGTTGGCATTTAATAAATACTCGTGTACATGCAGGTTCTGGACCTTCCTTCATACACCCTTTCCTTTAATGGCAGTCTCAGGGAAGACTGACTTTGGCGCACCCCAAACCAAAGCCTCAAAATCAACCACAAACTTCTTACATAAATATATACTACTAATAATATACTACTAATGCATATTATTTCAGATATGCTATACATAGGGACTTATATATAGGATTTGCAGTGAAGTCTGCGTCTGTGGCAGTTATTTATAATTTACCATTAAATTATTATTTAATATATATACTTTATAATGCATATTATTTAGGATATATATTAATTCTTGGTGACTGATACTTGGAACCAAACCCGGAACCTTATTGCTGTGAGGCGAACGTGCTAACTACTGCGCCACCGTGCCACCCTAGGTATATAGTATAAAATAATATCTATCTTAGCTGATTTAGAAAGTAGGTGGGGTACCATGAACACCTTGGTACCATGAACACCTTGCCAGTCCTTCAAAGAACCAACACACAAAGCCATTCACACCCACACCTAGGGGCAGATTGGAACAGCCAATTAGCCCAATGTGCATATCTTTGGACTGTGGGAGAAAAACAGAGCACCCAAAGGAAACCCACGCAAGCATGGGGAGAACATGCAAACTCCACACAGAAACACCCAAACTTGGGACTTGACCTCAGGACCGTCTTTATGTGTTATCCACTATGTGTGTGGCTTGTGATATTAAATCCATTTAAGTCAGACTCCCAGAGACAAGAACACAAAAAGCACAACAAACTGAGATCGATTTAAACCATAACAGAAGGTAGAAGTGAAATCAGGAAGTGGATACTACACAGGATGAAAGGAAAACAAAAGCCAAAGATCCTTTTGGAGTAAGTCTATGGGACACGAATGGTATAGGAGATTGGATAATGGCTCTGCAGACGGGTGAGAGAATCCAACCGGCACAGCTCAGATGGGTAAGTAGAAAAGAGTCCAACGCTAGCAGAAGTAGCAGGTTAGCGCATAGCTCCAACAAGGCTAGACTCTGGCTGGAGCTTGGCAGAGGTATTTATAGGGGAACTGATGAGTGTAGGAAACAAGGTGAAGGTGTTAGTCAAGTCAAGTCAACTTTTTATTGTTAATTCTACAGCATTTACAGGACAAACAGAATTAAAATTATGGTTCTCTGTAACCTAGGTGTAAGAGAGAAAACTGAGTTAGCTTATGATCTGGTTCAAGTGATTAAAGTGGCATGTGCTTGTTCCTGATGTGGAGTTCAAGTGCTGATGATGAGAGAGAGGGTGTCAAGAGCCTGTGGTCTCACAGGTAAGTTTCCTCCTCAGTTACAGGTCTGTGGTGTGGGCTTGTATTGCGTGATGGTCTGTAAGCCTCGCCTCAGGTTTTGTGTGTCTCTGCTGTCGCTGAAGTGATGAGCTATCCTCCTGGAGTATTGCTTTTTTGCCTCTCTGATGCCACGTGACAGGTTGGCTGTCTTCATAATATAGTGCCGGTTTTCATAATGTAATCAGCGCTGTCAATTGCACACACATTGCTATAAAAGCACCATCACAGTATGAATTTATATCAACAGGAAGCATTTTCATTCGATCACTGTACAGATCACATGTGATGCGCAAATGCAATGACAGTTTGGCAGGGTTTCCTGGTTCAACCACGATTCATTCATCCTGAGTAACATCATAGTTGGGAACTACAAGCTGGCACTGTGTGCGATGGTGATTTCAACCATTCACCAATGCATTTAATGCGTCACTGATATTTGTGTGGATGCCTGTGACCAGGCGGTCATTTGTGCCACCAATTGTACAGCACAGCATGGGGAGGACAGCGCCAGTCGGGCGTGCAGCACGAATCCCCCATTTCTGTGATCTAGAGATGCCGCGAATGGTGGAGGAATTCCCAAGTCTGTGGCTGCTTGTCCTCCGTCTCACTGTCTGTTTTAAAAAATAAATAAATTGTATTTAAACAAAGTCTTGGATATCCTCTTCCTTGTACTGGCATGTTTAAATTTGCCAAACCATAGAGCATGCACACATTTTCGCATGAACCTCTATCTTACAGGGCTGTGAGCTTGGGGGTGATCAGAGACTCCACATGTGCTCCCACCACCCCTGAAAGAGCAGCGACTTTCTGCTCAGGCGGGGTGAGGTTCTCCTCTCCTCTCCCCCCGCTGGACTGGGCCAGACTTTGGCGGTAGGCAGCCCATCCTCCGCTTAATGGCCACCTTTAGGTCTGACCACTCTGCGTGTGTTCGTCTTTCCGACCCCACAGCACGGCCTCACACACACACACACACTCTCTCCCACTCAGAACTCCTGTGTTTGGTGTTAATGCTGGAGGACAGCATGCCAAACACTACATTTTTGCGCGCCTCCCCGTCTTCCTCATATAATAAGGGTTTTCTGATCCTGCAAAAACGGGAATCTCCAGCGCAGGGTTCATTTAAATTTGATTTGCATATTTAAATGTGGGCGTGGACAGAGAGGGGTCGGGTACTCCTACATGTGCGCTCAATTCCACGTTGATTCAGATGTTCAAAGGAAATGTGCTTGGATTCATACCTACACACAGATTCATACATCTGGATTTTTTTGTGCGTACCACGTTTTCTGGATTTAAGCGTACACCATTCTTCAGTAAGAATTTCACGCAAGTCTTTGTACATGAGTCCCCAGAACTTCAAGGAAAAAAACATAGGTTTATTAATCACAAAAGAACGTGGGCTCCTTGGGCCACAAAAAGCACAACAAGCTGAGATCAAAATAAACCTGCAGGGCAAACAAAACCAAAACAGAAAGTAGAAGTGAAACCAGGGAGTGAATACTACATGGGACGAAAGGAAAACAAAAGCCAAAGATCATTTTTGAGTAAGCCTACAGGACATGAAAGAAATGGTTAGGGAATGGTTCAGCAGATGCATGAGGGAATCCAACCAGCACAGCTCAGACGGGTAAGTAGAAAAGACGCTGGCGGGAGTAGCAGGTAAGTGCATAGCTCCAACAAGGCAAGACACTGGCTGGAGCTTGGCAGAGATATTTATTGGAGAACTGATGAGTATAGAAAACAAGGTGCAGGTGTTAGTCATGAGAACTCGGGAGATTGGAAACGATGTGCGTGAGAGTCGGGGAGAGTCCGGTGTAGGCGTGACAAATCCCTTAAATTTTTTTCCCATTTCCACAGTTTTGAATTCTGATAACAAAAATTCCATGTAAATCTACAAAGGACATAATCCTAATCACTATTAATCTATTCTAATCTCTTCTCTGTTTAGACAGAATTAGTCACAGTACATAAAATAGCATGCCTCTGTGCTACTCTCTACTTTTTATATACGAAGAATCCTGATCATTGCTGGTTCACTAACCATAGCATAGACGTTCTCTCTGTATGTCCATTCAGCATTAGAGAATGCAGTGGGAAACTCCAGTATGAAACAGAACCTCTAAGAGAACATTCTTTAATTATTCAACCATAAAAGACTAATGGAGAAAATCTGTGATCACAGATCAAATGAAATGCAATAAAGCCTTTCTGAGGTGAAGCACATTGCTGTAGGGGATTCCAGAATGTGCAGAACATTTCTTATGCTTTTTTTTAAATTACAGGCTTAACCACATTCATAATGAGTAAACTACAGGTCTATATTTGTATAAACCCCTTTCTATTCACATGAACAGAAGAATTGTGTGAAATACATATAATCCCTAAAATACAGGGGTGGGAAAAGAATTAAGGAATTTGACATACGTAAATGAAAGTATAGCTAATGTTTAGCTAATCTTATTTAGTTAAATATGGATTTACTGTATCCAGCCAAAAATGTACTAAATTGTCATTTAATTTTTTAAATAGCTTTATCCTTTATTAGGATTGTGGGGGAGCCCATCCCAGTCGACTCCTTTGAAGGCAGAGTATGCCCTGAACAGCTCGCCAGAGCGTCAGAAGACCAACATACACAATCATCCACATCTTGGGGCAATTTGGGACAGTCAGTTGGCATAATGTTTATGTTTTTTGGACTGTGGGAGGAAACCGGATTACCAGGATGAAACCACACAAGCACAAGGAGAATATGCAAATTCCACACAGACACACCATCACCATCTGGGGACTTAAACCCAGGACCTTTTTGCTGTGAGGCGGATGTGCTAACCACTGCGCTATTTTCCGCCCTACTGAAACATTACAAACCAAAAAGTAACTGCTGAAATTTTTCATGTGAAAAGTCTTAAATGTCTAAAACTGTTGTTATTATTACCAGTAGTAATGGTAGTAGTAGTAGTAGTAGTAGTAGTAGTAAGTTTTAGTTAGTTAGTTTGTTTCAAAAGTAAATACTGTGTTAGCTGGTTTTAACAAAGAAAACAGCCTTAGTTAAATACCGCCAGTTAATACAGAGTGACCCAGTAAAACCTCCCACATTTCAAAGGTAAATGAAAACGTTAAAAAAATAAAAAGGTAAAAAGCATTAAAGATAATCAAATTTGCTCAAATGAAATTCATTCAATACAGTTTTTAGACATCATGTTTTAAAGCTGATCCTCCAAATGGTAGTCGTCGTTTTCTCAGCAAGCCATGTTGGGCAGAACAGTGGCAATCTCCGACTGAATAGCAACCTTAAGGGCTTCAAGAGTTCATTTTCTCTTGAGTTCATTAATGATGAGTTTATTAAGCAGCTTAATCCCAATTAGGGTCGCAGGGAGACTGATGCCTATCTCAGCTAATTCTGGGCGAGGCTGGAACACCCTGGACAGCTTGCCAGGCAATCAGAGGGCCGTATGTATTGCACTCCACCATTTTCCTGGCAACCCAGCACAACACTGGCCGATAATGTGTGTACCTGACAAGGGGCAAGGACTGACGTTGCCTGACGGAACCACTGGTGTCATAAGTGATCGTTTTAAAGAGCTAGCAATACAAAGTACCCTTTTAAGAACTTGAATGAATGCTTAAATAAAGCGATTGGATGTTATCCAATAGTTGCATGCTGTTATCACCAGATGTGAGAACAAACAAATGAGATAATTCACGAGTATTTTCAAGGCCTAAATAAAAATGTAAGGGGTTTTATTTTTTTAAACTTGGAAATGCACTTAACAAAGAGTACAAATATTGCTTTTCAATAATAATAAGGTAAAGTATAAATACAGTAATGATAACATAGCATAAAATTTAAATACGGAGATGCTAAAATAATTCATTTGTTTTCTGAACCGTTTAATCCTAATTAGGGTCACAGGAAGGCTGGCGCCCATCTCAGCCGACTATGGGTGAGGGCAGAATACACTCTAGACAGCTCGCCAAGCCATCACAGGGCAGAAACACGGCAGCCTACTCTTGACGAAAATCGGCAATGGTTCTTTTACATGCCTCTCACCTGACATGGCCGACATTGACAACCCAGTTAGCTGTGACAGCAGTGAGAACCCGTTGATAGTGGGGCTTAAACCCACGACCTTGGCACCCTCCCACCAGGCCACCCCTGCCTCTCTGCGGTGACAATATAAATTATTTTTATAATATTTAGCCATAAAAATAATGTATATTGGGCAGTCACAAAAATAGAAATATCACTTTATTGCAATAACAATCATATTATTTTATGATTCATTCATTCATATTCTGAACTGCTTATTCCTAATTAGGGTCGCGGGGAGGCTGGCGCCCATCTCAGCCGACTCTGGGCGAGGGCGGGGTACACCCTG
>JAOUQZ010000028.1:13763231-13779795 GCA_028564935.1 Neosilurus hyrtlii | reverse complement strand
ATCAGAGCTTCTGAGTGGAGCAGCATAGTCATTGAATATGGCTTGGATGGTTATTTCATGTCCATCCAGTGTCTGTGTGTGCCTTCCACAGGAAACCCAAAAAGTCTACAGCATCATACAGAGTTGATGGTGGTTGTTTGTTATGTATCACAGATTTGCATGAAGACAGCTAGCACAAAAATAAACATATTTATTTTAATAACAAAACTGAAACCCCAAAAACCCACCACTACACAGACTCATGCAAAATAAAAATAAAAAACCCACACACAATCTAAATTAGGTAAGCAGACAAACTTGCAGGTATGTAAATAGATGTGGCGCAAACATGCAAGTCAGAAGCATGTTCGTGCCTGAGCTCATTAAACGGATACTTAAACTTGCAAGACAGATGATACAAACCAGCATCGTTTCAACATGGAATGAAAGGTGGGGAAAAGCAAACCCAGATTCGGGCACCTATTAATATAGACATTTATTCATTCATTTTCTAAGCCGCTTAATCCTGATTAAGGTTGCAGGGAGGCTGGCACCTATCTCAGCCAACTCTGGGCGAAGGCGCGTACACCCTGAACAGCTTGCCAGACCATTGCAAGGCCTTAAAATAGACATTTTTTAAATTTTGATATACAGTATTAATCCCACAAGGGAAATTTGGCTTCTGCTTTTAACCCACCCAAAGTTAGCACACACACACATCTACAGTGAGCACTCACACATACTCGGAGCAGTGGGCTGCCAAACACTGTGGTGCCCAGGGAGTAGTTATGGGATAGTAGTTGGGTGGCTTGCTCAAGGGCACTTCAACCATGCTGGTGGAGGAAGGGAAGGTGCAGCTCAATCTCCTGGCCGCCACAGCTTTCCTGCTGGCTCGGGAATCGAACCAGCAACCTTTAGGTCTGCTTCCCTATCCATTAGGCCATACTGTCTGTGCCATAGATGAGAGCCATAAGCCTAGGCAAAGTTGTACAGCTGATTAGTTTGTTGACTTTCTAGCTCTAAATCTCAACTAAGCAAACTCTGTCATGCTCTGCTGAGATGTTTTACGGATGCTTTCATCAGGAAACATCCTGCTATTGCTGCTTTGGTCCTTCAGCTGGAGAGGAGAGGAGAGAGGAGAGGAGCAGGGGAGGGAGCACTGAGAGTTTTCATGGTGTCTGGGGAGAATGTCCATCTTTGCATTCTTTAAAAAAAAAAGAAAGAAAGAGCAGAAACATTTGCAGCTATTCCCAGAGGATCCAGGAGTGCATTGCAGTGTCAAATCAAAACTTATCAGTCAAAAAGATCTTTATGTGGAATCTCATAGGGTTTCAGATTAGACTGCTGTCACAATCTCGAGGAAAGACATAGCTCAACTACATCTGGGCACAGGACCATCCTGACCCAAACCCAGCACTGCTAACACCACTCACAACACAAACACACACTAGCTCACTTCCTGATTCAAATCTCCTGGTTTCTGTTTTACAACATTCACAGTCATTTGCCAATGTAATTCTCCGGTGATGTATTCACAACAGTATTCTTACAGCACATGCTCATATGTTTGTCTCATGATGTGGGCACTGGCCTGTGCGTTAGACATCTGACTTGTAAGTTCCATGAACTGTGGATCTTTGCTCAGCTTTTAAATTACCATCACCATTAGGGTAACAGCACCAAGCAAAACAAGGCCTTATGGTGCTCAGTGGGGTTCCTGTATTGAGTCAATTTAGGAATGAGCTCCTTTCCCTTCTGTTTGTTAAGTGATTTGTGCAAAATTCTGTTTCTTTCACCCCTTGGTTCAGACAATGCTGAATCTACCAAAGGTATGTAAATTGTTTCCATAAGTTAAATGCTAGCTCAGTGCTATAATAAATAAACACTGGGGCAGCACGGAGTACTGCCTAGCACATTTTCCTCATAGCAAGAAGGACCTGGGTTTGAGTCCCGGGCTGGGCAAGAATGTTTCTGTGTGGCGTCTGCATGTTAACCTCAAACTCTGGTTTCTTCCCACAGTCCAAAGACATGCCCATGCCCCTAGGTGTGAGTGTGAGTATAAATGGTTGTGCGTGTTGGCCCTGCAATGGTCTGGTGAGCTGCCCAGGTGTACCTCATCTTTGCCTAGTGATATACTCCAGCTTCCCAAAGACCCCCATAGGATTAAAGGCAGCTGTGGCCTAATTGGGCAGCCATGGCCTAATGGTTAGAGAAGTGTGTTTTGGACCTAAAAGTTGCTGGTTCGATTCCCATTCCAGCTGGAAAAATGTGTGGAAGCAGGGGAAGTGGGCAGCGCCTTCCCTTCCTTCACCTTCATGGCTGAAGTGCCCTTGAGCAAGGCACCTAACCCAAACTGCTCTACGGGCACTGCAATGTGTGACAGCCCACTGCTCTGAGTGTGTGGGTGCTCACTGTTTTTGTGTGTGTATTCATTTTGGATTGGTTAAATGCAGAAGGCGAATTTCCCTTGTGGGATTAATACTGTATATCAACATTAATATTCATTCATTTATTCATCCATTTTCTGAACCTAACTTAATCCTAATTAGGGTCACGGGGAGGCTGGCATCCATCTCAGCCGACTCTGGGCGAGGGCAAAGTAACAACTCGCCAGGCCTTCGCAGGGCAGAAACACACTGACGGCAATGCAGCCTACTCTTGATGAAAATCAGCAATGGTTCTTTTACGTGCCTTTCACCACAGACATTGAGAGACACTGCTGGCCTTTGATAACCCAGTTAGCTGCACTGGGGGTCAAAATCAAAATCAAAAATCAAAACTAAGTGGTTCAGCAAATGAATGAGTGAGTAAGTGAGTCAGTCTGAGTGAACAGTAGGACTTCACTTGTACAGTAATTGGAGAGCTGAGTTCTGAAAGCTCTTGTTTACTGTATGACATCGAACAGTGTGATGGTTATCACTTCCAGGGGGTGACAGTCATCTGTTGACTGCTGAGTCTGGACAATAACATTTTTTTTGGCAAACCAGCATGAGCCACAAATAAAGTTATTATTTTCTCTCTCTATTTCTCAAACCATAAAAAAATAATATTAATTTAAAAAAAGGATCACATTTACTTTTGGTGAAATAAATCCAACCAATTGAGAAAGTAAAGAGAATTGCTGCATTGCACATACCAACCCATTACTTTTTTTTAAATCAGAAGCTTTGACTGGTACAACATTGTACACATAACTTGGGCACATGCAAAGAAATGCTGCAGGTGAAAGAAGCCTTTAAGTGTAATGAAATTAAGTCCAGTAAACAGTAATAATAAAACAAACACAATATTTAATGTGGGGAAAAAAGAACAACAATAATAGTTTTAGGTACCGTGTGCTCTGTTTAATAATAAAATAAAATGTAAGTTTTACCTATCTGGGGTATATGTCACATTTGCTTCTTTGATTTTGTAGGAAAAAAAACCTCAGCAGCATTTAATATGTAATTATAGAATAATAGATTTCTTTTTTTGAAAAGTGGCCTCTTATGTAATATGCTTCTTTCTTTCCTGACAAATAAACTTTTTTTTCCATTTAATTTTGTAGTGAAACACTAATGTTCTGAAATCTTTGTACTTTTTGTAATTTTTATATCTTTGTAGGATCACAAAGTAAAGACTTTTGCACAGTACTATATGATAATATATGTATATATGATGCTAAATAATAAGAAAGTTAAACAAGTGTTAATAAGTATTTGCTGGTAATGTAGAATATAATTTATTTTATAAGTTTTTCTGTAAATTAAGTCTTGTGAACATGCATCAGAGACTGATAATAAATGTAAGACCATCTCCATTACGGCTACTAATAAATAAAACGTGTTTATGGGAAAATAATCAATAATACATTGTTACAGTGCTGTCACTATCCTGAAGCTGATTTTTCTTTATATTTTAATGATAAATTAAATGTTTGGTCTAAATTCCAACTGGAATAAGTTTAAATTCAATGCTTAATCCATAAAATACAGTAAGGTTTTAACAAATGTCTTGTCTGGGTTAAATGTGCCATAAATGACATTTTAACCATGCTTTCTTGTTTACAAAGGGAGCATAAATCTCCCTGCTAGAGGTCTTTAGGGGCTCTGTGGCCATGCCGTGGGTCAGAGTCGGGTCGTTCCACACATCTGCTCAAACCATTACTCCAGCAACGTGCTCCAGCTCATCTACAATTCCTGCTGCAAATCAGGCCTATCTGCTCCCTGTCTCCTCGAAAATCAAAACCGTACAGTATTACTGCCAAAAATAAGTTCGCAGCTGAGCAGTTTTAACTGACTCTGCTGAATGCTGAATGTTAATATTTGAGGCTGCAGATCGAAGCTCAGGACAGACATGGGATACATATGTATGGTAATGTGTTTCGATCGGGTTATGCGTTTGTAATTAGCATCTGTGAGCATATTAGCAAGGGGCACAGGTCAGACACTGGGGCTTAGGGTCTGTTACTGACAAATGCACCACATGTGCAAGCATGAGGTGAACTGCTTAAATGATTTTTGAGCATTTTTGCAGATGCCTGCTGACTTTTGGAAAGCTTCACAAAAAAGGCACCCTAGGGCTATGATTTATAAAGGATGCAGCTTGAGTTTTAGAAGAGAATTCTTGTAAATTAATGTAATATTTCCTATTGTACAGTTGTTTTATAATTAACAATTATGTGTGGAAGGTGAGGTGAATGTCACTGAATAGTCCCTGAGACAAGACGTCAAGCACAAAAAAAGATGAGATTTGGGCGGTTAAATATTTTCACGTATTTTTTTTACGTATTTATTTTTTCCACTGCAAGCCAAGCTAGGCAGCTAGGCAAGCCTAGCTAGGCTAAAAGCTAACCCTACCCAACTGGCTCTGTCGTTGAGTCTAGAGTTATTACACAAAACTCAACAAAACTTTGAATAGATGAATTTGATGGTAAGAGAATATTTTTTTTTCAAGAATAAGGCATATTTTTTTCACACTTAACAAGTATGTGTTTTTATCTCTCCAAGGGACCAATCACAAACCGTGAGCATCAATTTTGACTCAAGCATTATCCACTCCAGTTTTCTTTTAATACGGAGATAATAGACCAATCAGATCACGCCATTCTGGTGTAGTATATACTTATCTTATTGTGTCTGGTTTTTTTATTTATATAAACAGATAATCCAAATTTTTAATGATACTTTATTTATACATTCCATAACATGCAATAAAAGGCCACCATCACTAAAAAGCTAAAATTCTTCAATCCAGTGTAAATTGACATGATATTTCTTGTAAAAGCATCAAATAAAATGCCTCATGCTTCTCACAAAATTACCATAGAAGTGTTTCATTCTGTTTGCCAGTGTGAAGAAAAAGATTCTCTTCCTCATGGCAGCAACCCTTAATTTAATATGATGTCATGTCAGCCTGATGCAATGGCTTACACGTGTGCAGGGCATCACAAATTTAACACCCTTCTGCCAGATCAAACACGTATCCAGGTCAGAGGTCAGAGCATGGTGTGTACAGATCCATCCAGGGCCAGTATCAAACCTGATCCGTCTTACACACCTGGCAGTTTCAGTTTGTAAATCACACTGGGTGAAAAGCATGATAACATAGTCCATACACCAAAAATATGTTTCAGGCTTCATCACGAGTCTTGCATAAGCTAAACAACTGCATCTAATAGAGCAAATACACGCCATTTCAACCAATACAAAATAGGTGCTGATTCTAGGCTGGTGTTTGCCCTGTTTGGGTGTTTATGACATATCAACTTTCCACATCTTAAAAATCGTCTTCATTATATTATATAATATCTCTATATCCGCCTCCGCTTCCCAAGTGACATAATCTTTGCTGCCTAACCATGCCACAAACTATATTGTCTCTTTTTCTTTTTCTTTGGAATTTTTTTGTTTGTAAATGCTAATTTAAAGTTTGATGGTCTTCTTGGTCATAATAATCTTGCTCCCAGCCACTAATATAAATGGTTCTTTACTCTGAACAAGTAAAATGTTAGTGTCACTCAAAAACCAGTTTCCCTGGTCAAGAATTGGGTCTTTGGCTGTTAAATGCAAAGAAATGGTTTGAGATCAAGCACCGTCTCCAAATCTGCTCTCAAACTGCTTTGGTGGAAAAGGGGTAGGAAAGGTCTTTATAGTGAATCCGAGCCACCCAACTGCTTCAATAGCCTCTATGCTCACTGACTCTAGTTACTCTCGTCCATTGTGGTGTTAATTTATCACAAGATTCTCACTCCAATTTTCACAGTGTCTTGTTTTCATACTATAATGGTGTCCTTTTTGTTGGAAGGTAGTGTTCCTCTCTGTCATCTTCCCAATGAATTACTTTTGAATGATATCATTGCTTTATCACAGTGAGGAGCATTGAGCTGGACCAGATGATTTAAGTGATGTTTGAGGAACATCTGCAAGTTGTGAAAATATTCTCTGATTGGCAATGAATTACAGCTGACAGGGCTGGTGGTAGGGTACTGGATTACTGATCCCAAGGTTGGTGGTTCAAGCACCACTATCAACAGGTTCTCACTGTCTGTGGTAAGAGGCATGTAAAAAAAAAACATTGCTGGTTTTCATCAGGAGTAGGCTGCATTGCTGTCAGTGTGTTTCTACCCTGCGATGGCCTGGTGAGTTGTCCAGGGTGTACTCTGCCCTTGCCCAGAGTTGGCTGAGATGGACGCCAGCCTCCCCGCGACCCTACTTAGGTTAAAGCGGTTCAGAAAAGTATTAATCCCACAAGGGAATTTTGGCTTTTGCATTTAACCCATACAAAGTGAGTACCTACACACTTGGAGCAGTGGGCTGTCACACATTGCAGTTAACATTACTAATTAGGATTAAGTGGTTAAGTGCTTCCTCTTAATTAAGAACTACATTTCAGTCCAGTATTCAGGTCAAAACAGGTAAGGTGCCTTTTGAACATCTATAGCATTAAAGAGATTTTGATGCCTTATGCTCCTTTACAGACAGTGATGGCAGAATACATGAAATTGTTTTTAAGAAATTACACTGAAAGCATTAACAGCCGTCTCTACCAAGCAAGTTGGTTTATAAATACTCTTAATGAAACGTGTATTTAATATTGTATTTGCTATGGATTATTTCACCTCTAGATTCTGAATCGGCAGTAAAAAAAAAAGAAATTAAGTTTTTTGAGAGTATAGAAAACTAAAACTCTTCTGGAAAGTGGTACATGATGTAAAAGTTTGGGGAATTCTGTGAGATATCACACCCACACTGTACCTCTTTCGTACAGATATAGACAAGACACTGGAGCCATGTGTTAAGAGGATTGGCATAATATCATATATAGCAAAGTAATGCATCTTGTTCAAAACCACCAATGACCTCAAACAATTGATTTGTTTAAAAAGAACAATCTGACTGCAATGGCCTGGTGAGCTGTCCAGGGTGTACCCCATCCTTGCCCAGAGTCGGCTGAGATGGACACCAGCATCCCCATGACCCTTATTAGGATTAAGCAGTTCACAAAATGAATGAGTCAAGTCAAGTCAAGTCAGTTTTATTTGTATAGTGTTTTTTACAATTGACATTGTCACAAAGCAGCTTTACATAGTAAAATTAAATTAAGGAGGAATCTAAAAATTTTCTCTACAACCCCCAAAATGAATAAATAAATAACAATCTTAATAAAACACTGAGAATAAAATAGCACCTTTACTCTTTAAAGGATAATCTTTCAGAGAACATGGGACTTATGGATTTCCGACCATCTGCTCAGCCCAGTCTGTGCTGATAGAGTATAGACAGTGTACTGTGATGACTGTAATAATTTATTGTGTTCATTTTTTCTTCTTTCTCTATTAAAATTAAATAATAATAATAATTATAATAATAATAATGATGATAATAATAATAATTATAATAATAATGATGATAATAATAATAATTATTATAATAATAATAATTATTATTATTATTATTATTATTATTATTATTATTATTATTATTATTATTATTATTATTATTATTATTATTATTATGAGAATGATGATGATAATGATTATAATTATTATTAATACTATTGTTATTATTGTCTCCCTTCCATCAGTTCTTTGGTTCTTGTTCCTTAATTCTGTTAATGGATTTGAATCAATAAATAAATAACAGTATAAACATGATATAACCTTCATTCATCTGTGTTCATTTATTATAGATGCCTCCCTCAGAAACCAGAATCATCAGTAAGACCTGAATGAACTCTTGGGATCCGTTTCCTTCATTTCTAGCTATTATACAACAAGATTTACTTTTGTAATGTTCAACACCATCCATCATGTGTCCTCAGTGCAGAGTTCATCCAAGCTGCTGTAAGTGACCAATCTGACTACACTCCGTCTAGTTGGATGACAGTTCTCATCAGTGGTACTGATTTTGGTGAAGATTCAGTGTACCTTTAGTCTGAACAGGTGAATGGGTTTGCAGTGAACAGCATGGTTAGAAAGAGAAAGAAAAGACAAAAAGTGTAAGCAGATGGTAGGGCAAAGCCCTAGGGGGGGAGGAGCAATGTTATACCCTGGGATCGAGAGATCTAATAATGCTCTGTTGAGCTTCCCACCTGTGGTTTACTTACAGACAATGTTATCTCATCTCCCTAACCCATTGTGTGTTCATTGGCTGTAATGACAGTACAGGGACCCACACAGGGATGCAATCTGCTCCCTTGAGAAGCCAGGCCCTGGGAATGGCTCAGCAATCAGTGCTCTTGATCTCTCAATCACACCCTACTCTAAACAATATGAAACACTGTGATCCACCCGGGGGATTTGAGATGAAGTTTTAAGCTTTACAAACAGCTCATAAATCCTGGATGAAAAACAAAATTGGGCAGCTCTGATAATGTTAGAATGGCTAAATAACTCTTATTTTCCTGTTGAAGGACCCCTGAGTACATGTGAACCATCTTGCTGTTGTTTTCAGTATGAAAATCCTCCTTCACTTGTACTAATCCTGTTAAATATACCAGTGATTCCAGACAGAGGGTCCAGACAGCATTAAGTCAGAACCGATCATGAGCATAGGGTAGAGAGATGTTTCATGCTTTAGGTTTCATGATCCTTAACTTCTCTTATCAATACTCCCACCATACACACTGCCCTAAATCCCTCTGCTCACCCAACACACTTTAATCCTCACGTGGAATGCAGCTGACCCTTGCCCGTTGCCTGGAATGTGCCACAATGAGGGTCAGGTCAGATGCTACAGCTTAAGTTAACGTTCCACACATATGCCTGCAAAGATAACCAAAAAAATTTTTTTTGAAAATCTGACTAAGTTTGTAAGGTATCTAAAGTATGTGAGGTTCTTACGATTAGTGATATTCTCATTCCTGAATCCCTTCTGTAGTGGTTTGTGTAAATTTTATCCTGCGCTAGTTTCCTTTTCAGCTCTTACCGAGGACCTCAATGCATCTCCAGATCTCCACTGCTGATGCCAGATTCTCTTACACATTGTGTTTGTGCTCTTTAATCCTCTACCTGTGTTTGCCAAACAAAAGAAGACATTGTGTCAGAGGATCAAATAGTTGAAGCACGCCCAGGCACTCCTGGAAGTATCTTCCCATTCCTGAGAACAAAGGAATAGAGAGAAAGAGGGGTGAAGAGATAAAGACACATCCTTAAATGCTCTCCTACACCACTGAGAATTATCCCAGAAGTCTTTCTCCAGTTCAACAGTGCCATACTGATCATAATGGACATATTTTGCAACCTTTATCAGTTTATCCTTTATCCTTCTTCATTACATTTTTTTCTCCACCTGAGATAACTCTGTCATGAGCAGCAAATTTTCTTTCCCAGAAAGGATCATAAATTTTGAGTGTTAATTATCAATAATATATTAATATTAATTATATATTAATTAAAAATCAATGCTGTCTCTCATCAATATAACTGAATTTGCTTTCCTAGCATCTCCTTAACCTTTCATCTGTTCATTTCAGGCAGTTCATCTGGTCTGTGTTTCAAGTTTAAAGCCTGATAAGCTGTTTATGCTCACTAAAATGACACTATTATTAAACTGGTACACTTTACTTCAACAACAAATAGAATAAAAAGCGCTGTTTAATAAGCGTTTATATTAGGAAATCAGAATCAGCGCCGGCCTTATTATAATTAAGAATAATAGAGATAATCAAGGTATCTGAATATGTTTTTGTAATGTTTTGTTTTGAAGAGTTGAATGTGTTTTTGTAATGTGTTGTTTTCTACTTAAAAGCCTTCCAAGTAATTAAAGCAAAATATTATGTAATGTTTCATATTAAAGAGCATTTCATGTTCAAATCAAAGCAAAGGCTAATTAAATCCACAAAACATGCAAGAAAGTAAAAGATATTAGAAAATCTTATGAAACCCCATTAATGTGCACATGATCAATGGACGGCGGCTGAGTGATGAGCACTGTCACCTCACAACAAGAAGGCTTTGGGTTCAAATCTCATGGCCAGCAAGCACCTTCTTGCCTGGAATGTTTTCTTTGTTGCTGTGTGGAGTTTCCTTTGGGTACTCCAGTTTCCTCTGACAAATGAAAAACATGCACATTAGGCTTATTACTCTAGATTGCTTAAATGTGAGTGTGAATGGTTGTTTGTGTATGTGTTAGCCCTGTGAGAGACTGACGACTTGTTCAGGTTGTACCCCGCTTCTTGTGAAAAGTCTGCTGGTTCTGTCTCCAACTTCCCCCACGACTCTGACACATAACTAATGAATGGATGAAAAATATTGAGTTTTAGTTCAGAATGGGAAAGAAGCAGTCCACTACAACAAAACCACTGCTATTGTATATATTAACCAATCAAATGAACCCCAGTGCTTGTCAGAAAAATCGTCAGCAAATATTGATATTTGCTATTTAATTCTCTAGCTATACTAATTATACTGTTGCCATAGAGTTTGCAGAAAAAATAGTTGGATAATATCATAGTGAGTCTGTATTTGCACTTTTAGGGCCTTTTGTAGGGCCCATAATGTATTTTATTGAAATTATTATCAGCTCATTCGGTTCAGTATGATAAGTTTTGCATGAATATTAGCTTCTGTATATTTGTTTTTGATTGATATGATTAATCAATGAACAGTGTGAAAACAGCTGGAATATCTGAAATCAGCAAGATTAACACAAGATAGACATGCTTATCAGACTGAGCATAGAGGGATAAGAAGCACTCCATTCTTTCCCAGTGTCATAACAAACAGCCATTGCTTTGAAGACACAAAAATATCTCATCTCGAGGATCACATTTAGATCACACACAGAAGGATGAAATTGTTATTCTCATATCTTCCAATGTTGACATGGTATTTTGGGGGATGGATGGATGGATGGATGGATAGATAGATAGATAGACAGACAGACAGACAGACAGACAGACAGACAGATAGATAGATAGATAGATAGAGTAAAACATCCAGGCAGAATTATCTTGAGCACATTTACAAGGAAAAGTTAATTAAACAAAAATACAGATAGATTCAGCATCATTTAGAGGCGAAAACAAGAGAAGGAAAACTGTGACTGGATTTTTTTTGTAAAACTGATGAGCTGGTATGTACAGGCAGGAAACTAGCCTGATCTCTGAGCCTCCCTTCTCTTATCAGAGCCTGGCCAGACGCCGGAGCCCAGTCTACCAGCGGGAGGCTTGAGGGAGGAATCACATGCATGTTGTTAGCTTGTGAACCACAGACAGCGGCCATGTGTTTACCAGCTTCCCCTTATCCTGCCACACCAGCCATTATTCAAGATTTACACCACTTTGTTTTTATCAACTTTCACATGTGACCACAACTGAAGACAATAATTGAGGCTAGTCTAAAAGTCAATAGAAATAAATGCTCATTTGTGAGTAGCCGAATTAATTTGAAACTTTCAGATGAGAGATTTGGATATGGTTTGGACTGAAAATCCACAATAGCAGTCTACTAAATTAATTATTTATATCTGCTAAAACAAAAGCCTAGGAACGCAGACTCCAGCACACACACACACACACACACACACACACACACACACACACACACACACACACACACACACACATTTTTTTCTTGATCTGCTCTAAAATACTCTTTGAAAGAAGATTAAACAAACCTAAATCATGCTTTAATTCAGGCCTGGTATCAGCATGATAAGACACGAAAGATGTGGGATGTTTGTAAAGCATACCAATGGAAAAACAACAAAAACATCATCTAAATGTTCCACAGCAGCACATCCGGTGCACTGCGGCTACCCCTGTGTCCAGCAGCGTTGATCTGTTTGCTTTGTGGCTATCAAGTGGAAAAAGTGACTCATGGTGTGACTCGGCAAGTCACAACCCGCTGCCACTGTTGGCCTCGATATTTAGCGGAGTCCAGCATAAACATCAGTGAGTTTAGCAGAACTGGGCAAACTTTCCCTCTGTGCACTGATGCACACACTTCCTGCCAGAAGAATTAGTGGGTGAAAGCTCAAACTTTTATTCAGACCATCAGTTCAAGAAGTAATGGCTGAAGTAATAAATATATGCACTAAAATTCCAAAGAGAAAAACGAAGGTGAGTCTCATCATAGCCATACTGAGCACTACTGATTATTACACCCTTCAGCAAGGATGCACAAAACTACCTGGCACTGTTCAAATACCCTAATAAAGTAACCAAAGAGACACAATGGGTGGCAACCATTATTTGTGTACCAAACAGGTAAACAAACAGGGTTATTCTTTTCACCTAAATAATGAGTGAATTTTATTTGTTCACTTTATTAGATTGTTTACACAGGGCTGGGTAATTCTTCTGAAGCCAACCTAAAAGATACTATAGACAGTAAAGAAAATGAAGTCCCTGCCCTCCTTCATCACTGCCTCCAGGTATTTCCATTTTGATTATTTTACATTAGCTTAGCTAACTGCCTTATACGTATGGGTGTGTGTTTTCTAATACTGTATCCAATTAGAAATCCTACAATCCTGTCAGCAGAGCTCTTGTCAGCCATCAGACTATCCTTAACCATGATTTTTTTTTTATATTTCTAGATGTGGCCTAAAATTGTATCAACAAACAAGTAGAATAATATTAGACAGGGATAAATCAATCATCTTGTAAATATCATTCATTCATTCGTTCATCTTCCAAACTGCTTGGTCTCACTAGGATTGTGTGTGTGTGTGTGTGTGTGTGTGTGAGTGTGTGTGTGTGTGTGCGCGCACATGGTGGTGGTGGTGGTGGAGGGGTTTACGACAGGGTATACTCTAACACACAATGCACACACAAACATTCACACCCACACACACATAGGGGCAATTTGGAGCAGCCAATTAGCCTACCGTGCATGTGTTTAGAATGTGGGAGGAAACTGAGCTACCCAGGGGAAACCAACGCAAACACAGAAAAAAAAAAACATAGAAAAGCACCCTTGCCAGGCACATGGCTTGAACCCAAGACCTTCTTGCTGTGAGATAAGAGTGCCATCACTAAGCCACTGTGCCACCCAGGTCAGATTTCCTTCATGCCTAATCCCTTAAAGCATGAACAAGAGCACATGTTCCAAAGGCACTCTGATGGATCTGATCTAAAATGGATCACATGCTTTTATGTACATGCTAACCACTGATCCACTGAGCCACCCAAATATGACTGATGCTAATCTTTTTATAATAATGTTATAACATGCATTAAACATTTTCATTGATCAATAAAATAATTGCTGCATGTGTTTATATCCAAGTTTATATCCAAAGTTTAAATTTTAAAAATGCACAGGGTTCACTGATTTGTACCCTTTACAGTTTTCTTTGGGTAGCACAGTGGCTAAGTGGTTACCATGGTTGTCTCACAGCGAGAAGGTTCTTGGTTTCAATTTCAGCCTTTTTGTGTGAAGTCTGTATGTTTTCCAGCACTTGCATGGGCTTCTTCTGGGCACTCCGGTTTCCTCCCACAGTCTAAAAACATGCATATTAAGTCCACTTGTTACTCTGAATTGGCTACAAGTATGAATATAAGTGGGAAAAGTAATCTGTGTCTGTGTTAGCACTAAAGTAAACGGGGGACTTGTTTAGGGCGTAACCTCATCTGTTGCACAAAATCAGACAGGACTGGCTCCAGCTATTAATTAATAGCATTCATTCTAAACCAATGTTAAATAAAAATTTCTCATCATCATCATTCTATCCCTTTAATCAAATCTGTCTGTTAGCAACTCTATTATCATATATTATTATATATTTTTCTGGTGTGGTTTATACAGGGTAGGTGGCCAGGTCTTTCCCTAATCATCCGATTTACCTAGGCTTTAAAACGGCATACAACTCGGTTGCCACAGTTGCATAACTGGGAAGAACCATTCACACCAAAGGGCAATATGAAATACCCCATGAGCCTAATGTGCATGTCTTTCAAGAAAATTGAGGCACATGAAGGAAACCCATGAAAGCATAGCATAGAAATATGCAAACTTTACACAGAAACACCCTCACTGGGCAAAGGGAACCTAGGACCATCATGCTGTTAGGTGAGGGTACCTACCACTACACCACAATACCACCTATATTTTCTTAAACAATTGCATAATGTTAAATATGTTTAGTTGTGTACAATAAATTTTTTTTTAATTATTAAAATATGTTTACATTCATTCATTCATTTTTTGCCGAATTGCTTAATCCTTAAATTACTCACCGGCAGATGTTCTAATCACCACACCAACATGCCACTCATGTGTTGACAATGTATATAATATTCTTTTCCAATTGTTAAGTGCTGATATGTACACTGTACACTATATGACCAAATTTTGCCAAGATTTAGCTGTAACAATGTAAAAGGAACTAATATATAAGAAAATCCCACATACTATATGGTCCCAGAAATCCAGGAAATATGACATCATAAATGCATCACAAATGGACTCACCATATTTTGTTAAATCAGCAATACACCCAACAACTGTTACATTAAAAACCATCATTTGGTATGTTTTCCTCCTGAAAATGCTAGCACACCTATACACAGCTCCAAAACAGTCTCCTTTCTGGTGCTTTTGATTTGATTAATCAGTGCTTTTAAGCAAGTGAAGGGCTATTATTCATTTCCTGCCTTCAGAGGCAGATTTATATCTCCCATGGCACAGACCCAGTGGAAATAACCTCAGACAACTTTCGCCTGTATTACTGCAGACATACGAGTGATAGAATCTGCAGGCCTGAACTTATTGCTGGCCCTACCCAGAGGAAATAGTTTATCGTTGGCATTACTGTGAAACAATGCTAATGTGTGGTGTGATGGATTGTGTACATGCTTCCAGGCAGCCCTAACAGGAAGTGTGGAGGAGGGTGGCCAGCATCGCCACATCACTTTCACCCTCCTTAGTGAGAGATACATCATAGGACCTTAAATTAAAGCTCTCCAGAAAGCACTGTATACCATTTTTCATTCTTTGAATTAGAAATCAAAGACAAACATACAGTAATGACTGATTTGATGTTCTGAGGTCTTCTGCCTGTTTTGTTCCTGAGGGTTTGTCCACTGCATAGAAATGATGGTTTACACTCTGGGAGGAAAGAACTGATACATATCTGTTTACTTTTTAACTTAGGCAAGTTTTCCTAATAGCACTTTAGAACCCAAGGAAATTTATAGGTGTTGTGATTTATTAATGTTCAGGCATTACATTTTCGAAAGTGCGATATTTCTAATGCTATAGTGTTATTTATTCAAACAAATTGGGATAATTTGCACAGGCTAATGGTGCATTAAAATTCACATACAGTCAAACAGTATACACAATGCATTGCTTTGTTATGGAACACTGAACAACATGTAAGACACCCAAATAAATACTTGAGGGTTCAGATTTAACCCAGATTTAACACTTTCATCTGAAAAAAAAAACATTTTATTGGAATTGAACAGATAAAGAACAAAACATTTTACGAGCATTTATTGATTTTATATATAGTGATATTGTGATATAAAGGGTAAGTGGCAGCATGACTCTCTGTATGTAGTTTTACATTGTCCTTTTCCATTTGTCCATTTTGGTATTTCTCTGGGTTCTATGGTTTTCTCCACCTCCGAAAAAAAGTGCCTTTTTGTGCACTCTGGAGTGGCTACTGTAAATTCTGTGTGTGTGTGTGTGTGTGTGTGTGTGTGTGTGTGTGTGTGTGTGTGTGTGTGTGTGTGTGTGTGATAGACTGGTGATAGAGGTGTGCATGGGCTTCTTTGGACCCACAAAGAATTCAACAAGGCCAAATGTTTGTGGACTCTTGTCTATCATACCGAAGCTTTAAATAAAGAAGCCCACATGAACCATATTTAAGAAACAATGTTTAATAATACAGTGCTTGCATGTGCGTGTCTGCATGTATTACAGTGCTGACTGGCTGTTTGCTCGTTGACAGGAACTTGACATCTGGGACTGTATACTAAACTTATGAGGTTTTTGTCATAGTTTTATTTTTTTATTAAAACAACATCCAAACAAGAACAAATGAAAATTATTTTCTAGACTATATTTGGCAGTGGGGCGGCACGGTGGCATAGTGGTTAGCACGTCCGCCTCACAGCAAGAAGGTCCTGGGTTCGATTTCCAGCTCGGGCG
>JAOUQZ010000028.1:13742066-13755456 GCA_028564935.1 Neosilurus hyrtlii | reverse complement strand
CACACACACACACACACACACACAGAGAGAGAGAGAGAGAGAGAGAGAGAGAGAGAGAGAGAGAGAGAGAGAGAGAGTCCTCTCCTCATCTTGCTCACACCAGGAGACAGGTCATACGTCTTGTCTTAGTGAGCACCATTATATCAAAGGCTTAAGCACATCGAGTGTTTGCAGTCTCGTTGGTGCTTGAACCAGAAGTGGTCAGTGTTAATGACAGTGGTTTGTCACTGATTGCTTGCAGTCATGGAGCATGTCCTGTGAACATCAGTTTCCATGCCCTCAAAGCTAAAGTCATGAAGTCGTGAATTCGATCGGCACACACGGGTGCCAGTCTGTACCTTAAATGGAGCCAAGAATTAGTCATTGTGGTACTGTTGTAAAGTGACATTGTGAATGGTGGTATCCATAGCATACTCAAGGGACAATATCAACGCTGCAAATGACTCAGTGTGGAAATTAGCATAAAGCTGAAACTGACAGGAGGAGGGCAGTCCATTCTTACGACCTGGTGACGAGCAGCCTGCGCTTTCTTTAATACAGCTGCCGTGTGCGTGTTTGGGCAGCCCTCAGACAGTTCTGCCTACAGCATGTCCTTTCTAAGGCCATGAATGGAGGCCCTTAGAAGCTCTGATAGATGGCCTTCATTTCAATAAAAATGGCCTTCCTGCAGAAAGAGGAGAAAGGAGAGCCACCACACTGTATGGCACACACCACACAAAGGCCCTCAACCACCCCTTTAGAGAATCTAAATCCCCCTCTTAACCAGCCTGAGACAGAGGCTAATCATATAGCGAGAGCGAGAGGAAAAAAGAAAAGTGCTTGGGGCTGAAGTGTATTTTTTATATGTGCTGTTAAAGCAGAGACTCTTTTATGCATTAACACTTTGGTCTTGACATCATACTGTAAACAACCACAGTAAAAAGTTCTGAGAAAGGGATCTCTACCTTGGTTGTTATCAACAACTCCGTCAAGAGCCAACGCAAAAGACAAGAGCAAACTAAACAGAATGAGTCTCTTAACACCAGCGTTTAATAAATGCAGTGCCAGAAGGTTTGGCAGATCCATGCTAATTCAATTTCGCCAGGCTCTTTGGATACATACAAAAGGATGATGTAAGATCTCTGGGAAATGGATTGTGTGCTATTAAACGTGCTGGTGAAATCACTGCTGCAGGTCTTAGTTTATGGCTAATGTCTCAAAGTTATTCTGACAGATTGGAACCCAAGCAAAATAAATACTTTATAAATTAGTAAGGCCCTGCAGTGGCCTGTTGAGCTGTCCAGGGTGTACTCTGCCCTCACCCACAGTCAGCTGAGATGAGAGCCAGCCTCCCCGTGACCCTAATTACGATTAAGCAGCTTAGTAAGTGAGTGAATGAATGAATGAGTATGATTAAAAAGATACATCCTCTGGTTCTCAGGTTTGGGAGGGGAAAATTCAGTAAAAAAAAAGACACATGAGAAATTCTGCACAACAAAAAGTCCTGAAGATTTTTATTTGTGAGTTTACATGAATAGAACTCAAGCTCCTAGCATTAACATAGAAAGAGAAATTCAGCATAAATTCTGTCTCTTTAAAACATTATTTTTCAAAAGTTAAGGTCAAAGTGCAATTTATGAGATATCAGATGTATTATATTACTTTCACACAATGGCTGCTTGTTTATTCATGCCACATATAAACAATTCATGTCCAGATTCTATAGCCTAAATTGTAGATGAGATAAAGTGGGAAATTATGGTAGTGGTGCTGGTGGTGGTGGGAGGGGCATGATGGCGTAGTGGTTAGTGCTCCCTCCTCACAGCAAAAATGTCCTGGGTTCAAGCCCTGTAGTTGGCAAAGGTGTGTGGCGTTTGCATGTTCTCGTCAAGCTTGCGTGGGATTTCTCTGGGTGGTTTAGTTTTCTCCCACAATCCAAAACCATGCACAGTAGGTCAACTAGCTACTTTAAATTGACCTATGTGTATATGTGAATGTAAATAAATGTTTGTCTGATGGAATATGTACTGTAGAGGGTTTGCAATCCAGTCAGGTATAGAGATTGCCCAATACAGCCCAAAGCAATCGATGGTGCAAAGTTACTTAGACAGAGATGGATAAAAATACAAAATGCTTTGTTTGGCAAATATTAGCTGAAAAAACTCCATCTGGAGAATGATCCTGGATTTATTCATTTATTCACTTGCTGAACAGCATAAACCCATCTCTGCTGACTCTGGGCAAAATCTCTTCAATCCATCGCATGCAACACACAAATATTCACACTCACACTAACAGCTGGGGACAATTTGAAACAGAAAATTAGCTTACTAATATACTTATGTCTTCGGACTGTAGGATTAAACCGGAGTACCCAGAGGAAACCCAAGCAAGCACATGTAGAATACGCAAACTCTAAGCAGAAATACCCTTACAGAAATACCCGTACTGGATTTATGTCATATTAAAATACAAACGAGACTATATGGATTAAATGATCATATTTAAATAATGGTCCAAAGGTGTTATTCTTTTAAACCACAGCAATCATGATCTTAACAAATGCAAACAAACTGATGGCATAAACAAAACTGCAGTTGTATATGAAACATTTTGTTTCGATTTAATTACTTTTACTTTCGATGAATGCAGTGCCCATGTGGCTCCTTCCCTGTTTTATGATATAAACCAGATTTAATATTTTGTAACCACAGCCAAATCCATTCAATCTCTACAGCTTGTAATGGTTACCATATACCCCTTAGATGTATCACAGACCAGTAAAGCACTAAATAATAGTCTTAAAGCATACAGACTCCACAAGTAGGGCTACGACTATATGACTGAAGGGATTAAAGGAAAGACTCTTTTGTCACACTGTCCAAACTGTCTCATATCTTGTGCTGTGTACATGTGGCCCAGTGTCCAAACTTGGATCTCTTTCCTGTGCGTTGAAGTAGTGCTCATTAGGGCCTGCCTTGCTATTGCTTCTACATTGTCTTGCTGTCGGAGACCCGTCCTAAATCTCAATAGACAGCTCTGGCGCAACACAATAGGCTTCATTGTTGGAGTCTGAAAGGCGAGCATGTGCTTTGCTAATGCCATACCCGCGACAGCCAACCTCCAGGACAACTTCTACATTCAGTCTTTGATTAAGGAGGCACATTTAGGCATGGATGACTTCCTCAGAGGTGCCTGGAGGTTGTGGGAAAGGGGCGCAGAGTGAGCATGGGCTTATGTAGTCCTTCTGCCACCCTTGGTGAACAGAAGCTGGGGTTATTGATACACAGATCACCCTGGCCAATCACAAGACATGACTGCAACATGTGACTGTTTTGGATAGACTACAGATATATATATTTTTATTTGAAGCTGTTATCTGCTTGTCCAATAAAACCGTGGATGCCACATGAATGGTGCAGAGTATAATGGTTTTAAAACCAAGAATCAAAAGAAGTATTCTCACAGTTTTATTACTGTAGGCGATGTTCTCATAATCACAATAAGGGTAGACAAATCTGGCAGTAAGATTTATCTCTAAAACCTTGAGACTAAACATTTAAAAAAGGAATAAACAAAGATGGAGGCACAGGGGAGGTTTTCCCAGAACATAGATATCTCGTGATGTTTATCACACTTAAATGATCTCTTGGGATCACACCCTAGTCTAGCAGCTGGCTCATGAAATTGAAAAAATAAACTGAAACAAAAAAATAAGCCCTTTGTGTTAAGACCTTTTCTCTGACGCCATCTGAATGAAAACATTTGTGGGTTTGGTGTAGACGGTGTGGTCATCAGCTATGTGTTTTTCAGAACACTGTACATTTTCCACTCACATTCATTCCACTGTAGCTATTAAACTGAAGCTCAACACCTCCCGGTGCTGGTGTAATCCACGAGCTCGAGCACGTGGGTTACTGTGTGTGGTCAATCTTCAGAGCAGAATCTAGTTAAAGTCTTTGGCTCCAATGAGAGACTTGTTGAATGCTGCTGGCTTGTTTTCAGTGCTGACAAATTACTCGCCTTTAGTTTCCTTTCGAATCCTCAAACCGTGCCATTTCTCCATTAGTGTTCCCTGTACACACACCCTTTAAATGCACCTTCAATCTTATTGTAGCTTCCTCACACACCAAGCTGACATTTAAAGTACCTACAGTAAACCAAGAGTGATTGAAACTCACCTCATTTTTCCTATACATGATTCTACAGGAAAGGAAAGAATTCTATATGGGCCAAATTTACAGCACTGCAAACCCTATTGGTGCTTTTAACGTTATTTTTCAGCTGACCCGAAATGTATTTGTTGGAGTTTCATAATAATCTGGAGACAGAGGAGAATATTCAAATAAATTATGCAACATGATTTTCAAAGAAGGCAAATTACAGCAAATAGCACTACTGTTTAGAA
The DNA here is from genome assembly GCA_028564935.1 of Neosilurus hyrtlii. Classification (NCBI taxonomy): domain Eukaryota; kingdom Metazoa; phylum Chordata; class Actinopteri; order Siluriformes; family Plotosidae; genus Neosilurus; species Neosilurus hyrtlii. The sequence goes on along the minus strand of JAOUQZ010000028.1, from coordinate 13,751,069 downwards.
ACAGAAGAAACATGTGGGTCATTCTGTGAAAATGTACCTTTTGCATCCCTAAGAAATAATCGGCCTTATATTTGCTATAATAACAAATAAATGTGTAACTTAAAAATGTAATACTATCATGCATCCTTTCATAAATGTAACATCAAATAAAAGTTTATTAATTTATATTTTAAATAATTCAAATTACATTTGATCTAATATGGGTAAGTATTCTGGCCTGCCCCTCACCATGTTTGTTTATTTATTTATTTATTTATTTGTTTGTTTATTTATTTGTTTATTTATTTATTTGTTTATTTGTTTTAGCAGGACTTTAATTTTTTAAAATTAAACATTTGCATATTGTTTAGAGCATAATTTAATTATTAACTCCAAACATTTAAAACACTTAAAAACTCCAAAATATGACATAATCATAATGAAAAAAGGGACTGAAATACTGCACATGTATGTGTAAACTATTACATATTTCTAAATGAAAGTGAAATTTATAGTAGCACTTGTGCCTCTAACAGGGTTGACAAAAATATTAAAACATGAAACAAATAAACAGTCATAAAATAATAAACTAAATAGCCTGAGATGGCACAATATACTCACTCACTCACTTACTCACTCAATTGCCAAACCACTTAATCCTATTGGGGTCATGGGGAGGATGGAGCCTGTCTCAGTGAGCAAAGGCAGTGTACACCCTGGACATCCTGCCAGAAAACTGCATGGCCAACACACGTACTATTTGCATCTACTCACACCGGAGGCAATTTGGAACAGCCAATTAGCCTAATGTGCTTGCTTTAGCCTGTGGAAGGAAACCAGGGTACCCACAGAAAACCCACTCAAGCACAGGGAGAACATGCAGACTCCACACAGAAACAACTTAAGTGAGCCTGGGACTCAATCCCACAAACTTCTTTCTGTAAGACGGACACGTTAACCCCTACACCACCAGCACAATATAATTTCTTGTTATTTTAAGATGTCTTCATTTTATGGAAATTTGAAAGATGGTAATTAAAAAAAAAATTATTTGAAAAGGTACTGATTTTGTGAAATGAGTCATTTTTAAATCTGCTGAGATGTTGTGGAAATGAAAGAGCAAGAGAGACATTAATTGCAACTCCTCTATAGAACCAATAGTGGGGCGGGCTAACATGAGCTGATACCATTATTGTTTCCATTGTCACATCCAGTGCTTAGCTGTATGTACAGATGCTACTTCAGGTTTAGCAGCCCTGGAAATCTTACCCAAGGATTATCCATTGGCCAGATGAGGCCAACCCATGCTTAAGGTAGTGTCTGTGAATCGCGCGTGTGTGTGTGTGTGTGTGTGTGTGTGTGTGTGTGTGTGTGTGTGTGTGTGTGTGTGTGTGTGTGTGAGTGTGTGTGTGTGTGTGTGTTTCTGTCTGTCTGTCTGTCCGCAGTCCTCAAGTTATAAGAAATGTCTGTATAATTTATTTGCAAGAAATAGCCTATCACCTCAGTTTTAAGTAGAAGGTTTTAGACCAATAATGCTCCTGTTAGCATCAACCGGCTTTTGTATTGTATGTTGGCTCTTTATGTAAATAGTATAACTAATTGTTTTGGGGCACTGGTGGCCTGGTGGTAGGGTGCTGGATTACTAATCCCAAAGTTGGGGGTGCGAGCCCCACTATCAATGGGATGTCACTGTGATTTTTCCTTTGAGAATTGATTAAAAGGTTTTCCCTTGGCCCAACAGGACTCAACCAAAATGCACACTTCAAATAATGTCAATCTTTTCTCTTTTTTTCTTGCCCTGTAATATATCACATCTAATTTTACTTTTGGCGAAAAAGATTCCAAAAGTTGAGAAAGAAAGCAGAGTTGATGAGGCTGAATTTTGGTTCAGAGGGCTCACCCTTATTTCAAATAGTGCCTGCAACCAGATGTAGCCACAGAAAGTAAAGTGCAAAGCAAGTAATTTAAAGTTAAATCATGCTATTAATTATCTCAAAATGGATTATTTCAAAGTGTTAATAAAAAAATGAAACTACTATACCCCAAAGCTAAAAAAAAACCCATAAGAAAGTATATATTGAATGCGTCTAACTGGGACGTGAAAAAAAAAAAAAAAAACGCAAAAAAAAAAAACATGCGTCCATCTGGGACATTTGTGACAAAATGACATATAGACAAGGAGTATGACTATCAAACTGGAGATTGCACATTCAATCCAGGTTGATGCTGCAGCCATTCGTGTCCAGTAGTCCGTGGAAGCTAATTGGCTGAGCTCTCATGGTAGGGAGAGATGGCATACACTGTTGTCACCAGCAAATTTATGGGTGTCTGTGAGCTCACCTGAACAAAAGGGGCAGATAGCGCTTTCCCTCTGAGTGTGTTAGGCCACCTCCAAATGTGTATGCGCAGCAGTTCATAAAGAGGACGGAGGCAGAATCGCATGCCATGGAGGGGATGCTTACGCCCCTCCCTGCTTGGTGGAGATCGTATGTGCTAGGGAGGCAACACTTGATGGATAGGAAGTGGAAACAACTAAAATTAGGAGAGAAAAAATGGGGGGAAATTATAATACAATAAATATAATTAAATAATCATTATTATATATTTATAATATAATAAAATAAAAAATAGCCTAATAACCTTATTAGTTTAGTCAATAAATAGTATGTATTATGTCACCCAGCAGTGTCAGTACCCATTTCCTTGATTTCCTTTCATTCACTTATCCTGCGCTAATGTTCTAATCATTCTTGTTCAACATGTAATGAAAGATATCTTACCTGTAGCACTGATTCATCACATTCAAATTGAAAAATCCTGACTAATGTTGGATACGGGGGAAAACAATGTGATCAGTACTTAACTGCCTCAAAGATCGAAGAGTTAGTGTGATGTGTCATGGCCATTAGTGTCAATCTTGTATTATTCCCTTTGGGAAAAGGGAATAATGTCTAATGGTGCAGAACAAGCAAAACCAGCTGGTGAGAGAGGTGTTGGTTTTCTCCTCATGACTCACATTTGAAAGTGAACAGAACAAGGTGTTTCTTTGTAAGTAAAACACAATGTCACATACAGCAGCAGGCAAAAGGGTTTTATACACAAAATTAGACCTCCTGAGCTCTAACTAATCAACCACTTTATTTGTAAACCCTCAGGTGCTGTTCAGTCATCTGTGGAAAGTGTTTATAGCTCACCTGAGTTGCTTGCTTGCATTATGTAAAAGCCCCAGATGTTCACAATGCTTTCCTTAAATAGCTCCAAATGTGGAGAAAGTTTACTTAATTCTTTGCGACTCTCCTCATGGGAAATCAGGATCTCTGGAACCTGGGATAATACAGTGTTTCCCACGGTCACTGGACAAGAGGAACCTGCTCTCATATATATATATATATATATATATATATATATATATATATATATATATATATACAGTATGTGTGCTAACTGGCCCTCGACAAGCAACATTAAACCTCACTATAGCACATTATGTGAATTCTGAATAAATTATGATCCTTTTGAGAATCATAAATTCTGTCAGGCTATAAACAGTTGTGAGGAGCTGGCTCAACAAAGGTCTTCCTTTGCACACTGTCTCTGAGAGATGGAGAGGCAATGTTAAGTGGATGACTCTAAACAAGAAGGCTCTTAGTTAACTACGAGGAAAGATCAGGTCCCAGTTCTCCTTATAAATCTTTTCTGTGGCCTCAGTCAAGGCTGTCAGGTCCTATTGAGCACACTCAATGCCTGAACGGCTGCTGGGGTCCACCCAATCAAGGCTGGTTTGAGGAGAAGATGAGCCTGCGTATTTGCCGTTTGCCTGGGAAATGAACCGAGATCCAAATTTGAGCGCCAAATAGAGCAGAAGATTCTATCAATTAGCCAGCACAAGTGTCCAGTTTGTATATAAGAATGAGCAAGTGCCAGTGAGCAGACACGATAAATCAATGCCTAACAGGTGGTGGCCATTTCCTTGTGTTGTTTCTTGCTTGATTATGCATACCCCTAATTTGCTGATCTCATGGAAAAACTGACTCATGCATTCTTTATTTATAAACTAATATTTTTTGTGTCTCACAAACTCCAAGAATCCATTAGGAGGTAAATAATATAGAGGTAACTGACACTTGAATTTATGATCACATTAAATGGAAAAAATATTCACTCATTTGCTGAACTGCTTAATCTTACTAGAGTCATGGGGAGGCTGGAGCTTATCTTAGCTGACTCTGGGCAAAGGTGGGGCACACCCTGAACAGATTGTCTGTCCATCACAGGGCCAACAAATACAAATAACCACTCACATTCACACCTAGGGGCAATTTGGGATAGCCAAGTTTCCTTATATGCATTTTTTGGACTGTGGGAGAGAACCAAATTACCAAGAGGAAACCCACGCAACCATGGGGGGAACATGCAAACTCCTCACAGAAACGTCCTCGTGGGGCTGGGACTGTTCTTGCTGTAAGGCAGACATGCTAACCACTATGCCACCGTGCTGCCCAAATGAAAAAACAGAACTATAAAATATATTTGTGACATGTCTGACTTTCCTTGCTGAGAAACACACCAACTGCATGAAAACCAGAGCTGTGGTTTGTTTGAATGAAATGTACAGCATTATAAAAATAAGTATACAAACCCCTTCAGAATTCCATACTTGCATTTTTGCCCATGAAGTGATGAAGACAGAGAGGATTTGGGAAGCTCTACTTTGTGTTCCTTGTTCTCCTTGTCATGTAAAGCCACTGAAGAACAAAGCTATTGTGTCTGCTTCATGTTACAGAGATGCAGTACTGCTGGTCTCACATGGAGCTACATGTGTTGTTTTCTACTTTCTACATTTTAGTTTTGTTAGTTCTGAAAAATAATTTCTGTAAATCATCAAAAGTGACAAGCCCAATATTCTTGGACATTTATGCCATGCTCGTAAAAGCATCTCTGTACACTGTTCAGCCAAAAAAAAGTTGCACATACAAATATGTTGTTCCACCTTAAGCTTTTCTTACACCACATAAATGTCATGCATTGTTTCAACAAATTTAAGCAACATAACATTAATTTCCATCCAGTGATGGGTTGATTTTTCACCGTTGTCTTGAACTGATGAGGGAAAAATGTAACTGCTCTATAAAGTCTTCTCCAGCACATCCCGAAAACTTTCAATAGGGTTAAGGTCAGGACTCTGGGGTTCCAATACATATGTGAAAATGATTCCTCATGCTCCCTGAACCACTCTTTCATTATATGAATCCCAACTTAATATCTGTGCCATCAGGGAAGAAAAAGTCCATTGGTGTGATAATTTGCTCATTCAGTACATTCAGCTCATTGGCTTGCTTCATTTTATTTAACACATTAATGTTGCTGAGCCTCGACCTAACCAACTGAAGCAACAATATCGTGGAGATTACATGTCACCTTGCCCAGGGGATTCGAACCCATGGCCTCCTAATCCTGAATTACACTTCAACAATATTTACTTTATGACAAACTTTCTTAACTTCCAAAATCCATGGTTCATGCCACACTGTCACCGAGTTGTCACTGCTGTCCCCCCAGTTCAGCTAACTGGGTTATTAAAGGCCAACCATGTCTCTCACTGTCTGTGGTGAGAGGCATATAAAAGAACCATTGCTGACTTTCGTAAAGGGTAGGAAATTGTTTGCCGTCAGTGTGTTTCTGCCCCATGGTGGCCTGGCAAGCTGTACAGGGTGTACTCTGCCCTCGCCCAGAGTTGGCTGAGAGGGGCGCTAGCCTCCTCACGATCCTAATTAGGATTTAGCAGTTCAGTAAATAATTGAATGAATGACAAGGTCCCATGGGGTCTATTGGATATTTGAAATAGACCCAATGCGGGCATGCTAACCACTATACCGCCTTGCCACCCAAAATTAAATATCTTAAATAGAATTTAATTCAGTGCTTCGGATTACATTTAATTTCAAACATTACTTATTTTTCTTACTTTGAAATATATATATATATTATATATATATATAAATGTTGTGTGTCAGCACTAACTTTTCAGGCAAAAAAGATTTTGCTACAAAATTAATAAAACACAATCAAAATTTTTCCAGCTCTTTCAATTTATTTCTTTTTTTTTTTTTTTTTAGATAAAACTACACACAAGGTACCTGTAAATTATTACTATTTCAAAAAGGCAAAGGGTCTTCACACCTGGAATTTGTTTAGTTATCTTTACTTTCCAGCATTTCTAAATATGTGACTTTTGCACAGAACTCTATATAATTTAATATCAAAAGTAAACATTAAATCTTAAATCTTTAATTATATACAGTATAGAGTATATACAGTATACAATTAAAAATCAAATCATAAGATTGCATTAAGTAAAAATTGATAGGGGATCTGTAATTTTCTTTCTTTGTGGAGAAAAGGGGATCAAATGTATGTTTGGGTGCAGGTTGATGAGCCACATTAGTCAGTCTAGAATCACAGTCCAGGATTTCCTGCTGCAGTAAAAACTACTGGCTCCTGAGGGGGTGGATTTCAGGAGCTCATAGGAGCCAGAATCAGTAGGAGGTGGATCAGGTATCAGGCTGGTGTGAGACTGGGGACATTTACGATCTCAGAGGAACTGTGGCAGGTCAGGGCAGTGACACAAAGGCGCCTGTAAGTGAAGTTTGACCTTAGGGCTGCTTACCTGCCAGGAGCACTATTATTAATACAAGGGGTTGGCTTTCAGCATGGGAAACATTGTGCACTCTGAGAGGCAGGGTCTCAGCTATGACCCTTGACCTCATGCTGAGCTTTCTCAAAGACTGTGATGTTTTTCAGTGAGCATACTTCAGTATTAATAAAAACAAAACGTGATCATGAAAGAGATATGATCTACACTGAAATGCTTAATTTCTCTTCAAAGCAGCCTGCAATAATATTTACAGTTATTGAGATGAAATATTGAAGATGAACTTTCTCATTATTCTCAATAGGTTGCTGTCAGTCCATAAACTGGCTAAAATTAACAACAGAAATAACTGGAACTCAATTGAAAATTTTTAAAGACCTTATAATGATTATATTTTGGATTGTTTGTAAAATGTTTGTACTGACTGCTTGTAATAAATTGTTTCTTTCTCTCTCTCTCTCTCTCTCTCACACACACACACACATACACACACACACAGCACAAATACTACAGTGGATGGAGAAAGCGCAAGATAAATTAATCAAAACATTTAAAGAGTAAGGATATGTATGTATGAACAAGACTAGTCAAGTTTAGTTTACTGTACTCGAGGCATTTCTTTGTAGAGTTTGCATGTCCTCCGTGTGCTTGCGTGAGTTCCCTTCGGGTACTCTGGTTTCTTCCCACAGTCCGAAAACATGCACAGTAGGCTAACTGGCTGTTCCAAATCGCCCCTAGGTGTGAGTGTGAATGATTGTGTGTATGTTGGCTCTGAGATGGCCTGGCAAACTGTTCAGGGTGTACCCCACGCTCACCCAGAGTCAGCTGAGATGGGCGCCAGCCTCCCCTTGACACAAAAGGATTAAGCGGCTTACAAAAGGAATGAATGTAGTACACAGGCAACTAAGCCAAACAAACAAACAAACAAAAAATAATTACCTAAGTATACTAGAAAAGCACTTGGAGAGTGCAGACCTCCGCCAAGGCCTTTCAGTACCCCCATATGGTATTGTAAGAAATGCAGCATTTTAAAAAATGCAACATTTGTTTATTATTTGAACCCTACAATGCAAACGTGCAGCCACTGATATGATTGCATTGTGTATAGGGCCTGCCTTGAATAAGAGGTCTTGTGCTCGGATGAGGAAGTATTAATAATTGGATAATTTTTGTGATAATTGGCCTGAAAGTTGTACAGAAAGTAATGAGATTACACCACTGAACGCAAGCCTGGAAGTTACGCTTTGGAAAGGTCCGGACACAGTAACTCAGATGAATACCTTGTCCACGCTAAAAAATCTTTAAGAATTCCCTGCATCCAGACAATAATCTGGATCACTGCCAAAATGTAATCAATTGCTCTTTGTATCATATCTGACCCTTCTTGAAAATTTCATTAAAACCCGTTCATAAGTTTTTGAGTAAAGTTGCTAACAGACAGACAGACAACCAAACAAACAAACAAACAAATAAACAAACCAACACTGTTGAAAACATAACCTCCTTGGTGGAGATCATAAAACAAGATTTTTATGGGGTTTTTTTGTTTGCTTGTTTTTTTTAAGTCTTGGCAGATGCCTATGAGCTCCAAGTCCAGGCAGGAGTAGAGCCTCTTTAAACCCTTCTTTAGGCAGTACTATGTGAAAACATAATGAAATGCAACCTAAGACAAGATTTTTATGGTTTATTTTTTATTTTAATTTTTTATCAGGATGGATGCAGGCCAGCTCCCAACGCAGGCAGGTTCAGAGCCTAAAAGCTACACAACGGTGTCTCTTTAAACCCTTTTCAGGAGTTTTGGTACTTTGCAGAAATATAATAAAATGCAAAAGAAATTATTCTTTTATATTTTATATTTACCTATTTTAACCATGAAAAAGACTGCATTTTCAGCTGTGCTAATTAGTGCTACAAAGTATTTTAGAATAGTTAAGTAGGCTACATGCTACATTGACACATGAGAAAACCCCGGCTCTGTAAAGGTGTTCACACTAATTCAAAATTTTAGTCTAAACTACAGAGATATACAAGAAGAACAGTCTAAAACTACATGTTTATAGTTTATATTTAGATATTTTAACCATGATAGAGACTGATCATTTGAGCTGTGTGCTTTGAGATGAGCTCTCTATGTGCTGTGGAGCTAATGGAAATACAAGAAAAACAAACTATAAACGATATGTATTGTTTTGAAGCATGATAATGATGACACTGCCTGCTCAATTGCCCATGAAAATCTCTCTCGTTTTTTGATTTAAGCATTATCTATGTCATGTCATGTCATGTCATTTTCTTAACCGCTTAATCCTAATTAGGGTCGCGGGGAGGCTGGCACCCATCTCAGCCAACTCTGGGCGAGGGCAGAGTACACC
>JAOUQZ010000028.1:13730920-13741791 GCA_028564935.1 Neosilurus hyrtlii | reverse complement strand
CACCATAGACAGTGAGAGACATGGCCGGCATTTGATAACCCAGTTAGCTGCACTGGGGGGGACAGCAGTGACAACCCAGCAGTGGCCCGGTGGTAGGGTGCTGGCTTACTGATCCCAAGGTTGGGTGTTTAATCTCCACTATCACTGAGTTGTCACTGCTGTCCCCCCGGTGCAGCTAACTGGGTCATCAAAGGCCAACCATGTCTCACACTGTCTGTGAACCATTGCTGTCATTCATAAAGAGTAGGCCATTGTGTTGCTGTCAGCATGTTTCTGCCCTGCGATAGCCAGGCAAGCTGTCCAGGGTGTACTCTGCTCTCGCCCAGAGTTCAGCTGAGATGAGCGCCAGCCTCACCGGGACCGTAATTATGATTAAGCGGTTGAGAAAATGAATGAATGAATAAATTTATAATCTCAAGACAGTTGACCAATCAGATCACGCCAATCCCATGTTGTATATATGAACAGACAATATTCACTCTGCGATGTTTGAGTGTTTGAATTTTTATATATTTTTTAATAAGCCATAAAAAGTTTTAGTTATATTTTTGTATATTCCCATGTAGTATATACTTCAATAATGCATCTCAGGCTCGGTGGATACCTCTGAATAGTCCCTGCAATGTTCTGTCTTGGGGGTCTTCAATAATATCCACCTCACCTTCTACAAATAATTGTTATTTGCATTGTGTAGTTAAAATTCACTCACTGAACAGTTATTGATATTAGAAACCTGTACACTTACACATTCATGCAATTATCCAAATAACCAATCAAGCTGCAGCAGTGCAGTGTATACAATCCTGTAGATATGAGCCTCCAACCTCAACTGATGTCTGACTATTGTATACTGTACTGGTTGCACTTATGTACATGGCCATTTTAATAACGGCAGTCTCTTAAACCACTTTCTGGAGACATTCGTTTAGTTTCCACTGCCAAAGTGCCAGTTTTTCTGTTGGCAAAATCTGTTTGGTTCCAGCACCAAAATACAGCCGGTCTGAAACCAGAAACCAGTGACATCAGCGGCTTGGAGTGTGCACCATTTTGAAACTATGACAACAGCTGAACTGAGCAACTTTCTCATCTATTTTACTGACATTGGGGGAACATAAGGTATAAATGATTGTCAAAATTAGGAAAATAATGACCAACTATTATAATGACATGTCCAGTATACTGATAAAATGTTGATACTGACTGTATCATTCTAAGAAAAATGTTATAATTTTAAAAACACATCTGACCAACACATCTTGTGTGTAATAACTGTGCATGATTAGTCGATGCTTAAACACTGACTGTGAAGAGTAAAATAAATTCTAAAAGATAGAACACAGTTTGTAAAATACTTCAATCATACACTGTGGGAGCTTAAAGGAATCGCTGTTTTACTGTGGATTTTCAGACTTATGCTAAAAAAATCAATTACAAGAGAGCACTCCAGAGAGGAGCTAAGTACAATGACATAGAAAATAATTGTCTTACTGATGGTGTGGATTAAATATCAATATATAATCGAGCATAAGATTAAACTGTTCTTACACAGAGAACACAAATGAGAATTATAATATATGCCAAACAATTATTAATGTATGAATTTACTGGTATGAATTACATGGCTTGTTTGAATAATTGATTTTGATTTGTCAAAAATGTAGCCACTGAATGATTTATTTATTATAAACAACAAGCCATTGTTAAGGTTTTTAATATTAGATTGCTATAGAGAATGTAAGTAAAAATTTGCTGCTTGGAAAACTAATGTACATGCCTTGGACTGTGGGAAGAAACCGGAGTACCTGGAGGGAACTGACACAAGCACTGGGAGAACATGCAAACACCACACAGAAATGCCTGAGCCTGGGACTTAATCCCAGGACCTTCTTGTTGTGAGGTGAACATGCCAACCGGTATGCCATTGTGCCGCCCTATTCATGTACACATGGGGCAATTTAGGTTAACCAATCAGCATGTCTTTGGACTGAGGGAGGAAGTCAAAACACCCAGATGAAACCCACACAAGCAAAGGGATAACATGCAAACTATACAGAGAAACTCTCTCACCAGCTAGGAGGCAAGAGTGCTATCCACTACACCACTGTGGCCCTGCATTGCTACTGGTAGCTAACTTTTATATAACCCAGTCATTACAGCTTGCTGGTAGTCAAATATTCCTCCAAGGCTGAATATTGTATGCCAAGATAGTGTATGGAATATTTACCATACACCAATAAGTTTCCTTCTTTATTTTTTGCAGTCTATTCTATATGTGTATAAAGACTTTCAGATTCTGACACTGAACATGTGCTGTGTAAGGCTGGCTCAGCAAGGCTGGCTCTCTCACTACATGACTGACTAGCCATACTAAAGTGGTGATTTACCCATCAGACACTGTATTATAACACCACATTGCCAAGACTAATTATGTGTAATCATGGCCTGTAATGATGTCTGCGTGTAGATCCTGAACATGTTGACTTTGGGTGGTAAAATTTCTCCTCAAAACCAATGAAACTTGTAAAATTGTCCCTGGTTGTTATTATTTTAATTACATAGAAATATTTTTCTGGTTCTCAGCATTGGCTTTTGTCTCTACCACCAGTTCCAGAGAGGTAAAAGTAAGCCAAAAAAGCCACACATTGGATAGTCCATATTGAAAGTGTGGTAATGCTGTAAGATACAAGGTAGATGTCTAGACAGTATGATGTGCTATGAATAACCAGCATGGCCTGATATAAAAAGGAAAGAATTAACAGTGTGCTCAACAGACACCCCTATCTGTGTGTGTGGTTTTTCCCACGTCTCACACCTCACCCTCAGTGTGTGAACTATGTGATTAGCATCACACACAATAAACACACACAGTGAATCACTCAGCGTTTTCCCAGCACATGCACTCTATCCAGCTCAGCAGTTTGAGAGAAATCCCTGTGAGATTCTCACGCACCACCATTCCCTATTCTCTGTCATTCCACTCCATCATGGCCATCCTGACTCTCTCACTGATCCTATTGCCAACTGTATCAATTCCCAGTACTTCCATTCTTTCCACTGGCAAACACTGGTAAGTTATGTTTTCTGAACACAAAAAAAAGCACTGACAGAGCCAGCAAGAGCAAGTGAGTGTGTGAGAGAGAGCGTGTGAGAGAGAGAGAGAGAGAGAGAGAGGGAGAGAAAGAGAGAGAGAGAGAAAGAGAGAGAGAGAGAGAGAATGATTAGCTATTATTAATGGCTTCCATTAAGGAAGTGTCTGGTGTCACCACTAATCTCTATTATATTTACATAAGCTTAAGATGCAGTGGAGCATCCATGGCACCGGGATGTGCATAAGCAGATGCTTCCCACAGAGCAAGGGCAACAAACAAAAACGGAACTATGGGAAATAGCATGCAGGGTAAAAAAAGGGCAAAGACAGACTCAGAATCAACTCTGTAGCAATCATGCAAATGTGTTTCTCCAGATAGCAGAGCACTGCATTAATTAACAGAGATCAGTGAGCCATGCTGAAATATCCTAGTTCAGTGTGTGTGTGTAAATCTAAAAAAAGAAGTCGACCTAAAAAAGGATGATAAATAAATACACCCAAAGTAAACAGGCAATGTTGTTTTGCTTCACTGGCTCAGCCCGCTGTTTTCCAATGTCACATCATCACATTTGGCTTTCATTACATGCAAAAATACACATGCAGAATAAAGAGATTAAGAGAGTCTTCTAAAGTTTGCTTGAGGTAATTGGCAAGTTTAGGTCCTTGAAGTCCGCGTGTGAAATTAATTAACTATTGCTGAGATTTTTCACACACCATGCTGAAACTTTCACGCCTGTGTGACTGCCTCGTGCTGCCTTCTTCACCAGCTTGAAACAACCGATGTGTGGAAAATGACACTTCTGATCCATACACCAGCTTGCAGAGCTAAGCTTCACAGAGCTTGTTGTGTATGGATCTGACTAGCACAGCCCAGCTATATAGTGTTAGTGTTATGGTTGATTGGTCTGGCAAGCTGCTCAGTGTGTACCCTGCCTTTGCCCAATGTTGGCTAAAATAGGCTCCAGCCTCCCTGTTACCCTTGTAGGATTAAGCAGACAACCCCTCACCCCCACTTTTCAGTTTGAGAACACAGAGGTTAAAAATGACATCATTCCGACTTATCACTTCTGAGGTACGATGAATACAGCATTATAAAATTTTGAGAAAGATCGCTTGAATATGAATAGAGACTTATCCCTTAATTACTGCAACTGCATCAGGGTGATCACATAATGAATCTCCTGTACAAAAAAATCTCCTGTAGCCTCGTTGATGAGCTCTTTGCATTCCTGAAAAGTCATTTCCCCTGTAAGGGCCCTCAACCCATGCAGTGCAGCTTATGCTTAATTAGTAGTGTTTCATTCTGTTGGAACAAAGATGATTACTCCACAAGTGCATTATGAATTAATATAGCCTGTTACTTTCATGATGGCATTTTAGTATTTGAGCATATCCTGATCAGATATTTCATTATTTATTTGGACGGTTAGTAACTGAGAAAGAATAAATCTGATGAATGTACAGAACTTAACCTTGTCCACTTGCACCAGGGTGAGAGTGAGAGAGAGAGAGAGAGAGAGAGAGAGAGAGAGAGAGAGAGAGAGAGCAACACTTTGAGCCACAGAATGGATCTCGTTTACTGTTGCCATGCAGCTGCTGTTTCTAGAGGGCCATTGAGATGCGCTGAGCCATTTGAATGAGAATGTGGCTCTGATGAGAGAGTGCTACTGTAGTGCTTTGGGTCTTAATGGGCTCCAGGCAGGCAGTGCAGAAGCATGGCTCAGTTTCCAATGGCTCCCCCATTGTTCAACTCAGCAAGGTAGCTTCAAAGCACAAAAGGGAGCAGTATAGGTTAAAGAAAGGCTTTATATGGGCTTTCGGGCCAATTCATTTGCAGACAGCCACCTTCTTGTCCAGGCTTCTCCACTCCGAGCCTTTAGAGACAAGGCCAAACAGCTACATTCCCATTGGTAAAAACCACCTTCTCTCTCCTTTTAACCTGAGAAGCAGCACAAATAATCACCTGTGACCACACAAAGTTGATGAAATCTTGTGCCTCATCAATGGCATGGCTGCACAAAGCAACGCTGGGAATTATTTCTAAAGTATAGCTGTGATGATCATTCTCTGCAATTTGTTAAATATTTTTTAACTCCAATATATGCATAATTTCTTGATACATTATGGTAACGTATTTATCTAAAATGACATAGGATTGTGATAAGTTTAAGGGCCTTACTCAAGGGTCCACCAGTAGTACAGGAAGTGGCTCGCATTCACGGAAAGTTTGGTCTTAATCGTGGGTCGAGCACTGGATCAATTCAATTACTACAATTCTGAATGCCTCGATGAGGCATACATAGCCTACAAGATGTTACCGTAGATTTCACTAGAGGTAAAATGTGCATGGAACAGTGTCTTCCATGTATGTATCAAAGATACTGCCGGTAGACATAATGGCTGCAACATATGCAGTGCAGACACTCAAAATCCACTAGAATGGTCATGGAATGGCCACAGTAATCTCAGCCACGGTTCTCACATATCAACCAGCTATGTGAGCCCAGTGCTTTAATCACTCACCTACCTTTAGCAGTGCAAGAACAAACACACAGTTAAACTTGTCTGTAAAAAATGCAGAATTTGATACTGATCAGGAAATTGGATAAGCAATAACATTTTAGAAACTGTTTACAGAAGCCTTGTTGAATAGGTTTTCTTGTATTATATGTACACGGTGGGGTCATTTAAGAACCAAGAACAAAAAAGCCAAACAAATTGTGTCCGATACTGTTCATGTATCCATGCATTCTTGTTTTAATACATTTATAAAATTGTTTAGTAATTTTACAGTGTTACAGAGCTGTTGAAGCAACTGAAATCATCTTCAAAGAGCCCTTTCATTTGCCGGAATGCTTAATACTACTAATGTTGCGAGGAGTCTGGACTCCAAACTCTTTCCAACTCTAGGTAAAGGCAAGGTACACCCTGAACAGCTCACCGGTCCATCGCAGGGCCATCACACACAACCATTCACACTTACACCTAGGGTCAATTTGGAACATCCAAATAATATGATTTGCATGTCTTTGGACTGTGGGAGGGAAACAGAGTCCCCGGAGGAAAACTTGTGAAACAAAGGCAAATTTGTACATCTGTGGGTAATAGAGTTTAATTGTTAATTGTTAATTAGTCCAACTCCAAATTCAGTAAACCATCACCAACATGTTTCAACGAAGTTTAATTCTTGCCATTCTGAAATTTATCTAAATGAGAAAGTGTGCCGGCTACTGTGCACCAGGTAAGGCTTGAATTCACTCCTCAGCATTGCTTCACTTGTACCACTGTTTATTTAATGTGCATTAACTGATTGCACTACAGGTATGTGTCAATAATGATCTGTGTATCCTTAAAAAATATATACACTGATGTCCACCATTTAAGTGAATAAACTTCATAAGATTATGTTTACACAAAATTACCTAGAAAGCTACTGAAAAGTGGCCTAGCGAGCTGTCCAGGGTGTACTCTGCCCTCGCCCAGAGTCGGCTGAGATGGGTGCCAGCTTCCCCATGACCCTAATTAGGATTAAGCGGTTCAGAAAATGAATGATGAATGAATGAGCTACTGAAAAGTTCTCGTCAGGCCCAAATCATTATTACACTTAAAGAGTAAAGAGAAATGTACCCTATAATTGTTGTGCGGAACTCAATCTTAAATAAAATCTGCTGATACTGTAATTTTTTTTTTTACCTTATTGATTTTAAGTTAATATTCTGGTTATAAAAACAGCTATTTTTTGGCAACAGTAATACATGTGTTGTTGGTACTGGGAGCTAGATGTTCATCTGAACTGCTGTTAAACAACTTAAGTCTGTTGTAATATGACCACCAAATACTGGTCATCCAACCTACTACCATATTACCCCATAATCCATTGGACATGGTAGAAACAAAGCACAAGTCACAACTTCTTCTGCAGCTGGCATCCTCACACATAGTGGGCTTCAAACATCTGCAATAAATGCTTATCAAGCCATCCACACTTCTCCAAACCAAAGCCATTTGGTATGCTGATCTCGTCGACAAGCCATGCAAGATGTTTTTGAACAGGCTCATGCCAGGGCACATGGTTTTGGTGGTTATAAATGGGTCCACAAAACAGAGAAGAAGCATAAATATCAATGTTCTATGGTCAAGTGTTTGTGAGTTGCATGAGAGAGTGCCTCTATCAGAAGCAAATAGCCGTATTTATTCTGCCAGCATGGCTGTGCTAGTGCTGATAGGATTACAGGTCACAGCCCAAGTGAGAGCCAGGGGACCCTGCGGCCTCTCAGATGCAGCTTCATGTTCTTCTACTTGGGGCGCCACATCAGAGGATGTTCCCCACAGGATTTAAACCAGGGGGAAAGAGTTCTGATCCAAAGACAAATAAATAAAGTATGTTTTTGTTCATCTTGCTACAGTGTACAGATACTTTTTTCCATCAACTGAAATAAATTTGGGCCAGATGGGTTGTAAATAGTCTCGGTGCAAAGATGCTATTGTACGCCAAAAAGTCATGCACTAGACATCTAGTCTGTAGGGAGACACTACTGTCTGGACTCAGGGTGTTGGATGGGAATTCCTTTCATGGTCATCTCATCAGATGGATAAATATTAGACTTGAAAAATGATGAATGGATATTTGAGTCTTCTGAGGTCTGTTTACTCATTTAGTGTTTAGAAAGAGGAATTCATGAGCTGAATGTATGAGCTGAAAGGTTACCAGACTGTGGATTTGGCAATGCTTTATAATGAAAAAAAAATACATGCGAATCATTTCATTTTAGAAAGTGTTTACTGAACGTGAGAGTGAGTAAGTAAAAGTTACCAATTAGGCATGAAAGTATGCCATGGTTCATTCACAATTCATGAGACACAATTGCTTCCAGACATAGATATTAAATGGTTGGGTATGTGAACTGGAATAACATACAGTAGAGAGATATCTAAAATCAAAGGCATCCACGGATACCCAATGTGCAGTGAGATAATGTGAACTTGTGCAGACTTTTTCCTTTTATACAACTGGTGCGAGTTTAACTGGTATCTTCAAAAGCAAAATACCAACTGAACGGTCAGAGGCAAGAAAAAAAGACCAAGATAAAAACATAAATACGACCAGATGAAAGAAGGACACGCATAGTTCCTACATGCAGCTTTCTTTACCTCAGTCAACCCACACTAATTACCTCTACACTGTCTGTTTACAGACCACAGAAATCATATAATCAGGACCAGGAATGAGAGCCACTCTGTTTCTGGATCAGCTAAAACCTGGACGGGAAGATAATATAAGATACGCATATCCTTGCGTGTCCAATATGCTGGCTGACTCACCTTTGCATTCAAGAAAGTGTGAAAACAATTAATAGCCATGCTGAAATTGTCATGGCTATTGACACTTCTATACACCACGTTAATTTAACAAATAGTGATAGCGTAATCTTCTCCAGTCCAAACGGGGCACACAAGCATCCTGTACCAACTTGGCGGGAGCAGGATTGTGGCATTGAAGATATTTATTAGCTTTCTGTCTCTTTCTCTCTTTCTCTGGGCATTCTTGTGGTCAAGTGGGTGGCACACTAGTGGGATCTTTCATCCCAAAGGAATTCAGCGGTACCATAGTAAAAGAGGAAGGATCCGGGATGTGGTGATGGTGGTTTGTGGGAAGGGGAGCTGCTTTGAGGAGAATAAAAAGGAGAATGGAAGAAAGGAACTTTCTTGGTAGTCTTGTCAGAAGAGGCGGCTGATAGGGTGGGCTTGAGGTACTTGAATACTGAGTCCTAGTAGAACCTTCACATTGTACGGTTTTAGCACCACTTTTAACCACAACTATTGTTCCTAGAGTCTAAAGAAAGGGCCCTTAATGAAGAATCTGTGCAGCAAAGAGAGAAAGGGGTCAATGATCCAAGAGAATTAGGGGCCAGCATAAGGACAAGCCCTCTGCTTGGTTTCTACAACTTGTTGTAATTCCTTTTTTTGTGGACTACATAAAGCAAAGATAAAAAGGGCTGTTTGTTGGTAGGTGACACTAAAAGGTTAAACCGCAGCACATAATGCTTTTCATGTGGTATGGGAAAGTCATATTTTTATAGAATGTTCATTCTTTCAAATAAAATTTAACTACAATATAACTTAATATATACTTTAATATAATTAGATATAGTTATAAAGATATAATAACTTTTTCAATTTTAATAGCAGACTAACTATCATAATGTCTATTACTACCGCTACTACTACAACTGTGAATGTCGATGATTTCTACCAGACACTGGCCTTTTTATCATAGTAAACTGGCGGTTGTAGATTTTGACAGGAAACAGGCATTCCATCCCCATGTCGGCTTGTGCCAACAGCAGCTGCTGCTGTGTGCCGTCTGCAGAACTCCTGCTTGGGGTCAATCAGTATCTCACTAACCCTATGGCCTCTCTGCTAAGGAAGCAAAGCCTTGAACAGCCATGCAGAGAATAGCAATGTTTAGTCCAAAGCAAACAGCAAAGGCTAAAGTCAATGAAATGTGACATGACATAAAAGCCACATCCCCTATAGCAAGCACTATGGATGCATGCAAGGGTGTAAGACATCCGTAAGAACAACTGTAAAGAATTGGTCATGATAGAGAATCTGTGAATTTGAATGGGCTGGGGTTCAGGAATGGTGGGAATTTAGAGCTTATATATAATACTCTATTACAGCAATGCAGAAAGTATACAGGTCAAGAGAGGTGGTCATGTGACAATGATAATAAAAAATGTTAGCTTTAAGAATTTTCTTGCAAGTTTGTGTATGAAATACATTTTTTCCTAACAGATAAAGATTACATTACATTAGTCTCGATCACGTCGGAGACTTCCTAATGTTAACCTCTATAAATCAGGTAACTGGCACAAGTTATTGTAAATGAATAAAGAAAGAAAGAAAGAAAATAATATGTAAATGAAGACACCTAATTGAATAATAATACACATGCAATCAAGACTAAAGAAATAGTGTCCTATTTCAGTAAGAAGCATTAAGGTCTTGGTAAGGTTTCTATTTATTCAGGAATTATGTTAATAAATGCCAAGGACAAAAATAATTGAATATGTCGGCCAGCTTCCTGTAAACTTTCCATGTTTTGTAGTTTTGTGGGCATCACTAACTGTACTAAGCTATGCCATCAACTTCACTTCATGGTCCTTACCTATTTTGATTTATTAACATGTGTGAGTACGATGAAAACCACCAGAGCCACCATCGAAATCTTTTAGTTCAGCTTGGTCAAAGAATGCATGCACACACAACTTCACTAACAGATACAATAAAGCTCACTGTGCACATAGGAGGCACATACATAGAGCAATAAACTGTTGAAATGCAAGTTCTAGGCACACTTTATTACCAACTGTCATCTTGAAGCCAGGGGCCTCTGTCTTAGAGATTCATTTTTTAAAAAGATCTAATCACCCTGATTTAAATGTAAGTAAATGTGTGGTATTTGTGAAATGTATGAACCTGCTTTGTAAAAAAGATCAGGGTTTTCTTTACTGAATCACATGGTCAGTGGACAATGGATTTAAACTAAATTGAATCATGAGGTTTTGGTGGCTCAAAGGTCAGCACTTTGGGTTACTGATCAAAAGGTTGGGGTTCATTACCACCAAGCTACTACTGCGGAGTCCTTGAGCAACCCCCTCAACTGCTCAGTTATGTAAACGAGATTTTAAAATGTAACTTCCATTAGATGATGGTATCTGAAAAAATGCTGTATGCTTTAATGACACTCACAGAATAAAATAAAAATAGGGAATGAATT
>JAOUQZ010000028.1:13686652-13700538 GCA_028564935.1 Neosilurus hyrtlii | reverse complement strand
ACTTTAAAATGGTATGGCTAACTCAATTTTGAATTTTTGGTCACTGTGACTCATTTTGCCAGACTGGGTCACATATGATGTATATCGTGTGATCAAGAAACAACTTTTTTATAATATGATGTATCATTTATTTGTGTGCGTCACAATTCACACTTTTTAAAGCAATATTGTTTTATCATGGGTGACATGGTGGCATAGTGGTTAGGGAATCTACCTTTCACAATTATAGTATTTTATATTGAAATTATACATTTATATATTATATATAATAAATTATATTTATATATAATATATATAATATAATATATAATATATATAATATATAATATATAATATAATATATAATATATATAATAAATTATATATAATATTATATATAATATTTTATATTGAAGTTATACAGAGCGACATACTTTTTAAAATCAAATTTACACAACTGACAAGCAGACGAGGGTTAAGGGCCTTGCTTAAGGGCCCAACAGTGGCAGATTGGTGGCACCGGGACTTGAACCCCCAATCTTTGGATCAATAATCCATAGCCTTAACCACTGAGCCACTACCTCCCTGTTGCCCTGGGGTCAAGCCGCAAGCTTGGGAATCTGTGTGGAGTTTGCATGTCACAGTCCAAAGACATGCACACAAGGCTAAATGGCTGTTCCAAATTTCACCTAGGTATGTGGGTGAATGACTCATTGTGACTCAATGTTTGTTGGCCCTGCGGTGGACTGGCAAGCAGTTCAACCTCCCTTTTCCTAGTGTTGGCTGAAATAGGCTCTAGCCAACCCTAATAGGAGTAGGCAGTTCAGCAAATGAGTGAGTGAGTGGGTAATTTTTCATAACTCGGAAGGTTTATTTGGAATGTGGCTGCCATTATTGCTCTGCCTTTTAGGTGCTACTAATTTGCCCAGGGTGTACACCACCTCCCACCTGAATTCAGCTTGGAATCGATTCCAGCCTCCTCATAACGTTGACAGATGATAAGCACTATAAATAATTGATGGATTGGTGCTGCAAAGGCTGTTATCACAGACCTGGTTATTAGTGGTGGATTACAGTTGGCCTTTTATATCCCAAACTAAATCACAGGTAAACCGGGTTAATTAGGAACTTATCATTAAGACCCAGATGAATGTGTGACTTTCAGCATTAGTATTTTGGCTGAAATCACATTCTAATTTATTAATTCATTTTTTAAAAAACTGGATAGCTAACGTGGATGATTTAACAGTTATTAACAGCCTTATTAAAATATGCACTTACAGGAGGTCACTTGAAAATGTTAAAAAAATTATGGGGATATGAAATTACCTATATCAGGGTATGAGATTTTGGTCCCATCACACAGACCAAGTGCTTTATTGAAGGATGCTTTCAAATCTCAACCATTTCCCAAAAGTGTAAACTGCAGCAGGATAACTCCACCTTCATAAGTTTCAGTGAATGTTTCAGTGAAGTCTTCAAAAGTGAGAAGACTTCTTATGGGTATTTTCAGAAATCCCAAGATTGTAGGAATAGTGACTCATCTTCATAACTATTTCAAGTGCCCACCAACTGTCAAACCCAAAAAGGCAATCACGAGCATCCTTAAAAAGCAGAGCTGCATCTTACAAATTAGGAATGCCATCCAATTCTCCACATACTGCTACGGATCAAGTGGACTGCTAATCTAACCACCAGCTCTAAGCCTGGTAGACATGAAGGCAATTTGGAACAGCCAATTAACCAAATGTGCATGTCTTTGGAACGTGGGAGAAAACCAGAGTACCCAGAGGAAACCCATGAAGGCACAGAAAACCTAAATAATCCTGCCTAATAAGCTAATTACACACACACACACAAAATTATTAACAAAGATTTGAGTTAAAAATAGTTGCAGTAAAATATAGCAAATAAAACAAAAAGGCAATAAGAAACAGGTCTTTTCTTAACTATTTATGAACATTTGTGAAGGCTGTAGTCAGACTTAAATATAAAGTCTTTAGCTTTAGTGAACAGTGTCAGACAAGATTTCTTGAATTCATTATTGGAATCAATTGTTCTTTCCAATTTTTGGATTTGTTTTGTGTGTATTTTTCTTAATGCATTAGACTTCCACTGACAGTGATGTAAGTCACATTTCCCTGTACTGTACATTGTTGCATTCTCTGTTGTCAAAACAGCGTAATTACAGCTAGGAAAAACTAAGAGATTCATCACAGGTCATTTATTTTCATAGATTGGAATTGTTGTACATTTTTACCACTGTTTATCAATGCATGATATCTCATTACATGCCTATTACAAGCTCTTACTACTGGCACTAAACTGAGGGAGGAGCAGAGCTGACCAGAGAGCACTTCAGATTAGAGATGATGGAATAAACAGCACAATACACCAAAGAAGGGAGCAACTTGCTTTGGGGAATAACAGGAGCTCAGTGAAGGAGTCCCTTTACTGCACTTGGTTGACTGATAATATGGAGGGCAACATGACAGTGGAGCCAAAATGTCCTCTAATGGGTGCTTTTTGCAAAGTTATTATTAGTGTTGAGTTAACTGAGAGATGGATTAAAGATAACATTCTTTCTGTTAAGTGACATTATAGACAACAACAAAAGCCTCTTCAGCTTTTAACAGTAAATGCTACAATGCTGCATTCAATTGTTATTGTAGCTGTATTGAGGTTTATTAGAAAGTAGTGAGTAAAATAAATAAAACTGCTAATAAAAAAAATGGTTGAGTTTAAGTTAAATTAGTTTGCAGAAACAAATAGCAATGAAAACCCCGTGATCTCAGAATCCTTTTGTTGTAGACGTTAAGACTAACCATGGGTTTTGAATGGCACATAAAAAGGATATCTATATATATTGACTATTACTGGACCTCTTCTCTTCTGGTAGATTCTTGCTTCCCCACTGTACAGAATCAGTGTCCTAACACTGCATTGTAGAGGACTATAATCTTGATTGAATCTTATGTAGTTGCCCATATCATGCACTTTTTATGGTCCCTTACTTTCAACAATACTATAAATGACTGATGACCTGAACATTGTTTCTGAGTGATTAATTTCAGTGAGCATTAACGAGAGAAATTGTAAAAATATATTCCATTATACTCGGCTGTCTGCTAGTCCACTTCAGAGAGGGGAAAATACACATTTTGTCCTTTTGCTATGTTTATTTCTTAAGAAACAGAAAACGGTATCTCCAAAGGGCATCACATACCCCAACATAAAATAATACAATCATACCACAAAGTATTGACGTAGCACTGAAAAGAGGCACCAGAATCTGTGTTGTGATTCAGTCTGGTAGATACTGATCATATAGGAACCGATATATTGACATAAGGTTTCAAGGAGCTGGGTACAAATTGGGGGATGGGTGGGGCATGGTTCTGTACCTGACGGTTCAGTACCGATGCAAGTGGAAGCCCCTGAGGCTAAATTACCTGTGGCAGTGAATAATAGTGTTGGGAATCGACAATGGTCAACTCAGTCGAGTTAATCAAGTTTTTTAAGGATTGTGTTGTCTGCGAAATACAACGCTTCCTTGAACACCGCACAGGTTCAAAAAAGTACAGTACACATGACTTGTGGCAAGTGAACAGTGAATATGACATGCCGAAAAGTGAGCTGCAATGTACACGAGTAAATCCCATACACAATGCAACCATATTCAAAAAAAACATGCAAGAGCAAATCCAGAACCTTTATCCACTGAGCAAAGTGATACTGCCTTTACCCATCTCTCTCTCTCTGAAATAAATCTCATTAACTTCGACCGGAAGCTGGCACCAACCATTAATCCTGTATAATAAGCTGTACTGTCAGGTTGGGACAGCAAACCAGCTCTGAAAGGTCTAACGGTTACTTTGTGTGATCCCAGAACACTCTAACTTCACCTGACAGCCCTGTCCAGAGACACACGTTTCAGCTTTCTATCCCACACAGGCACAGAAACGCACCACCATACCTTTTCCCCCACATGCTGTGTAGAAAGAGTGAACTACCACTAAAGATCCCAAAGAGAGAGAGAGTGTGTGTGTGTGTGTGTGTGTGTGTGTGTTTGTGAGTGTGTGTGTGTGTGCGTCATTCAGAGTTGGACACTTACAGAAGGGGGAGGCGACTCTCTCCCAATAAGAGGAGTGTTCTCACAGCGAGGATTTTGGAAGTTTGCATTCTGTGTCCTGTGTGATGAGAGAAAGATGTACAAATGTGAACAAACTCGCCAGCATGAAGCCTACATTATTTTTCCAAGTTTCAACATAGCTGACCATTTCTAAGCATCTATAAATGAGTAAACCAGCTTCTTTATATACACAGTCTTCGAATATGATAAGCTCTAAACAAATAACTGGCTCATCATTAATCTCCCTCATAGAACATCACAACATGCAAAAGTTTACCTATCTCACGGTTCCCATAACCTTATGTGCAGTGTTCAGAACGCTGAATTCTTTATCACAGGCATTACCATTTCTTAAAAAAAAATCCTAGCAGGCGGAGAGAAAAATAAGGATGCATCCATAATAAAAGCTTTGACGCTGACCGTTTAATAACCAGATGTTTTAAGTGTCAAACACTTAAAATAACACAATCAGCCAGTCACTAGTGAAGTAAAAGTTATTTTTAATGCAGTTGCCCAGATTTTTTAAAAGGATCATACTTTTCCTTCAAGAATTTCGGATTTTCTCAGTTCACTCTTTATAAAAGCTAATGTTTTATTTATTCACTCATGTGTAGCTTGCATTTAAAAAGAAAATAAAACACCATACATAAGAAAATCGAAATAGGCTTTAACTAATCTTTATGACCCTCCAGCACCAGTCAGAGGTCGCAGTGCCATATTCTTAAATAGAGCAAATTTCTCAAAATTACTTACTTTCAGATGGTAGCATAGAACACTAACAAAAGGTCTAGATTTTACAAGAATAAAAAAAAAAAAAACAAAAAAAAAAAAAACAAACGAACAAAAAACCAAATAATAATAATAATATTATTAGAATATCTGGAGGAAGTCGCTGGGGCCAAAGAAGGCAAGGTGGATGTTGCTGAGTAGTCTCTGAGACAGAATGCCGATTTAGCAACATCCACTTAGCCTGATGTCTATAACTCCATTAGTATTTAGCACAGGGGAACATGAGAAAAGAAAACTTCAATCAAGATTTGTATAGTTTATTTTCAGATTTTTAAGCATGACAAACTTTAAACAAAGCAGAGCACCTTTCTGCTGTACTAGAGCGTACAAATAATTTAAAGTCTCTATGAAGGTGTACAGATTTCATCATACAAGATTCATGTTTTTAAATCTATTCAGGGTTTTAATATATACTACATGGAAACGTAGCTGAACCTCCACAAAGGCATCTTTTTTTTAAAACTCAAAAGGTTTTAGTATATGTGACCCGCTCCAGCGTAATACAGATTAAGTCACAAGTTAGTGTATTGAGTAAGAACCATAATAAGTTGAAAATGGCTTACCTGGACAAAAATGCGATATGACCAAAAATACATCCTTTAAAGCATTATCTTCAACATGACAAAGTTCAAATATCCATTAACACAATCTATCCATGCTAAAATTCTTTGTCCATGTCCACGTTGTTGTAAGACAATAGAAAAATCCACTTATGTTGCAGATTTTCAACCCGCTTTCATGATTGCTCAGGGTATTTCCTTATTATTTATATTCACTACCAGAATACTCTTCCTACTTACAGAAGGATCCCAGAAGGATTCCCCAAATCATATAACTGTAAGTTAGTGAGAAGCCTCAAAACAGACATGACATATTTACATGGCGTAAAGAGAACTCATCTGTTGCTAGGAAGACGCTAGGAAGATCGAACTGATTGGCTGAAAGCCGGATTAATTTAGTTTATGGATGTTAGCACATTTCAGATGCAGACATTCAGAAAAAGATTATTTAACTATAATTGTTATTTGCTTAAAAGTAGCATTTCCTGCTTAGCGACCTACAAAATGCTGTCAGTCATGTCTCAGACAATTTTCATGCTATAATCATGTATTATACCTCATTTTAAAGCATATTAAATTCTCTTTCCAAACATATGAATATCTTACTATCTCAAGTTTCCTACTTAATCCGTAATATGCTGAAGTTGGTCACATATACTACACAGAAACATAAGAAAAATGAGAAAAACAGGAATATTTGTCCGCCGTTTTGATTCAAGTCGTATTCACTCAGAATGTCTCTTAACCATGAAAGAGTGAACCAACCATTCCCGTTAAGTATATACTAATTTTGCATATCTGGAATTGTTGTTATGAGGTCATTTTTTTAAAACATGGTTTATCAAATTGTTTCAGAATACTCTGTCTCAAATTCAAAACAACACAATTTTCTTTACTGAGCCCAGAACCCGGTGCGTTCTGTCTTCTGTAGCACATGTAGATATTCTCATGCTCCACAAACTCCTTTTTGAAAGCGTAGTCCATTAAAAATAACAGTTTGCAACAGAAACGGGTGAAGGTTTTATTACTTTTCTATTTTACTGCACATGCACATGCTGTTATCACATATGTCGGAGCCAAAAATTTCAATCTGTATACTTGCAAGAATAACAAACTTAACTTAATTGGACAGCTATAAGTGAACAGGAACAGGAGTGGGTCTGGGTATTTATCCCCTTTGCTTTCAAGTTGTGCTTCACACACAGTGATACAATCATGTTAATGGACAATGTAATTGACATAATCCTAATTTCCTTTCAATAAAATGTCATTTAAACATTATCATTAATAAACTGAAATGATTTGATAGATGAGCTGTTAAATGTAAAAGATTGTAAAATGTTTAAAAATGATCTCGGTTTGGTTATTGGTTTACAATACATGTATAGAATTATTTTTTCTCAGCGTAGAAATGAAACACAGAACTCTGGGACTTATTTTGTTTATTTTCTTTTCATCTTTTTTTATGAGATCATGTGATACTGCCCCTCAACACACTTGCAATACTTTGTCAGACACACACACTGTAGTTTGAATGTCAGAGAGACACACACATTTGCAATGAACAGATGGTGAGGACTGTAAGAAGTGAGCTTTGATATCAAAGGTTATGAGTAAACAAATCCTGAAAGAATATTGCACCCCTTTATTAGATCATTTTGTAAAAAAATTGTGTATGAGCATAGAGTTAAAAGATAATGAGTGGGTGGTTTGCACCCAGTACACGAATACTAATTTAAAATTCTAAATTAGAGTTAAGTGTGTAGAGCGGAAGTGGCACCATGTGTAACTTACATGTATTCAGTAACGGGGGCATTGCTGACAGTGTGTGCTGCTGCAGGGATGCTGGTCTCACTGCCATAGCTGCTGCCACAACTGTAAAGGCTAGGCATGTGTACCCGGTACAGGTTATCATGGTTTTGCCTTCCTCCAGACGCAGCAGAGTCTTCCTCATTTTCTTCACTGGGCCTGAAATAAAAGCACATTATGTAAGTTTCACAGGCTAGAGATTGACATCGTGAACAAAAAAAGATGCAGCCAGCAGAGGGTGCACCATGACTTTGCTACACACTAAAACCTCTGCAGCATTAAATGAGCACACATGTTCCTATCTGCAGTCCTCCTCATAACCCCCAATGCCACAGGAAACAACAGAGGCTTGTGCTTTCTCTCTCTCTCTCTCTCTCTCTCTCTCTCTCACACACACACACACACACACACACACACACCATTTCCTGTTTTGAAGGCTGCAGGGAAATGCCAAAGAAATACCGCTTGAAGACACCATTTTCATTCTTAAATCGGTATAAATCAGAATCATCCAATTTATCCATAATTACACTGGCTTTACTTCAGTAATCATAATCACACAATGCACATAAGGCATTTAAAATCTTTAGGAGTTGAGGGATTTAATGCAAATGATTATGACCAGGAAAAAAGCACTAGAAATAAACATCAGCAAGTAGATGATGTCACCTTTTTGCCTCTATCTCCCCCTGGTGGATGAAAACGGCACAAGATTTTTTTGCAGAATGTTGCAGCATCTGACAAGGGCACTACGGTCAGGAGAGAAACTGTTCACTGGAGCTCTTCAAACCGTAGCTCAGAAACACTAGGCTTATGATGAAGGACAGAAACAAAGATCTACTGTCTCTTTGAAGCTCCATACACTAAATTAAGTCCTTGGATGTCAAAAAATGGCTTTCAAATGTCTGGCTTTGTTTGAGCTCAACTGGAAATGTTTCATAATGATCAAAAAATTTATATAATTAATGCTGCCTCTTTTTCTTTTTTAACCCACTTTCATGCTCCTTGTGGGGTGGATGACTGACAGTGAAGAAGAGACCTGATGGTTAACACTGTGTCTTGGGATGGAGGAGGAGACACACCAGTGCTACCGAAGATCAGAGCTAATTATGGAAAACTTGAATCCGGTTCTACCCTGTTCCTGTTTAATCCCAGCTGCCTTGAAACCAGAAGAGGAAATGATTACGAGCGAGAGGAAGCAGCTGTAGCTATGTTTCAATACATAGATTGCTGGGCACTCAAAACCCTGTGAGTCAGAAGTCTGGCCCAATCAATAGCACCGAAAGCACTCACAGATTGACGCGTGCCTTATCTGTAACAGGCAGCTGGATGTCCTTTGCGTCACGGTTTTATAGATAATGTGGGAATTCCTCCTCATGTCCCCATGCCACTAATGTTCTAACTACGTTTTTGGGAGCAATAACTGAGAAAAATAACAGGATAAAGTTTAATAATTTCTATCCTGACACACACTCGGCACTCACCTCCTACCCTGCCATGTGTGAGGCACGCTGCAGATGATGGAGCTGAACATGAGGGCTGTGACAAAGGAAAAGAGCACCAGGTAGATCAGGCCTTCCAGTCCATCATAGCACAGCCCTGTCACAGCCTGTACATAATCCTGTGGAAAGAAAAAAAAAAAAATACTGTTTCACAAACACGCAGGAAATGTATGACCCTACACAAGACTGCATAACTGACAGCAAGTCTGATATCACAAACTGGTTTACTGGGACTAATGCATGTTTACAATACTGACCTACTTCCTGATCACTCACAGCAACACATGTAGTTAAAATGTCTTTTAAGCTTTTAGTTACTTTTAATGAGTATCAGGGATGTCCAAAATACCAGTTATTGACTGGATTTTATTATTTTAATATTGAAGTTATTTTCTCAATGTGGCATTAAGTTTCTAAGGCTTCAATTGTTTTTAAATGGATAATTTACATTTACAAGCTGTTTCATATAGCAACTACTGCTAAAATATTTCTGCTACTAGGATCTCTCTCTCTCTCTCTCTCTCTCTCTCTATATATATATATAGGGATGAAATTGTAGTACTGTTATTTTTTCCCCACTAACAATATACATTTTTAAATACGTTTTTGAGTACAAGTATTTTGGAATTTTTTTTTGTTTTTTTTTTACCAAAGAAATTATTGCAGTCTGTTTGCTGGTTTGTTTTTAGCCAATAAAGCATGTAGCCCACAAGGTGGAAATGATCTAGTATAATTTGAAATGTGAAAGTCAAAAATGCTGCAACTCTTAAGCCTCAATCACACATGAGGTGATAAGTGACAAGCGACCATACAAAGTCAATGATCAAGAGCGATACACACGACATAAGGTAAAATTAGGTCGAAAAGTGGGAGGATGGAGAGTTCAACTAAGCTCAACTTTCACGAAACACGAGTCGGGCAATCACCAATCAGAGCTTAAAAGACACTGTTGATTGAGAGATGCTCCCATACACTGAGTTTGCCTTAATGTTTCAAAATGTACATTATGTGGGTTGGGTAATAACTCGAGTAGATGGTTATGCTAACATCTTTTCTACTGAATTGTGTTAACAGGTATTTGAAATTTTTTTTTAAAAAACTGAGCGCAGTTCATAATAAAGTACTGCTCAAAGTGTACTCCGTTTAAACTGAGGTCCTGCACAAGTTTATGATTCTCCCCGTGATGACACCGGGCTTGCAACATGAGTGGAGATGGTGAGGAGAGAGAACTGTTCCCAGTTCATGATGCACAAGAGTCTCTGTTCTATCTCGCAAGGTTATGTCGTGTGTCGCTCAGTGGCGAGCGTGTCGCTTGTTGCATCCTGTGTGAACACGGCTTTACAATCCCGTGGACATGGATATAATTAAATAGTTATTCACTGAATCTCATTGTACAGGGCTGACGGCTGGTTATCAGGTCATGTACGGCTTGATTTTGTGGAATAACTGTTATATAGCTACATATTGCCTGACATAATAGTAACAAATTTCGAGAGCATGTAGAAGGGAGACACAACAGATCCTGTAGGTATAATGGTCTACTGTTGCATTAAAACCAAACTACAATCCCTAGTGCAATTTACCCCTGGAGTCATGAATAAAACTGTCAGTAATGTTTATCATACATGTAAGAACACAAGAAATCATTTTTCAATAAGCTTAGAGAATACAGTTACAGTAGAATAAGCGTCAGACTGTACAGTTCGTCAAACATAAACAACTTTGAAGTTAAGAAAATACCTATTAATAAAAAGACCACTCAAACAAATCAGATTATATTGTTTTAGTGTAATACTGTAAAAAACAAACAAAAAATAAAATGTTAGATGTTTCTGTCTGGCGGAACTGCTGTATGTACACAGTGTAACCAGGAACTCGCTATTTCACAGCGGAAATGTATTCTAGCCCTGAGAGTAAGTAGCTTATTGATCTCCATCACTGCTCCAACACGTAATACGGTTCCGTCTGGTATATCGTCCTGGTATAACACTGTCTGTTATTTATAGAATTCATCTACAACCGTTCTGGCATTGTTCTCTGGGTTGTTTTTTTTTTTTGTACTCATCTGAAGATTGCTGTGTGGCACATGATGAATTTCCGAAAGGACTAATAACTCTCTCTACACTTACAACTACGCTAAGGATTTATGTACATACTGCAGCAGCCAAAATTGACATTTAAAAATCTCACAATACATTGAAAAATCATTAAAAAAAATTCCTGATTGGTGATGCATAAAAAAGGGCAAATCCAAAAGTGAATAATTACAACAGATTTTTAACACAGTATGGTTCTATATCTTGACTGAAATAAATCCTCTCCGTGATGATGAGTAAAGTGAAAGCCTTGTATCTTGTACTATCACTGTCCTGCATACAGACAGTATACAGTTACACCCACACAAACTCACTCACTTCCTGCATAATCCTGCTGCAACACATATTTGCCACTGAACGCACACACACAGAGCAAAGAGAGATGCAGAGGTGTACGTCATCGTGTTCATAATCCTTCACAGAGAGAGAGAGGGGCAGAGTAAGATATGTACAAAAAGACAAAAGAGACAGAATGGCACAGAGAAAAAAAAAGGGAGAAAGAGGAAAAACTGAGAAACAGGAAGAGAGAGAGAGAGAGAAAGAAAGGGAAAACAACAGTGATATTAATATAGAGAGAAAGGGGGAGAGTGAGAGAACGAGAAAGAGGCAGAGTAAGATATGAACAAAAAGAAAAAGGGAAAAAGGAAAAACAGACAAGCACACACAGAGAAAGAGAGGAAAATAAGACAGATACAGATATGCACAG
This sequence comes from Neosilurus hyrtlii, assembly GCA_028564935.1. Classification (NCBI taxonomy): domain Eukaryota; kingdom Metazoa; phylum Chordata; class Actinopteri; order Siluriformes; family Plotosidae; genus Neosilurus; species Neosilurus hyrtlii. The sequence continues at coordinate 13,688,965 of JAOUQZ010000028.1, read as the reverse complement.
AGAGAGAGAGAGAAAGATAAAAAAGGGAAAACAAGACAGTGATATTGATATAGAAAGAAAGGGGGAGAGAGAGAGAGAAAGAAAGAGATCAGACACAATCCCACACTCTTCGCACACCCACACTCATAACCACAATCCTAGAATCGTGACTAGAGAGAACACCACTGCATTCAGAACTTCAATCTTCAGAATCTGCAATCATACAGAGAATATGGACTCTCTTCTCCTTTCTCTCTCGCTCTCAGACTTTCTCACACTTACTCTCACGGTCTTGCAGGATTGTGTCTGATCATCTCTCTCTTGCTCTTTTTTAGACTTTCTCACGCTCACTCTCACGCTCACCCTCACTGAGTGTTTTGGAATGAACAGAGCATTCTTTAATACTGTACAGTGTTGTGCGAATAATGAGAAGTGTATCAATAAGTCAGAAGTTGGAGCTCACTTCAGACCCCACTGCAGGCAGCATCACAGATATCCGCAAAGGCAACAATGCAGCAGTCATTCCCACTCACAAACCACCATTACTACTCACAGCCAAGGTGTTTAATGTACAACCACAGCACACTGAGAGCTCGGCATAATAACCAGACTGATAAACTGGAAAAGGAACTCAACCGGGATCAACTTTGCTCAAATCTTCACAGCCTAGCACATGACACTAAGAGCCGGGACCAACCAGGTTAAACTCTTCTAACATGAAAAGCATTCTCAATCATCCTGTGATGCTCGAAATCCTGATAACACCACAGTTATAGTGTCTGGGTATCCAAGAGAGGAAAACTGACCTTGCATTCTGGATGTAAGGGACATTCTCTCTCCCTGTCAGTCAAAGGGACATTCAGTTGCAGGAGCTTGGGAGCTCATGTATGCAGAAAAGTGGAAATTACTTTCCTTTGTGTGTGCCCTGTGATGTATCCTGAGCAAACGTTTAAAAAATAATTTAAGTTGGCAGCATATGACTCAGAGAAAGCATGTAATAGGCTCCTCCACCCTGGTTGCCAGCTGTCATATGAAAAGAGCTGGCTGGTGGTCTTGTATCACCCTGAATGGGTTTCTTTCCTGATAATGACTCGGTGTACATTATCCTACTTATTACACATGCTACGTCCAATATTAAAAAAATAATTTAAAATATGATTTTATTATATACTACCTAGCAACGTTCTTTGTATAAAGAAACAGCCTGGGGCTCCCTATGGTGCACTGACAAGGTGCGTGACTACCAACCTGGAGATCACAAGTACGAATCCGCGACTGGGGGTTCATGGGAGCAAATTGCCTGAGCTTTCACGGGAGGGAGGGATGGAGGGCATATGCTCACATCGATCACCAGCCAACCCACGAGCATCTGTGAACTCATTCGTACAAAAGGGGTGGATAGCGCTTTCCCTCCGAAATTGTAAGGCCCCCTCCCAATGCACATGCACAGCAGTTCATAAAGAGGAGGGTGGAAGAATGACAGTGTCATGGAGGGGGCATGTGCATGCTTTCATGAAACAGCAAGCCTAACACTGCAGATGACCAAATATTCATACACTGTGTGCACAATTATTAGGCAAGTTGTATTTTTGAGGATTAATTGTTATTGTACAACTATACTGTGGTCTTGGTCAATCCAAAATGTTAAACCCTCAAACCTGAACATTTAAGTAGTAATAGTGCAGTTTTGGCTTTCTTAAGAGAATATATATATAGGTACACCATTATTAGGCAACTATTAGTGTGCAGAATTATTATGCAACTGAATTAAAAACAAAGATTTTCCATCTCACTTGTTTATTTTCACCTGTGAAAGTGAGAATAATAAACAAACTCAAAATTTACAAATAAACATTTCTGAAATTAAAAAAAAACAACAAAAAAAACCCTCAGTAACTAATAAAGTCCCCCTTCTTTTCGATAACAGTCACAAGCCTTCCATTCACGGAGTCAGTCGGTTTCTTGATCTGGTCAGAATCAACTTTTTCACCCACAGCCTCCCAGACACTGTTCAGAGAGGTGTACTGTTTACCTTCACTTGTACATTTCCTGCTTAAGAAGGGCCCAAAAGTTCTCAATAGGGTTTTACTCAGGTGAAGAAGGGGGCGTGTCATTAGTTTTTTATCTTTAAGGCCTTTACTGGCAGCCATGCAGTTGAGTACTTTGATGCATGTGATAGAGCATGGTGTCTTGCATAAAAATCAAAGTCTTCTAGAAAGATGCAGACTTTTTCCTGTACCTCGGCTTGAAGAAAGTGTCTTCTAAAAATTGGCAGTAGGTCTGAGAGTTGATTAAGTCCATTTTCAACCCAAAAAGGTCCAACTAGCTCATCTT
>JAOUQZ010000028.1:13664354-13677074 GCA_028564935.1 Neosilurus hyrtlii | reverse complement strand
CACACACACACACACACACACACACACACACACACACACACACACACACACACACACACACACACACACACAATTCTCCATCCAGCTCATGCCAGCCTTCTCAAATAGCAGATTGACAGCTTTTCAGAACAGAGCATTTCCATGGACCAATTTTCAATTTGGTAAAATTTTTCAGTCAGATTGACATCTAGTCTGTTTTCTGCCCATGTCACTGGGTTGATGCCTTTCCTGAAGAAAAGCTTTAGTTTGGGGCAAGACGCATTAACCGCATTATTTTACCCTGAAAAATGACTCCATCTTCATCAAACCATTATGGAATGAATAATAAAAAGGTTAAAAAATTTCTATGTGCACCTGTGCATTGATTGTTACGGTAAAGCCTGCCATCTCCCCTGGTCCTCTGCCTGACCGGCAACCCCATATCAGGAATGAGTGGGAAAGTTTAAGTGTTCTCTTCACATTATTGAGTTGAATAAGAACAAGCATCAGAGAAAATTACCAGTATCATCTCCTTGGCCAATGCAGATTTATGATTCAGCACTGAGCACCATTTTCATCTCATTATCATCATCACTCCATGACGTCATCTCTTTAACTCACTTTAACTTTATTTAGGCATTAGCCCAGGTTTTCTTTTGACTTTTCTGTTAAACATTGACTCCTGCTTCTGCTCATTGTTTTTTTTTTAATGCTTTGTATTTTCTATAGAGGCATAATGCTTTGACTTTTCTGTACAGACACACTGATGTCATCGACACCAGACACCAGTCTGTTTTTCTTTTATAAACTACCCCCTTTTTTTATACTTGCAATAAAATTTTACATACAAGTCACATCCTTCGCCACATTTTATGTTGGATTTCTTTCTTGAAGGAGCTTCATAATCATTTCCACTGTTTCTGCTAACAACTTTCTTGTTGGTGCCATGTTTTCTTTCAAGTAGCCAAGTTTAGCAGCTTGATAAGTGCTCTCTTTTATCTGCAGAGCGATTTGGATTTTAGATTTGTACTGATGTTAATTAGAAATACTATTAATAAGGTAATTCCTTAATTTTTCCCTCAACACTGAGTAATTCTTTGATTCTTTTCCTCTCTTGGATTTGGACAAATGTGCCATTAATTTAATTTTATTTTTTGAGGTATTTTTTCATGAATGTTCAGAGCTGGCACTATGGTTCCGTTTATTAGCCACCTTTGCAGGATGTTTGCTATAAAGTGAAAGCTGAAAATATATTTTTTCTGATGTGGGAAGGGTGAGGGAAGGGAGAGCAAGAATAAAAAGCTCAATATCAAGAGGGTTAAAGTGTGAAACAATGAATAGTGTCAAAGGAAGTAAATAGTGCATGCTTAGCCTATTGCAGTGCATTGTTACTATGGGACAAGAACCTTTATATATGCCCAGCATTCTGCCCCGACTGTCCTAATTCTTCTGGTTGATAAGTACAGGCCAGCTTCTGCCACCACACACACCTCTTCACTGCCTAATTCTGATGATTTACACCCTATGCTCCCACCCCGTATTTGTCCGATTATGGAGCTTGAGTGGGGGGACAAATGATTAAAAGGTTGATTTACCTTCCTCTAAAAGCCAAGAGCCTGTGCAAGAAAAAAGCCATGCTGAGAAAACACACCAGGTGTGAAATCACGAAGAGCAAGACCATGTTCGGGTATTACTTACCCAAACAAAGCCCAGCGCCAGTGAGAAACCTTTCATAAGGTGAACACACCCATAAATAAAGTTACATTTATAAGCGGAAGTGTGAAATCTTACCTTTATTGATGACTCCATAGTGTTCGGCTACTTCCGTGACATACATGTCTGGCGCCACACAAAAGTCACTAGAGCTCTGTAAACAATATCAAAACGGCAAAGTTATGCCAAAAAAAAATAAAAAAAAGGGAAGCTGCAGTCTGACTAGTTTATGAGGCCAGGTTTTTTTTATGTTGTTCATTCACACAAAATTGTGAAAAAAAAAAAATTGAAAAGGAAAAATTTTGTGTGAATGAACAACATAAAAAAACCTGGCCTCATAAACTAGTCAGACTGCAGCTTCAAACAAAAAGGAAAGACGCAATCAAATTTAAAACTTCCCATCTTATTAACTAAAAATTACACAGCTAATAAAATGTAAAGGGCAGCACAGTGGCGCAGTGGTCAACATGTCCGCCTCACAGCAAGAAGGTCCTGGATTAGATTCCCAGCTCAGATGTTTCTGTGTGGAGTTTGCGTGTTCTCCCCGTGCTTGCGTGGGTTTCCTCCGGGTACTCTGGTTTCTTCCCACAGACCAAAGATATGCACAGTAGGCTAATTGGCTGTTTCAAATTGCCTATAGGTGTGAGTGTGAATGGTTGTGCGAGTGTTGGCCCTGCGATGGCCTGGCGAGCTGTGCAGCGTGTACCCTGCGCTCGCCCAGAGTTGGCTGAGATGGGCGTCAGCCTCCCCGTGACCCTAATTAGGATTAAGCAGTTGAGAAAACGAATGAATGAATAAAACATTGAGCTTATGATTACTGTTGTTCTTTAGCCTGTATATTCTTAATGGAATCCAATTTTGAAGAGAATACAGTATATACATGAGTAAATATTTACAAACTTTTAACATAAATGAAACTGAAATCAGGTGCATTAGGCCACACCTACAAACCATTTTGTACCTTTTCATTATGGTGAAAACTGATGTTCTTTATAATTTATATATGAAGGTATAATGACCTTGATTTGTTATAGTACTGTTTCAATCATTTCCCCCTCTTATGACATTCTTACAAAACATTTGCTTTATATAAGATATTTCCAAAGAGATAAGCAAGCGCGGGACTCGAGCTCATGAACAAGACCCCCGTGTTTGCAGTGGTGTGTTTTTATGAAATATGTCTGACGAGCCTGAACTAGCTGCAGATGTGAAAAAGATCATGTGAGGTCTCTGCCTCTGAACTTTCATAGCATAATGTATTACATCATGATAAATATCACCACTGTGAAAATATCCAAAAATATTGTGATAGAATTGTTAGGTCAGATCACCCAGCTCTACCCTATTTTTAGCAGCATTTTCCTGTGGTTGAATAACTAATGTATTAATTTCATGCATCTTCTTCCTGACTATGCATTCAGTCATATATGTGACATGTACAGGTATGTGAAGAAGCAAAATGGAGCTGAAAAATACACACATGCAAAACTGAGTAGTGTTGCCATGGAAACACTCACCGAGGATACAGCCAGCTCCAAACCAAGTGATCCCCAGCTGATTACCAGTGCCAACACGCCCAGGAAACAGACCCTGCATAGAGAAACACAGACAGAAGTGAACAATAATGAGTGTTTTAACTAACATTAATGCTACACATAGTGTAACCATGTTGTGCGACAGGGGCTCGGCTTCTCCTGTACTCAGGGAAAACTACACTTCATCTCGGCAAGACATCTCTGCAATGAAATGAATAAATAATACAATGGGGACAGAGAGATTGCGATGAAATCATTTAATTGTATTTACCAGATGTATTTACCAATCATTTACTTATTTTGTTCATTTTTCCTTGGGTTAGAATCTGTCCTCCAATCTGTGTGAGCAATCAATAATTCAGTGTAATTAAAATATCCCTGCCTGTGCTAAAAATAGAGTCTAGTAAAGGATTTATAGAGCATTGTGAATAGGAAGAACAATTAAAATTATCATAACAGAAAAAGATTTAGTGCTTCAGTGAAGGTAAAGCTCCTTAATTTCAGAGCTGAGGAGTTTTTATCTGCAAGGTGGCTTTCATTACAAATATGCATTTTGGTGAAAGGGACGCCAGAGGTGTTACATGAGTAAATGAAGTCTTCTTTTGTGCATGGAGGCCATTTTAGATGCTGAAACTCTCAAATCCCATAAATAAATGGATGTACTGCATCAACAAGAAAATAGCAAATGCTAAGTTTTGCTTTGGTTGGCTTATTCAGTCCATGTATTGAATTTTAGGTAGTATTTTCTTTAATGTAAAATCTATTTTATTCCAAACAGAGTCTAAATGAATGAATGAATGAATGAATGAATAAACAAACAAACCAATAAAACAACAAAAGAAATGAGCAGATGCTAGGTCTGATAACTCCAAAATCACAACTGATATGTATTAGAGGGGTGCACAACATCTTTAGTAGCTGTTAATCAACACCAGCCCCACACTGCTGAGATCAGTGCCAGAGACTGAGATCTTGAACTGACGGCTCTGGTTTTGGTTAAAATGCTGCTGCCTCAGGTTTTGCTGCAGACCTCATTATGATTCAGTCAAACAGTTTGCCTGGGTCAAAAAATTAGTTGCATGAAATGCATACATATATTTATTTACTTTAAAGTCTGGTGCACCTGCAGTATATTTTGTAACAGGGATGTCCAATCTTACCCGCAAAGGGCTGGCGTGGGTGCAGGTTTTCACTTCAACCAAGCAGTCGCCACACCTTTCAGACTAGATTGCACATTAGTGTTTCAATTTTGAAGCAACCTTGGTAAGACCACCTTGCTTTAAAATCTCAAAATGGAGCCGTTGAAAGCCAACACAGCTAGAGAACCCTGAAAATGTTACTGCTGACTGTCAGAATAAATTCATACAACTTTAACAATAATTTTACTGATGTTTGTTATTTGAAATATACACTTCAACCTCAAATATCCAGGATTATTAGGGGGGGGTAGGATGATTGGGAAGCTCAAAAGTCCAGCAATCGCTAATGTCCGGGGTCCTTACCCTTTCTCAGACATTTACCATTATTGGTCCGGCAATCGTCATTATTCAGCAGCAGTCCCGGACTTTTATAACACTTATCCGACACTCAATACACAATATTGTGTTTCCACAAACTTAAGGAGCGTATCAGCACATTCTTGATCACATTCATCTTAAACGTGGGTTCCAGCTTGACGTCACTGTCCTCATTTTCACTTTGCTCTCCCGTCACTGATACCACTATCTGTTCATCGGACATTATTTTGTGCCCCTCTGCTGCTTCATTTTCGTCCATCCACTCGGAAGAGAATAGGCCGGACAGGAGGGAAGCTGGATAATCATGACCTTAAGTCATCGATTCCCGGACTTGTCCGAGGATTTTTCCAGCAAGACCAAATAATGTCCAGCGCTGGATTTTGTACACACACATATACACACAAAAAAGGTTTTGGACGTAATTATAAAAATCTTTTCATGCTATTTGGTTTTAACTTTCAACCGTAAGCCACCCAGCTTCAAAACACTAATGTGCAAGGCTTTTTTTCTTGGTTAAATTGAAAACCTGCATCCACTTCGACCCTTTGCGGAAAAGATTGGACATTCCTGGTTTATAATATAGTGAGACCTATGGTATAAATATCAGTATCAATATAAATTATTGAATTATTCAGATTTATACAGACAATAATGCATACCATTTTGTATTTTTTTATGATTCAGAAAAAGTCTTTCCAGACATCATTTTTAGATTTATTCAAATTTGGTTCAACTGCAGTGTATCATCACAACCTTACTGGGTATGTTTACATAAAATTTAAAGTATTTCTTAAATATTACATGTGCCTAAAAGATTAAGTGTAAACAAAATGCGAAATTATAGAATGCTGCATATCGGAAAGTTTGTAGCTAGAGCCAGGGTTTAAAGATTATTACAACATGATGGCTGTGCCACTGCTTTGGTCTACTGGAAAATGGGTTTTAAAGGAGCTCCTATTTTAAAATAAAAGCTAATGAAATGTATATTATAGTAATGTGACAGTTTGAATTACTGTTAAACATTATGCAAAACAAGTTTATATTCATTATAAATAATGGTTGCTAAAATTCTCCTGCAACCCAATTTGTGTCTTAGAAGGAAGAATAGGCTGCACAAGTTGATATTAGCATGGTGCTACTCCAACACACACGGCGTTGCCAAGTCAAAGGAAACTGTACATGGCTGTTTCTTGCTAAATCAGCGCCAGAATGTGAGGCTTAGCTAAGCTGCTTTCCCAGAGCCTTATGAACAACACGGCACACTCCTATTCATGTGCCCACGCGCACACGTACACACATGCGCTCACCCACACTCACCCAATAAGAGTTCCTTTAGAGTTGCGAATAAGGCCGAACAGCACCAGCAGGCAGATGAGGACGTCAAATAAGAGCAGACCCAGATAGGCCAGCCATCTGAAACCACAAATACATAACAGTCAGGCCAAAGTACTGAGTGAAATAACTTAAGTACCTGTAAGGAGATCTAACATAGAAATGTATTTATTGAAGCTCAATCAGCATGCTCAGCATCACCTGAATATTGCCTATAAGTAGTTTACAGCTATGTAGGAATTACACTTGCATTGGAGGGATGGTCTCCCCCATTGTCATCTTTTCCACTTAAAAAAAATTATCTATGGTATAGAAGGGAATAAATTTAAATATATCAATAGCTTTTGAATTTTAATTGAATTGAATTGAGCTTTGAATTTAAATAAATGTATTATCTTTCCTGCCTGATGATGAAATCTCAGTCTATGGATTTGTCATGCAAATTATTAAAATGTTCGAAAGGAAATTCTAGCAGAAGTTGAGAAAAAGCAGCGTTTCTGTTGGTGAGAATTATAAATGGTGACAACAGTCTGAAAGATTCAGGGAGTGAGTAGAATGCTAATTTTCACTCTCTGTAAGAAAGCACTGTTCACGCTTGGCGTGACAGTCAGAATTCCTTTCAAGCTTTCTTTTTTCTCTCTTTTCTCACTCGCTCCACTCATTTACATACTTGCAGCTGAACTCCAGTCAATCAGTAAAGCCTTGTTTATTTGCAACAAGAAGCAGTTTGATACAGACCCAAAAATCAAACTACACGTTAAAAACAAAAATCAGGCACACGGATATGACTTTCCCTCATCTCACCTGTACCAGTCATACAGTTCGATCTTGCCAGCCAGCACCTCCAGGGAGATGCTGGGATTGTTCCAGAAAGGGATCTCCACCATCTGTTTGAGCAGCTCGTCCAGCTGGCTCTGCAGCTTCTGCACAATCGACAGGTAATCAGTGTGCTTCGTATACTGGCTCTCCAAATGCTGCAAATTCTCACCAACAGTCAGATTCAGGGAGGTAGCGCTGTCTGATACCTGTTAGCCCAAAACACAAGACATCCATTAGGCTCTGTCACCTGCGGTTTTAAGATAAGCTGGTAATTGGGAGGTTTTCATTCATGTAATATGTGATTATGAACACATCAAAGCTATCACTGCAAGGAGTATGTTGTGGCAATCTCACCAGTTTCTGTACGCCGGCAACAGTACGGTTGGCGTGGCGTAGTGAGTAAGTGAGCCGGTTAACTCCATCGCAGGTCTCTCCATTCCCATAGAAACCAACGGCAATGCCAGCACTGGAGAGAGACCGAAAAGAGAGTGGGCATGAGGAACAGGAAAAGAAGGTGGAGTAGGAGGAGGAGGTGGAGGAGGAGGAATTGGAGAAGAGTATCTGAACAATGTTGCCGCACAGGAAATCTGGCAATCCTCATGGTGAAAATCCTACATAAAATTAGAGCTAGCCGTGAAGAAGAGCTGCTTTGTTTCAGCACATCTAAACCACCACTGAGGTGACTTCAAAGCAATGAATTCATTACTTGTGCAGTGATGCTCATGTAGTCCAGGTTGTTGGATGGGTGGGGCTGAATAGAGCACGCATTCAAAACCACAGCATGACCAATTTTTCTCTGGACTGAAAGCCATCAGTCGCGTTCACAGTGAGGGGGGCTGTTTACGGACCTACTCCCACAACTGATCCATAGTGATTACAGAATCAAACCTTTCGAAAGAAGCTTTCTTGTTCATTCGCTTCTGAATGTCGGTCATCTGTCTTTGCTATTGGCATACACAAGCCTCTTTTCTTCTATGAGGCCAGTCTATATACCAGTAGCGTTCCCAGTTTAGATATTCACCAACTGGTTTTCATTAATTAATTGTAAAATAATGGCCTGACGTCTCATCCAGGGTTTCTTTCACTGGTTGGGAAAACATACCTTATCAGTATTCAATACCAACTTTTGCTTATGTCAAATCACCACAATAAATAATTACTATTGTCTAGTATGGGTTCAATGCTAAAGTGCCAAAGAAAAAAATAAATAAATAAAATAAAATAAAATAAATGAATTTTCTTATACTTTACATGCTGCCTTACCACCAGGTGGCACTAGCTCACCCCCTCCATGTGGGCATGCCCTCCCTTTTGATTACATGCCTCTCTCTTTGTAGTAGCCTAGCTCTTTTGTGTAGTGCTCAATAGGCATAAGAATCAGTGTCTCCACTCTGGTGGGGACTCCATGGTACGCCGCCATCTGAACAAAGACTCATTGAGCTCGGTCAGCACTGTAGTTCTCATCTTGTGCAGCACTACTTGAGAAACATTCCATGTGCACTCCAGCTTGGTTAATGTCTCTGCAGGCTCTTTAGAAGTCCAGCTGAGATCAGATATGATTAACGCAGACAAGCTGGTGCTGCTTGATTCCAGAAAGTATGGCAAAAAATGATGTGAAACCAGGAACCAAAGTCAAAAGTAATAAGATGTGTTTAGCAACAGGTCAATGAGCTTTTTAACATACACTGCATTCAGAATTCTGGGTTGTGCTAATTAGGATTTATCATTTTTGCACTCAAATTTAAATGTGAGACATTACACTGTTGACTCCCTGCAGCTGTGTCACATGATTCCAACAACAGTGGCTTTGCTAGAGTTCCCAGCATTCCTACAGGCAATAAATCTCTGGGATAATCTGTTGGTACAGAGTTAAAGAATTTAACTGCCACAAACACACACCCAACATGCAGTCAGAGGATCATGCTTTATGATATAACAACTTAGCACATAATGTCGTGTGATCATCTGTACCCGTGCATCTGTACCCGTTTACTGTTTCCTGTTTTGATACAAACCCATTGTTACCGGTCTCCTGTTACAGAAAATACACCCTTTCCCACACATCCATCCGTAGTTTGTGTCTTCTCTTTAGGTGACACTGAAAGAAAATTCCAAAATGATGAGACAGCTAATGGCCTACAACAGAACACAGATCAAGATGAGGAACTCAATTGACTCATACATGAAAAAACAAGAACTATTACTCCATGACCAGTTCAAAACAGGGAATAAAGAACAGTGTGTCTTGCCTAATCACACACACAGAAAGAGAGAGAGAGAGAGAGAGAGAGAGAGAGAGAGAGAGAGAGAGAGAGAGAGAGAGAGAGAGACTCCTAATTTGCACTTTCTTTTTCTGCCACTTCATCCAGAAACACATAAACCAACAGGGACTTCAATTTGGTCCACGTGGAGTGATGGGCAAGTAGGCACTCATTTCCTGGAAGACTGCTAAACACTTTCTTTTACTCTCTGAAAGTTCAAACCTTAAGCTGCCTTGTCTTAGCTCATCTAGTCAAAACAAAGTACTCCTCTCTCAGCTGGAACACCACTCACTCCATCAACCACTGAGAATTGAAAGGAAACAGGAAACACAGGCAGAGATCTCAACAGACACTCATTAACCTTGCGTTCATTCAAGACCACTCATCTATTTATTTTTACTATTTAAAAAGAAATCAAGCTAAATCAACTAACAGAATGAAAGGAGTCAAGTTTGAGTCAAAAGTATGAATCATTCTGTAAGTCTACATACAAAATGTTAAGCATTAAAACTGATTTTACAAATACAAAGGGTGAGAACCCTTGAAACTATGTAATATCTGCTGAAGAAACCCGTTATAGACTGAGTCCTGACCTGTCGACTTACTGAATTGAGGGATTTTAACCAACAGGAATGGAACAATTTGTACCACGGGTTCTCAGCAGTATATTTTCATTACCTCTGTTATCTGTTACAAATCAAAAATAGATACAAACAAAAAAGGTTTAATTAAAAAAAATGTGCTTCAGATTCTTCTACTTGGTGTAAATGATCATCTGAAACATCTGAATCTGGTTGTGTAACCGTATAACACATTATGTGATCAGAAGCCATCAGACCTCACAAATGCAGATCTCACATTTTCTCCACCGAGACGATCAACTGACCAGCGTGTTCTCTATATATTAACACTAAGAGTCGATTACGAATGTCACTAAATTTCTTGCATCACAATAGATCGTGTCTAATGTATTGCTGCACCCCTATGACTACAAAAAAGACCACACACACACACATCAATACTGATTTGTCCCAATTCCCACCCACCAGTTAGGTCTCCCTATTACACAAAAGCAAAGAAAAACACTGAGTTAACCAACCACAGATTGCAAACTGTTGCACAACATAACACACACAAGGAAAAAGCTATCCACCTCATGCAGACATGAGCTCACAGATGCTCACAATCAGCTAGTGTCACTGTGACAGTCAGGGGAGAGATGACCTGCGATCCCTCCCATCCGGACCGCATAGCCAATTTTACGCTCTTGGACACTGAGACACACAAAGCTGATAAGCATTGGTGTGGTTAGGGTCTTAAATCTCAGCTTTGGATATTTATAAGCTTTAATTATGCAGCAGCACGACAAAGCAGAGTTGAATTGGTGGCAAAGGGCAGAATTGGTTTAAAATTCAACCATTAAAAAAAGTCCCATTCTCAAGTTCTATTTTTGACCTCCATGAACAAGATAACAAACAAGAAACCACAGTCAAATCAGGACTATTTACACTGGAAAGCAAAGTGTGTACGAGTAAATGAGTAGTTTACTAACACAGTCGGTTAATTTAATTTGAAAAAGATAGGACAGAAAAAAACCCAGAGATGTACATTTTCTGTCCTAATCTCAGTCTTCTGCATCTCTAAAAGCTTTTGCCAAGTCTGTGTTTTTCATGGATTTGAAGGACTTCATGCACTTTAAATATGCTCAAGATAATGCATGAGCCAGTTTTATTTGGGGGATTGAATACGGATCAAAAGCCTCGTTCACACAGGAAGCAACAAGCAACTTTGTTTGGCGAGATACGTCATGCCTCAGCTCTCGTTGCCTAGGTAACATTTTGCATGTGTCCCACCTTGAAATCTTTTCGAATGAAACTGTGAACAGCAACGCGCTTCTCTATAGCAGGTCTGGGAGAACTTTTATCATCTTATATTGTTGGAGTATATTTTAACTCATTATCTAGTATATTATTATTCACTGTTTATAGTCTCAGTACTGAATGCATTCGAGCCTAGCCCATAGGCTTAGGAATACAATAAGTTAAAGTGATGGAGGGAATTTTACCTATTATAAGATGAGGTAAGATACCAGTAGGGTGATGATCTGCAATTTTTCCAGCTTGATGTTGCCAGGTATCTTTTGCAGGTGTTCTTTTGAGCCCTTCTGTATTACCCCTACAACTCCTACCACTACTGGTATGTCTGTTTTTAATGCCCACATTCTTGGTGTTTCCAGTTTTTTTTTGGAGTTTTTGTTGAGACAATGCTGTCAGATGTTACTGCAATATCAAATCAAATTCGTGTTTCACGTGTCGCGTGAAAGTTCAGCTCAGCTGAACGCTGTGCCTGCCTTCATGACGCGTGAGAAAATGTAGCTACTTGTCACTTCTTGTTGTGCGTATCGTGCACAATCATTGACTCTGCATAGTAGCTTAACTATTCCTGTGTGAATGAGGCTTAAGCTTTGCGTGTAATTTAATTTTCAGTCACACAGCTGAATATCCTTTTATACTTGTACTTAGGGCCAAGTGATTTTATTCCAACAATGTATCATTTTAATTTCATATTGTCTTAATTAACCCAACATTATTACTTTCTCTTGAAAAAGTTATCGATTATGCTATGTTGTCCCTCTTAAAGCCAATATTCTGTCTAATCTGGTTTGTAATTCACAACAAGGGTATACCGGCCATTAGCTAAGTAAGTGCACTCATAAAGGGAGGAGGAAGCCATTTCAGATTAAGCCCTAAAACTGCTGTTGTAGAAAAATCACAGAATTCAACTGCACAAAAAACAGCACTGTGCCAAAATGCCTCCTGTGTTCATGTCTCCATTGCTTATTTCTCAACAAGCTCCTTTACTCTGCATATATTTAGCTAAATGACTAATAATTCTTGATGAAACACAGGTGGCAGACAGCGTTTTCCTCACAACACTGTTTGATGTTGAAGCCCAAGTTCTGTTTTCTCTCTCGCACACATCCATTGAGACACCTCAGAGTGCATACAAGAAAAAAACAAACCAGATTTATGTCAATAAAAAGTTCTTTACTCACTAGAAATCTGACAGTGTTCACAACACGTTGTGGTTTAAGAAGAAATGAATAAACACTTTGGGATATGTAATCACAAAATATTTCTTTTCAGAGTGGTTAAGGCACACTGGTATTCCCTACTTATAAAAAAAATTAAAATCGTAATACAGCTGTTCACAAAATCAAACAACTTTAACACTCTTTATCCTCATTTGTAATCAAATGCTGATTCATATTACAAGTGGAAAAATCCCCCGAAATTAGTGAGATTTTCTGGAAAGACAGCCGTTTACAATAAATACAGGCACGTTCCCTTTTCCATATCATCGTCACTTACTGGGTTGCTGCCTCAACATGCACAAATTCTCAAACACAGACAGCCAGGGAAATACATAGGTGAAAATGAAAGTAAGGATGGGGTGAATGTGTTTCACACACAGAGAGAAAGATAAAGAGACAAAAAGAGAGAGAGAGAGAGAGAGAGAGAGAGAGAGAGAGAGAGAGAGAGAGAGAGAGAGAGAGAGAGAGAG
>JAOUQZ010000028.1:13638495-13662798 GCA_028564935.1 Neosilurus hyrtlii | reverse complement strand
GAGAGAGAGAGAGAGAGAGAGAGAGAGAGAGAGAGAGAGAGAGAGAGAGAGAGACACACACACACACACACACACAACTCCTTTGTCTCATTCTGGGACTCTGGAGGCTCAAGTGCCATCATTCACAAAGAGGTCAAGAGGCACCATTACTGCTCTGATAATCCCACACACCACCAATCCGTAACAATACACTAAACCTACTGAGACATAAATAGTGCTGGCTTCCAGAAAACTTGCTGGAATCATTGACACTGGACACAAGCTCCGAATCACCAGTTAATCATGTCTGATTATGTCATCTGGTAATTTTATATGTACTGCAAAATAAATACAGATGAAGTGATTCACTCTGCAATGGCTTCACTTTGCGATAATGACCAACTTGAATTTATTACTTGGCTACATACTGAAGAACTCAATAGTTTGACACAAAATATTGATTTAAAAATGATTTTAAAATGAACGATCTGCTATACCAATCAGAATCGAGGCTAAAGGCAAGTGTGTCATAATAGCATGCTTCACTTCATGAGCAACAATCACAGCTGATTAAGAAATGCATTAACACTATGTACTCATAACTTTGAAAATGATTATGATGAAGTCCTTTATACATGACAATGTTACAGAAGCCCTCTTATCCGGTGACTTATCTGCAGCACACTGAGGAAGCTTTATCTGAGGCAGGAAACATGAGCTTTGCTGCTCAATGCTGGATTTAGTAGCAGGAAGACAGTGCATAATTCACAGCATTCATAAAGTGCTCACCTGCCACCTGGCCCGACAGCTGAGCTACTCAGCAATGCACAGAGAACCACATGGCGACAGAGAGCAGACATAGCACGTCCTCTCTCAAACTCACACCTTCTTCGTCCCGGTGTCTCATTGTCTGTCCACTCACACACTTTCATATACAGAGTGACTCAATAAAACCTCCCACATTTATTTCCAGGTAAATAGGGAAAAATGGATAAAGACAATCAAATTATTATTTGTACACATGAAATCTCATTCAGTACGGATTTTATACATCATGTTTTAAAAATTACATCCTCTAAAATGGTGGCCACCATTGTCCATACGCTTGGAAGTGATTTCTGAAGGCTGCCATTGCTCAACGCTCTGCTGTTGAATAGCAACCTTAAGGGCTTCAAGAGTTAGACGATGTTAATACACGTGATTAAAGGTAGCCCCACAGGAAAAAAAAATATCACATGGGGCGGAACAAGACTTCTAGAGAAAAAAATTCTGTGTTTACTGTTAGCAATAGCCAATATGTGAAGATAAGTCAGTCAGATTTTTCAGTCATATACAAACAAATAATAGCATATTTTAAAATATCATATTTTTCAAGCTACTGTTAGCAGTGACGATTCAGATTATTTATAAATATGACGTGTTGATTTCTAATCAACGTTCAAGGCTAATGTTATCAGCAAAGATAATAAAGAATATAGCTCATCAAAATCCTTCTTGGTAATCATCTGTAATCTACATATCTGGCATCTGCTAGATAGCTAACAAATTCCGTAAACAGAAAAGACAACCCTTTTGCATCCTGCAAAACAGACTTCATTTAAAGCTGGGGTGGGTAATTTGGAAAACTAACAAAATTTAAAAAGAGCATTCCTTCAGGCCTCTAGATAAACCTTCCACTGCCCTGGGAGCCCCTTCCAGACCTCTGATAACTGGTTCATGCTTGGTAGGGTCACACACAAGCAGGGAGACACAAGAGCATTTGATTGATTATTTCCCGGCAGACCACGAAACAGTGATTTGTCTGCGTTTTACAGTATTATAGTGGAAACAGATGTTGAAACAGATGAATGAATTTTTTTCTGATCTTAGAAGTTATTGATTGCTTTAGATTATTAAAGATAATCTTTATAGTAAAGATTATTTTAACCAATATAACAGTTAAAAATTACCAACCCTGGCTTTAAGTTGGAAATTTTTTAGCATTGTTGCATGCTGATGAATTCAGACACAGCTACAGCATATCATCCAAAATATATTTGCAATGGTGGAAAAAAACAAACAAACCAAGAACTAGCTTCGAAGAAACTGATTATGTATAACTTGCTAGGATTATTGACTAGCCTGAAGAGATGCTTTTTTTTTGCAGAAAACAAAAAAAGGGAAATACAATGGGGGAAAACAGTATAATACAAAAACTGTTACGTAACTAATGACAAGCTTGCACCACAGTCACTTCACATTTAAACACCAAATAAAGACGATGACCAGATTCAAATAGTCCTTATGTACAAAAAGGACAGAACTGCCCAGGAGCGAAATTTCATCAAGGAAGCAAATATGATGTTCACATTGTCAGAAGATGAAAATAGATTTTGGATACACAAAGCTATCTTTCCTGAGGATACAAGTATTTTTTGTTTAGTTTACATAATCTATAATAATGCATAAAATGTTGCCTTTTAACAAACATACGCCTGGGCTTGCATAGTAATGCTTTTACTTGCTTGATACTTGTTAGTATTTTTTTAAACAATATGTCAGGAGCCTGTGTTTTTTGTTTATTTAAACAATATGTCTAGCCATCTAGATTTAAAGATGAAAGGCAGCTCGTGTACAGTACAGCCGGCAAAATAATATATATATAAAAAAAAAACAGACAAACAAAAAAACCCAATAAATATAAAATTTGGGGAAAAAAAGAAAAAGTTATGTTATGATTTTTCTTTCTATAGGAAGAACAGCTTAAATCTGGGCAACACTTCCATCTAAGGGCAAATGTGGTGTCAAAATAACCCTCTTTATTTTGCCTGCCTTGCAACTTTAATGAATCTTTTTACTAATACGGCTCACCATGTGAATGAGATCAACACTGCTGATATAAAAGAAGGAGCTAAGCATCCTGCACAGCCAATAGAGATATCACCATGGCAACAGGCTTTATTGGCAACAGGATGTGAGGCTGGACAATAGCTGGCTGCTGATTTTCCCACCGATTTACTACCATCACTGTATTCCTCCTGTATTCCTCTCTGGGTTTGGGAATCAAGACAAAGCACATTACCAATTTGACTATATTAATTGTGTAGGTTGAATGACATTGATTAGTTTGACAGTAGCATCGAGTGAGGAGGACAAACTCTAATACAAAACACAATTTAAAAAAATTAAAATTAAGTGTTGTATAATGGCTTTATGAACCCACGGTTCCAGTGACACCTCATACAGATCTTGTGCAGGGCTCTCATGAGTGTCTTCTTTGGCAGTTGTTCTGGGGTCTTTAAACACATCTCTCATTAGTTTTCTTTCCAGAGTTTTTGAAATCTTTCGCTGTAAGGCTGGTTCTGTAGTGTGGGGCTCTCTTTGAATTTTTTGATGATATTTCTCACTCCAGGTCTTGACACTTGTGGAAACACTAAGAACTTTGTATATTATTCTGCAGCTTTGTGAGCATTACCAATTCTTTTTTTTTTTTTTTAAAGTCTAAACTCACTTATTTTGTTTCTGGGATGATGTTTTCTAAAGTTAAACCCTTACTGAGGTTTGTATGCTGGTTAGCACTTTCACCTCACAGCAAGAAGACCTAGGTTCGATTCACAAAAGATTCCTTGTGCCTTTCTGTGTGGAGTTTGCATGTATTCCCCATGTTTGCGTGGGTTTCCTCCGGGTACTCTGGTTTCCTCCCACAGCCCAGAAACATCCACAGAAGGCTAATTGGCTGTTTCAAATGCCTCTGGGTGAGAGTGTGAACGGTTGTGTGAGTGCCGGCCCTGCGATGGCCTGGCGAGCTGTTCAGGTTGCCCCCCGCCCTTGCTCAGAATCAGCTGAGATGGGCGCCAACCTCCCCGCAACCTTAATTAGGATTAAGCGGCTTAGAAACAAAACTCATTCAGTCATTTTCTGTGACAAATATAATAATGTAAGCATCCAAAATAAATCTAGGGTATTGAGAAATGCTCTGATGAAAATTCATTGCTTTGCCAACAGATAAATAATTAATAAACAAACAAACAAACAAACAAACAGGCACACCAATAAATAAACAAATAAATACATAAAAAAAAAAAAAAAGAAAGAAAACCAAAAACAAACAAAACAAAAAAAAAAAACACTTGGGAAAAATCTTTGAAGTAAAGTAAACTTAAAATTTCATAGGGGGCTAATAATTTCATCCTCATTTGTACAACATACCATGAAAAATAAAGTAAACCATTTGGCATAGAATTAAAGTTCGGAATCATTCAAGTGCAGCAGAAAGCTTTTAGTTTACAATAATCTCTATTGTTCTTTACAACGCACCTCTAGTTTCTACGACTTCCCTTCAGTGCATAAATCATAAACAGCATCCTCAACATTACACCACAAATATGAACTGCACTATTTATTTAAGCTCATGATGTGTGGTGATGAGAAGCAGTACTGTTGACAATTCAGTACATATTCGGTCCAAAACATGTTTTTTGTTTTGGAATTGTGATCAGAAATCTTTTCAAATCCAATTTTTTATTTTGCTAACTCCAGGCCTCTTTAAAACAAACAGCATAGACCTATTTGGCCTAGATTTCTTTTATAAACAACCAGTAACGTAGATCAATGTGCTAAACTTCTTCACACAAGCAATCAATTTTTACAGAAATTACACACAGATGCTCTGCTGTGCTTTCGGCAAACATCTCAGACGTTTGAAGAACTGGTTAGTCTCTTAAATATTTTACTGCGTCTGCCTCGCTGCAAGAAGGCTCTGGGTTCGAGTCCCGAGCTTGGCAAGGGTGTTTCTGTGTGGAGTTCGCATGCACTCCCAGGGTTGAAAGAAATGCATATTAGACTAGTTGGCTGTGCCAAACTGACACAAACTAGGTGTAAGTGTGAATGGTTGTGTGTTGCCTTGCGGTGGACTGGCGAGCTGTCCAGGGTGTACCCTGCCATTATCCAGAGTCAGCTGGGATGAGCTCCAACCTCCTCGTGACCCTATTATAAATCGATTTAGTGAACGAGTGAGCGAATTAATTAATATCACTAGTCAATGATATCAGATAAACCGGCTAATACCAGAACTCTTAAATAAATTCGAATCAGTGTATCCTGCTGGTCTGGAATAAAGTGTTACACCATAAAACTCGATAAGTCAGGCAAGTCTGTTGGGCGTTTACACCGGAACCTACTGGCTCGTCAGACCCGAGCTTATCCCAGGTTTCCATAGCGTGAAGTAACTAGGAGTTCAACTCCTCCTGGAGGGGACTCTAGTCCATCAAAGTTAACTTTCCTCAGTATTTTTTATTGGTTCCCATTTATACTGCCGGATGGACAGAGGCACACTTGTGGTTAAGATCTTGCAGCAGGGGGATTTGAACCCACAACATGAGCCCAGCACCGTAGCCACTACACCACCGGCCCCACAAACATCACCATAAAACATTAAAAATTTCAACTCTTCTTTCCCCCCTGTGCAACACAGGTGATTATCTGCCAGTGCCCAACACGGGGTCAGAAGTCAATCAATCATCAC
The DNA here is from genome assembly GCA_028564935.1 of Neosilurus hyrtlii. Lineage (NCBI taxonomy): Eukaryota > Metazoa > Chordata > Actinopteri > Siluriformes > Plotosidae > Neosilurus > Neosilurus hyrtlii. The sequence goes on along the minus strand of JAOUQZ010000028.1, from coordinate 13,657,316 downwards.
CACCATCTGATTACAGTCGCCCTTTTGCTCAGGTCTAGTAAGCACTACTTCTCTTCCTTTCAAAACATCTGATGAGCATTTTAGGAGTTAATGAATTAATCCCTACTCAGAATACATCTCCACAGCTTGACACACCATTTACATGACAGTATTACAAATTCCTGCCCCTGCTGAGGCGTTCGCTTGGTAACGGGCAGCGCTGGCCTATTTCATACGCTGAGTACACAACACTGGGATTAGAGCTAAAAATATTTTTCCATTTCCATGCTACCATAGAACCAGAGAAGACTGCTGGCACATACTGCGAAGAAATGAAATGCTGCAGTCTTCCCCCACAATGCACTGCTGCCATTTTCTGTGCCCCAATTAACTGAACAGGTTTTGATATCAGTAGGGAAGGAGTGGATAAATCAGCAAGTAATGCGATGCTCTTCCTCAAGCTGAGGTAATAAACAGAGTTTCATGTCAGCTACATACGGTCAGAGTGAAGTACGTAAAGGGTGTACAAGGTACAGAGTTCGATGAATCACTTATGAAGTTACGTAGTGCTTATGTACAATATCCTAAGCATTAGGAAGGACATAATTCAAATGCAAGAGGAGCAAAGAAGAAAAGGCTAAAACGAAATTTAGTGCAGCCTTAAAAATAAAGATCTACTTCTGATATGGCTCATTAATCGAAAGATGCTTTTTGCAGCCAGGGCACAGTGAGAGAGGCAATCACAGCTAAAACAATCCATGTATAGCATAGCAGTTTCCAGTAGTACAAAAAACCTTACATCCAGCATCATAAACATTTACTAGGGGAAAAAAAAAAACCTTAAAAAAAAAAAAAAGGTCACAAGTAAATACACTTTGGGCTACATGGAGTGCACAATACAATTTAGCAATTTTAATTCAACCTTGTTCTACTGCATGTAAAAACATAACCACTGCCTGAGAGTTAAATGCTTCCACGCAGTAAGGCCACAGTGACCTTTGACACCAATTAGTTCATCCTTGAGTCAAGCTGGACATTTATGCAAGCTTTGAAGAAAATACTTTAAAGTGTTTTTGAGATACCGCATTCAGAAAAATGGCCCAGACAGACAGACAACCCGAAAACAATGCCGGTGCGGAGGCATCCAAGGTTCAACAAGCCTAACAGACACTGATTTTGGATCATCCAAACTGATTCTGAATGTCTTTTAATCAATAATAAACATTTAATTTATAACAGTGGCTTTTTTACTATTAGAACAATGACTGAATTAAGCCTATGTTTTAGTGAAATCACAGTAACTCACCTGCACACGAGGGTGGCAATGATGACACACCAGGCCGTGCAACAGCAGTCAGCGTTGGGCTGTTCGCTGCTCTTCTTTCGGCAGCAACAGAGCCAGAATGAGTAGAAGAGGAGGAAAAGGAGGTCCAGGGCCAGACAGGCTAGAGCCACAGCTCCCAGCAGCAGAATGGACTGTAGGTAAACAAGAGAGACGAAGGAAACAAATTAGTGTGAGATCCTAGTGAACTTCGTATGAGATGATCTAAGAATGTGCTAAGCGTAGTCCAACGTAGCAGAGCAAACAGATGGAAGGATGAGTAAAGCTCCTTAAATGAATAAGACTGTCTGAATGCATTGCTTATTTAGGATTATAGACCATGTTTTTTTCACACTGTCAGAGCTGCCAGATTGCCATTCAAATTCCCCAAAAATATCAACAAAGAAAACCTTATGAACTTGTTGTAAGGCAACAATCATGACACCTAGGGCCTCATGTACAAAGGGTGCTTACGCACAAAAACATTGCGTACGCCCTTTCCCACAGCAAAGTTTAGATATATCAAGAGTGAAATGTCCGTGGAAATGTGCGGTGCCTCACGCCAACTTCATAGCTGGCATACGCTGGGAAACTGTATATAATGTGAAAATTAGTCCTCAAAGTTGATTAAAGCGCATTTTGCAGAGAGAGACAGTTTTCATATTGTAATCGGCGCTGTCACTGCACACACATTGCTATTAAAGCACCATCACAGGATGAATTTATATCAACAGGAAGCATTTTCATTCCATCACTGTACAGATCACGTGATGCACAAATGCAATTAACTAACATTGTGGTGAGGTTTCCTGGTTCAACGCACGATTCATACACTCTGAGTAACAGCACGGCTGGGAACTACAAGCCGGCACTGTGCACGATGGTGATTTCAACCATTCACCAATGCATTTACTGAGTCACTGATATTTGTGAGGATGCCTGTGAGCAGACGGTCATTTATGCCTCCGATTCCACAGCACAGCGCGGGGAGGACACGGCCAGTCGGGCGGCAGCAGGAATCCCCCGTTTCTGTTACCCAGTGCCGCCGCGAATGGTGGAGGAATCCCCCGAGTCTGTGGCTGCTTGTCCTCCGTCTCACTGTCTGTTTTTCAAAAAATAAATAAATTGTTCTAAACACGAGTCAAAGTCTTGGAAATACTCTTCCTTGTACTGGCATGTTTAAATGTGCCAAACCAAAGAGCATGCACACATTTCCGCATGAACCTCTATCTTACAGGGCTATAAGCTTGGGGTGATCAGAGACCCCACATGCGCTCCCACCACCCCTGAAAGAGCAGCGACACCTGTGACTGTGACGACTCTCTGCTCAAACAGCGTGAGGTCCTCCTCTCCTCTCCCCCCACCGGATTGTGCCAGATTTTGGCGGTGGGCAGCCCATCCTCCGCTTAACGGCCACCTTTAAGTCTGACCACTTCTTTTTTAACTCCGTGTGTGTTCGCCTTTCCGACCCCACAGTATTGACTCCCTCACACATTCTTTCCCTCTCAGACCTCCTGCGTTTGTTGTTAATGCTGGAGGACAGCGTGACATACACTACATTCTTGCGCGCCTCCCCGTCTTCATCATATTATAAGAGTTTTCTGATCCTGCGAAGAGAGGGATCTCTGGTGCAGGGTTCATTTAAATATGATTTGCATATTTAAATGGAGCATTGATAGGGAGGGTTCGGGTACTCCTACATGAGCGCTCAATTCCACGTTGCTTTGGATTTCCAAAGGAAATGTGCTTGAATTCATGCGTACGCATAGATTCATACATCTGGATTTTTTTGTGCGTACGACATTTTCTGGATTTAAGCATACACCATTTTTCAGTAGGAATTACACGCAAGTCTTTGTACATGAGGCCCCTGGTCTCAAACTAACTCTTATGAATAGTCCCATATGCTGCACAACAGGTATACAACAGAAAACTGGACAAATTCCTAGGACCCAAGTGTATCATACGAAACTCGACAGTTGTAAGAGTGTAAATGCTGCCGTTGTGCAAATATGTTTTTGTCTCTCAGATAATTGGTATCAGGTCAATTTCCTAGGTGATGCTTGTGATGGTGTCCTACAGCAGTGTTACGACAGACATATGAATTCCCTATGCTTTTAGAATCATCTGATGCACTCAACCCGATTTTCTTATAATAGTCCTATGATTGCCGAATGTCAAACCCACAGAACTTCCTTATATACTCATGGGTACTGTATGATATTTGTACAAGACTGTGTACTTTGTCATGGAATGTACACCCGGTATTACACTGTTCTTAATCTCCTTTGATGTAATAGTCGTGAATAATTCTTATCACTGCATACAATACAATGAACACTGATTATACCAAGGTGCCAGACCAGGCTATTATAAAAATTCTAGCACCTTAAGAATGAAAGCCACAAATGCTTTAAAGATCATTGTGCATATTGAAGCCCACCATCACTGCACAGCATGAGGTTGAGTGACAAATTTAATTTCATGTCAGATCTGTTCATTTTAACACACCCAGAGAACTCCTGCTTCCCCCGGGAGGATTTCAAGTCTCACAAAATCATCAGTCTTGTTCTTGGACTTTTCAACTCATGTCAAGTTGTACATCAAGCTCGCTAGATCACAGGTGACTGAAGACAGCGTATGAGCTCAGATGTGCCTGAACCTTATGAGTGAATAAGCCTAGAGGTTCAGAGCACTCCAGCTGACAGCGAAATGAAGGTCTGTGGTCATTTGCTTGCTGGCACTCCACACTGCGTTGAGAGAAAAACCAAGATAATTGAGTAGAGATAAAGTCTCCTGCTGAGCGGTTAATCACGTCATCCAAAATCAAACCTATTTGCCAAATCAGATAAGCAAACAGCTAATAAGCTCTCCTAAAGGATGTAGCAGTGTTTTGTACAATCTTTCATAGATGTGCTTCACAAACTTTCCAATTAGCAGAACGGTCAACGGATGTTCTTGGGGTGAAACGGAATGCGGTTTGTGCTCCATTTCTTCCTTTTATGAATAAGGATTTGGGGGGGAAAATGCATTATCTGATTTCTAAACCATTTAGAGACAGACATGTGAATTATTCTTGAACGAAAATTCAGCTCAGTTCCCAGTGGGAACACTAAATTTGGATCTAAACTTGTACCTTGCTTCGATACAGCACTAGACAGTGAAAAATGAGCAATGTACAACACAGAGTCTTCAACAACAGCAGAAAGTCACCCCAAAGTGAAAAAGTGAAATCTTATCATAGACAAGACAAAAACTTTCTCCTGGAAATAATACAAGCCTTTATCTTTATCTTCAAACAGGCCATTATGGCAAGTTGTTGTGTTGCAAACTACCATGGGCACTTTGTTAATCTATATCCTGGACAAAACACCCGGTCCCTTTCTTCCTTCCTACCCCACAGGAAGTGGATCCTGCAAAGGTCAAAGTGTTTGTATTGAAGCACCTGCTGCTTTCCTGTCTTGACTCTCACTGGGTTTTCTACATGTGTTCGATTCCTCCACAACCCACTCTCCAAGTCAGCTCATCCTTGCAGCTGTGAATCTATGCCCTTTCATTCAAACCTGCATGAAGTCTGCCGTATCACAGATTATATCGAAATTGACCACAGTTGGCATGTGACCTTATTTATTTCAACTACTCCAAGAAAACCATCCAAACAGAATCAGCACCCCCTTCTGACTGGATTTCATCCATCACTACCATTAATAGAAAGGTATTCACAGGTCAGGCAGAAACAGTCAATGAAACCTACTGCAAGACTAATTCCAGCCACGGGTATTACTTTTATCCAGTAGCCTAGCGGTGGAGAACTCATTCAGGATAACAAGATCGCAATATGTAGTATACTATGAAAATAATGATCAGAGAGAAAAGTAAAAGAGAGTAAACGGGCAGCAGGAAACCGCAATAAAGCTTTTTAATCTGTGCTGGAACTGTGACCCTAATCTTTGACCTTAACACCTATACCAGTTCATAGGCATTTAGTAAGGAGTAACTGGTCAAGTTTGGTCAAAATCCATGCATTCAGCCTGCAAAGTGTGCACAATTTTTTTATGAGATGACCTCATTTGATCTTGACCTTTGATCAAAGCCCACTGAGATGTTCAAAAGATTGAGAGCCCGCAAGGAAGTTTGGGTGAATAAACTGCTTTAATGTATTACTATACAAACAACTTACTGATGTATTCATGGGTGTAAAAATTCGACAGCTGAATGGTCATATCACAACAATGATAAATCAATCAATATACCGTGCAGCCGTCGTTCAGAATACAATCATTACATGGTTGAATGCATCCCAAGTTGGACTGAGTGATAAGATTACAATGTGCCTGAGACACATTGAATCCTTTTTACACCTATACCTGCACTGTTCACTTCTATTCAGGACACATATTAATGCCAATGTGAATGGAGCCACAGACCATAAACAGGCCTTCAGACAATAGGCAGGGTTAAGTTTTGTGAGTGGGAGTTGCCGCATGCTGGTGAACTGTAGTCCTATAGGACCTGTAGTACCTGGACTTCCAGATTTTAGGAAACTTCATTCACACCATCCCCATCATCAAAACTCTTTAAGCAGTTAAATGCTAGAAAAAAAAATAACAGACAGATTCATTGTGAGGAGATTATACGAGGAAGGACACTGAAAGGTTACGCCTGGGAAAAGAGCCAGCAGGCACTTAGTATATGATTCATCAGTGTTTAAAGGGTAATACATCCTGTAAGAGTTGCACTGCTAGCATGCACTGATTTGCTGTGGGGAAGTGCACAACACTTTCAGAATAAATTAGCTTCATGCAAGTTTTATTGGTAGGAAGAATCTAATGTAGAATGCTAAGGAACTTGGAACAATCTAGAACTGGGTACTGAAAACTTAAAATACACCGACCTAAATATTTCAGTTCTACCCCGTTAACTTTAGGCAAAACATCAGCAAACCTCAAGACTCAAACCTTAAACTAACCATTTTTCTGACATCTGGTCCACGTTCATTAGCAACTGGCATTTAATTAAAGGAAATCGGTCACCTTAACCTTACACGAGTGCTGAACATATCCAATCATGCTGCACCAGAGTACACACTTACCAGAGCAAAGTACCTACTCAGTAGGCAAAAAAACAAACAAACAAATAAATAATTCGATTCACGTCTGAATCGCGATTCTTATTAGCATTCTGAATCGATTCAAATTTTCAAGAATCGATTTTTAAGAAAACGTTTTTTTCAAGCATTTCCAACCTTACTCACTATGCGTACCGTTTGTCCAGATGCAGCCTCCGTAGTGAATTGTTCCAGTGAGTGGCGGGTACAGAACTAGCTTTTAGCCTAGCTTTGACATGCATGAGGAAAAAGATATACAGCCAACGCTGTCTTCGCTGAAGGCAAATGCTTGCACTTCGGATTTACATTTTCTGGGTAAGAAGGAGCTTGACATGACATATGCGGTGCGCAAAATAAAAGTCAAGTATTTCGGGAACACTTAACATCCCCAAGCCCACATCTTACGCCATCACCCGGAGCGAAAAGAACCGGAGCAGCAGCACGACCAACTCCTGACCAATACACACTCCATCACTTCACTAAACTCCCAACCAACTCTGAACCAGCAAAACGGATAAGTACATCTAAAAAACCAGCTGTCTAGTAATATACTTTCTTTCTTTCTTATAGAAGAATTGTTCCTAACTTGAATGTAGTTACTCGTGAAATTGGCACCCTTTGTTTGTAATGGTTATGAATCAAACATCGGTTTGAATCAAGAATCGATTCGTCACCCCAAAAATCGGAATCGAGTTGAATCGTGAGCTGTGGTTAGATTCACATCCCTACTACTCAGACTTCCCTCGGTCCAGCAAAAATTGTGCACCACCCTTGTGGTACCTAACGTACCACCACCCACCCATCTGAGGCTACTCATTAAGTTAATTAAAATTATTGCCGATGTGGACACGTTAAGGCACCCAAGCCTTACAAAAACACTCTTTTTCCATACAATTCATCAATCGATTGGACAGAATTTTGCAGGTGTGATGCTTCAAACAACAGTTAAACATGAATTTAATATAAAGTGAGTGACATCCTGGACACAGCATGGCCAAGGGTTCCTTTAATTGTTGCTCTGAAAGCTCACTGGCTAACTCACTCGCTAGCACCTGGTAAGTCTGGCATCGATCCTTCCTTTTCAATCTTCATCTCACAAGCTTTTATATTTTAAGTCAAGTACTAGTGATGACTAACACTACCGTAGTAAACATTTTGAACCTGGACGTGGAATTTTACATGGTAAACACAGATGAGTGAAGTAACACACAAACACTGAACTGTCCCACTGTTGTTATAGTAAACATAGGCACTCTTGGAATTTTATCCAATTGGAGGGTGGATTCTAACTGCTGTATAAATGTATTCACTATGAGTTTCACAAATAAGACCTATTAAATACAATGTTTTGATTTTATGCTGTAAGTGAGAGTACCACGCTAGGGTCGGTTCATCTTGACATAACCTGGTCTTCCATATGAAATCCACACCTTTTCCCACAATAATAAAATATGTATTAACATCAAAGTTGTTACGGCGATACTATGAACTGATAGACCCAAATGCAGGACAGAGACGAGATGATCAGGCTCAAGTGCAAACAAGGATCCTTTATTATGAACAAAGATAACGTGGAACATAAACACTCTATGATACTGTCGGCTGGATCGCGGTGCGTATATGTCCTCTCACTATGAACGGCACCAGTTCTCTCTGTGAATGCGTGATGCACATGCAGTGACGGCCTAAGTTCACTCTGTGGATACGTGACGTTGATACTATAACGGACCAAGACAATCTGGCAACCGGGACAAGGTAAGCGGCCCCCTTTTATCCTCCGGTGGGGATGAGGAACAGGTGAGCCAATCAGGGCGGAGCCTGTAATCAAAACACACACACGGGAGAGGAGAGAGCAGATCAAAGAGACAGACATGAACTAGAGCCTTCGGCGGGACCTCACAAAAGTCGTCCGTTTGGTCAGGGGTTCAGATGGGATATGGAACCCTAAGGTCTTCTTTCTTTCATCTTTCCCCATCTTCAAGAGTGAAGTTGTTATACATTAAAGGTTAATAACGCACTTTCTTACAGGGAATTCTAACTACTTATCTCAACTTGAGGGCACGTAATACTCTTCATCAAGGGTGAAACTGCAACAAACAGCAAATTAGCTTACTGTTTGCTACACTGACTAGATTACTCTCTGAAATATAATAAAATGAAATAATATAAAAAATAATAATAATAGAAATAATATTTAAAAAAAATGAAAGAATACAATGAAATAAAATGGTACTATCTGAAATATAATAACACTACTGGAGACAACTACAAATCAGCTAGTTCTCAGCATTAATGTTCACTTCAACAAATGCTTGCTTAAAAAAAAAAAAACACATCAGTGGATAACATAGCCTGACCTTAAAGAAAACATGTCTACCAGAACTCAGTACACATCAATTTGGGAGTAACTCTGACAGTTACTTTCTATCTTTCTGAGTCTTTGAGAATGAAGAGATCCCACATTATTAATAATGTACCGTGCTGAGAAATACTCATCCTACCCTACCCCAACCCCTAATTCCAGAGCCCTTGTATGGGTTTCCTGACCCTGGAAGAAGGAGAGTGAGTTTTGGGACAGAGCTATGGGGTGACATTAATTTTGAGTGTCTCAGTGACATCATCTGGAATGAACGTCAGGCTGCTGCATATGAACAATGACCTCGCTTGACACCAAGTATGAAATTACCAACCAGATTTATTTACTTGTTAATCAAAAGTTCTGGGATCACCCAATATAAAACAACGTACCCTTTGATAATGTGGCATCAGTGAACTGAACAAAAGAGACTTTATGAAGGATTTTGAATATCCACACCTATACGCTGTATCAGCATATGTGACCCAGTCTGGCAAAATGAGTTACAGTGACCAAAAATTCAAAACTGAGTTAGCCATACCATTTAAAAGAGGAGACTCTAGGCTTTAAAATGGTATGGCTAACTCAATTTTGAAATTTTGGTCACTGTGACTCATTTTGCCAGACTGGGTCACATATGGTAAGAGTCAATAAAGCAAGAGGGGGGAAAACCCAAACACCACCAACAAACATTCCCTACAATAAACTAAAACAGTTTTTCGGCGATTTCTGCATGGATTTAGAAAACTCCGATTTCTGTGGAATGTAGTAAACAAACAGTACATCATTTATCCTATATAGTTAATACCTCCCTTTTTTCAATTCACTTGGCCCTGGAAAAGAGAGGCCGCTGCAATTAGCGAGATTACAATCCTTCCACGGCTCCCCCTTTTGCTGCTCACTGGTTAAGGACGGGAAAGGCTCCAGAGCTTGTTCCTCTAAACAGCATTAATCTTATGAAGATTATCTTAATAGGTCTTCTCCTTCCTCATGTTGAATGTAGCCCACCACAGTGCAGCTCCTCCTAAAAGTAACATCCCAACTGAGAAAGACAGCATATGGATGATCTCAGGGTCAGAGGTATGAACGCTGCTTTAAACTCATCCACATTTAGCTGCCTCATGATGATATTAATACAACGAGACGTCTAATATTGAATCAGTATTGAGCTGGCCTTTCGAGCTGTACAGGGTGTACTCTGCCCTCGCCCAGAATCAGCTGAGATGGGCACCAGCCTCCCCGCGACCCTAATTAGGATTAAGCGGTTAAAAAAAAAAAAAAAAAGAATGGATGAAGTATCGAGCTGACACCACAACAAAACATTGGATAGGACACAAAATATCAGAGAAAAAAAGTGTTAGATGTTGGACTGTTTATTAATCGCTGAAAACTGGAACAGGATTTGTAAAAGAAATGTATTTCTGAAACATAAGCCATATTTTTTTAGAATTAATTATCCTGATTTTTATCTGAAAGCATTAAACATTTTAGTACTTGATAAAAAAATTGAAAATCAAAATGAGACAGGCATACGTATCAGTTGTTAAAGCACATATATGCAAGAATTGGTATTTTTGGCTCCTGGGCCACCCCTACATTTATGGAGGATATTCCACTCCTACACCATTATTAACTGTGTTCACTTCTAGCGCTGTGTCCGTCAAGGGATGTGGCGAAAGCGAAAGAAGTTTACTTGCATGGTACAAACCAAGCTAAATGATTAAATGAGAAGGTTTAATTTACAGAAGATTCTCCTAATTTGAAATATTTAGCTTATCTCTTGCCTCACCATGTTCCGCTCTGGTCACCATCTAGCTACCTTCACAGCTGGGACACAGGAAATAAAATTAAATGGCTTTGGTGGAGTACAAGCAATCAATCTTGAGATAAGTTGGGACCTCTGAAAAAAAATGTTCAGCTACATTTGAAGGAGCCTTTGAGGTGGGAAAGCTCTGGCGCAGCACTGGAATTGAGACACAACAATAAATACAAGCGCCCTCATGGACAGCTATATGTGCACATTTGTTTACAAGCTGAAGTATACAGAACTAAAAATGACAAAATAAAAAGCCAAAAGATCGTGTCGACTGGAATGTTGCTAAACCCGTATCTGGTGACTATCAATATTTGTATCATAGAAATGACTTCAAGTATTGCATTATGACCTTTTGATGATATTTATAACATTATAGTTAAATGGTACCTGTGGTGAATTATTGTTACTAGCTATATAAAATGATCAAAGTGTGCACGCGAGTGTTATGACCTCATGTATACTCAGACATGTGGCCTTTCCAGCCTAGTAGAAACATCAACACGTTAGATTGGTTGGGCTATGTCACTGACACTTACAGCATAAAACAAACATTTAATGCTGAACTGCACAAACAACAAAGCAAAGAAATAGAGGAAATCACTACTTTTTGTTCCTAAACCAACTGACGACAGAAAACCCAGAGTTAGCAAAATGCTAGCTTCATAAGGCATTTTGGATTCACCGTCACGCACATTTCTGGCAGCATTCTTTTCCTCACAGTCACTAAAATGTATGTTTCACCATCTCTACAAAAAGATGTCAACCACACACAATGTGTTGACGCCACTTTCGGGGGGAAAAAACGACTGGAAGCTTCTAACACCCATAGTATAGCACACAGCTAGTAATCCATGGCATAAAATCAATTTTACCAATACTGGTACCCGTTAACCATATTTAACATGCTCTTGGATATTAAGCCAAAGTGAATAAGTTAACTGAAAACATTACATGCATTTGGGTATTTTTTTTTTCATGAAAATAAATACATTATATATAAACACCAAAAAAGTTGAAACTGTAACTCAAACAGACCAGCTCAGAAAACAGAACACCACCAAGAGCTTAGTCACATCATATGACCTTAAAAGGCTGCAAAAGTGCACATACTTTATCTCCAGTTCTGAGGAACTGCTGACATTCAGTGGAAAATAAAATGGGTGAATCTTAGCTTGTGTGGAATGATGCTGTGTATATTAATGGTATGAGAAGTGCTGATTGAGGACTTTGTAGATTGCATGCATAGTCCTGGTCTTCCACAGGCATCTTTTACAAAAGGTCTAAAAAATGATTGAGGAAATGGTTTTCTGTATAATATTTCTCACCAGCATCCAAAACAAACTATTTAATCGATCTGTCAATGGCCGATAAGATGGAAATATTTTGGCTGCTAATTTTTGTCTACCAGCCACAGAACTGTACAAACTGCTTTAAAAAGGAGCCACTGTGTCTCTTGCATTGAGTTATAAGGGCAGTCGACAGTGAGGGCCAAGAAAAGAATTGTGAAATGTAGTCAGTCATATTCTGCACTCTATTGATGAAAGTACGAAGTGTGGCAACTGGCCACATTTCATTTATTATTCAGTGTAACTTCTCCTTTAATGCGGAGTTGGGTGACATTTTGGAAAGAAGTTTTAAATGTATATTGTCCCAGAAGTCTTCATTGTAGATAATGTAGTTTAGTGTTTAGAGCCTGTTTATCCTTCTGTGGACAAAGATTCCAACAATGAATAACTTTAATTCAGTGTACTAGAGAAAGAAAGTTTGGTCAAGATTCTGATAAGAGAATATCCTGACTAAATTCTGTGAGTCCTCCTTGAATTGCAATCACCAAACACATATCGCTTCCAGTTTCAATGGGGACATTTCACATCAACATTCCATTTATTTAATTGTATTATATCATATTATTTATTTATTTATATGTTATTATATATATATATATATATATATATATATATATATATTATTATTTTTTTTTTTTTTATATAATTTTCTGGTTTCATAATCTTGAATTTGTTTGGAAATCTCTTCCTGTACTACAATATCACATTCTTTTTAGTCTTGGAAAACTAGTATTTGAAAAAAACGTTCATCCCTTATGCTGGGTTTGTGTAGTGTAACGTCTGGGGATATGAAAATTATGTTATTGTATCTCACAATTTCGTTCTTTGGGTAGCCGATCAGTTACAGCTGAGTCAAGGGAAAAATGGAGGCTCTAACCAGAGGCACCAATCTCAGTTATTTGCTTCCAAGCTTTGTTTTTCATTCCCAATGTCTCCTTACACATTTAACAAGCCAGTATGGATGACAACTTCCTAAAACCCCAGTTAAAAAAAAACATACTTTCTTTTTCTTTTAGAATCAAATGATAAGTAGGTACAAGCTGAAGGTAGGTACTAAAGTCGTGACTGAGGAAGTGAAACAATGTGAAAGCAGTGTGAATAAGGGGTGAATCTAGTGTAGAAAGCACTTTGGGAAAGACGAAGATCTCAGGAGGGGTGTAATCATTACTTATTTCAGCCTTTGAACACTATGGAAGAACACGACCACACGTAAAAAATGATGTAAAACATAAAAAAACAAAAAAACTAGCCCTGTTAACCTTCCGAAATTTTACTAAGAGTAATAAAAATCCCCACTACAAAGAACAAATGGTCACAATTATAGAAGGCATTCCTAGCCAGCAGCACCTCTGAAATTCTCCAGCATGCTCCCAAGCTAAGGGAGTCATGTGACAAATTTATTTGCAGTATTCTGCTGAGAGAAACAGCTTGTGTTTCCTGTCTGGCTGAACGACGAGACCGCCTCGTCAGCCTCACCACGCCAACAAACTGACAAAACAGATTAACACTACCCCTCGCTTCCTGCTCCTCGAACGGCATTCCCATGAATGACGTGCTAGAATGGCTGAAATCATCACACACACATCTTGTGTGGGTTTGCTGTGGACAGCATCACTTCAGAATGTCATGAATAAGTTCCTCAAGAATAAGTCCGACCCTCAGCATTCTGGTCTGATATCATTAATTACATTATATAGTGAAGTGCATGAAATGTTCTAAAAAAAATATTTCATGCATGAAAGTCAAATGGAACATAAAATAGAATAACTGTTGACAAGTTCCCATAAGCAAGTCACCCTTTATTTATTGGTATGTGTGAACTGAAATTAGGAATTATATATAGTGTCAACGTTTCTTCGATTTCCCAATCACAGCTTTTGCACCACTACTAAAACCAACTAGTTTTCAGTTCCCGTTAGACTCATTTAATAACTGTGGTTTCATGAAGTCCTGTCATCTACACCTTCTTGTTAAATGTTTATGGAGATATTACAAAAAATAAAAAATAAAGCTCTGAACGAAGTGATCGAGATTGCTGGTGCCTCTGGTGTCAAAATGAGGCTAGTGCAATTAGCTTGTTTTTGTTATTTGCCAATTAATTGGTCAGAAATTGTAGTATTTATTATGTAACTGAATTAGCCAGTCAGCTAACACTAATTCTATATTTTGAAATACAAAATTGGCATATATTTATTCAGTAGGTTTAGAGGAAAACATTAGGCAGTCGATGTGGTCATTCATGCAAACACAACTGTATGACAATTTTGTGATGCCATTTTAAAAATATAAATTTAAATAAATAAATAAATGAATGAATTTTTGGTCCTAAAGATGATTTAGGAACTGCTCAGCCTTCTACTGTCCACATTCAGGATTCTTTACATGAGGCCCCAAGTCCTCTAAACCCCCCCCCCCCCCTTTTTTTTCTGGCAAAAAGCACTTTGTCCCCTTCGTCCCTTTGTGCCAAACACTGAGCACAGCACTGTCACAGAGTAGCACCAACTCCCCCAGACTGAGTATAAGGAGTGGGTGTGGGAGTGGAAAAACATGCAGCCTTTCAGCTCCAACAGGAAAGAGGTGCTGTTCACTTGGAAAAATGCCTATTAATTGCCTTAAAAGGGAGGGTTAGAGTTAGGAAGGAATGGCTGAAAGGACTGAAAGCAAAAGGGAAAAAAGCACACATCATTCTTACCTTGTAGAAAGAACAGAAATCGGTAAAGGTCAGACGGCTCTAAACAGTAAAATAATAATTGTGATGTAAATCATAATAATAATAATTATAATAAGTGCACTCACATGCACATGGCAAGGAACAAGTACAAGGTATGCTAATCATTAAAATAAATAAATAAAATCCAGTTGAAACCAGACCAGTCTCATTTTGCTAGGGCTTTATATCTACTGGGAACATTTTTAATCATGATTTAGGAAGCCGAGTAAAAACACTAACTGTTCCTGGTGATTAAATGTTCATATGGGTGAGTGATTACCAATCGAAAGACAAAGCAACATCACATTAAGATACATTACAGCAATGATTCCAAACCATCTTCTTGGTTTGAGGTTGGTTGATACAACTTCCAACCCACTCACACAAAATAGTTCCCAACCGAAATTAGTACATGGACTGCTTGAAAAATGAAAAGTAATACCATACTATCATGTTGACCTTTTATAGACGACTTCACAGTAAATATACATTTAGGCATTAAGAAAAAAAAAAATGTAAAGAATGAATCGGACAATCATTGGTGTTTTTGGAGCTAGTACAGTTAGCTTACGTAACAATAAGCCAGCATGTTACATATACTAATTAATTCAAATCCAATTTCCATCCAATTTAAACAATATGTTGGTTTTCTAGGTATACAGTAAATGTATGTAGCTACCACAGTTAGCATAGAATGCTAAGCTGCGAACAAAGCTAATATGAAACTTGGAATGTAACGTACAAACATCAAATAACTAATAGTCATACCTTTTTCCCTTTATTAAAACACTGAAAGAATGTGGTTATATTTTGGTCACTACCCTTCCTCAACAGAGCTAAAAAATGCTAAATGGACACAAAATTACCACAAAATAAACCTACGGTTTAGGCCTCATCACATGGGGAAAAAAAATTCCATCAGAAACCTGATGGAAATCTAACACAAATCTACTTATTGATTGCAATAATTTTGATTTTAAAAAAGTCTGCCATTTGATACCACAGCCTTCTTATTACGGCTTCTTAAATCACATCATATAATAACACCAATTTCACTATCAAATCAAATTCCAGAGGATGCTATTTTTATTCTTAAAAGCGGATCAGATCAAACTTTTAGACACAAGTCAATGGAGTTTCCTCTTAAACTCATTCCTGGACCATTAGCTCAACTCTCTGGTTTCCCCAGGCCAGGTTTCTTTCTTTATTTTTTTAATCTATGAAATGCAAGATGTTTCCATGTAACCTGAGAACAATCCCTGTACTATATATGCGAAAATGAAACATGTGAAGCCTAACATGCCTGATCAGATCAGATCTAATCTAATGCCCAAACATGGAGCAATGCAAACAGAATGCCACACAGGGACAAAGCTGGGGCAGTTATAATTACAGAGAAATGAGACAGTGGGAAAGTAAACAATCAGCGGATGTCTGTTTATTCCGAGTATCATTTCCATACAAACACTGCTCTGTGCAGCCTGAGTGCTTGTGTAGATTATGATCGTATACACAATTCACAAAGTTCAGAGAATGGTGTTGGCTTTCAAAGTTCTTCTAACGAATGTGAAAAATGTAGCAGGATCAGTGTGGTTCCACCAAAAAACAAAAAAACCTGGTCGAGATGAGCAATAGATTTGAACAACAAAAAAGCCATGAATAATGATCTAATCTGTTGTTTATTCTGCTTGTACACCTTTATGTAAGAAAAGTAAAGTTGACACGCTTATTAATGTTTCATTGAAAATTTTTGGAAAATTGCTTTTGCTATGGGCAGCATGGTGTTGTAGAGGTTAGCACGTCTGCCTCACAGCAAGAAGGTCCTGGGTTCGAGTCCCTGGCGTGACTCGTATTTCTGTGTGAAGTTTGCATGTTCCTGCCATGCTTGTTTAACCTGCCTTCGCCCAGTGTCTGCTGAGATAGTCTTCAGCCTTCCCACTACCCTACTAGGATTAAGCAGTTCGGCAAAGAGTGAATGAAAGAGCAAGCACTTTCGGTATTTGAGGACATTTTTTGAATTGTTCACAGGAACCATGTTTATAAAACCCCCCAATCAGGGACCAAAAGAAAATAAAATAATAAAAATAAAAAAAAAGTTCAGGACAATGGAATACCAACCAGTTTACACAAGATGCATGCAATGACATCATATTCCATGTCACATTTTAACAGACAATGTGTGGTGATTATGTAAGAGGTGGCCAGCAATAAAGGTGTTTAGTTAAGAACTTATTAATAAACGTCATATGTCTGAACGTCTCATACGGTTAGACTACTGTGGAAAGTCTGAGAAACAGGTTCGTTCTTATCACTTCCGTTACAGGAAGAATTAACACCTATGTCAGCAGCAGCTTTTTTTTTATTTGTTTGTCTCATGTTTCATTTTAGAAACTGGGAAGCATGAATTCCTGAAAACTTTTTTGTTATTGGAAACTTGTAAAAGTACAGTAACTGTTAGCAAGTGTTTATAACAAATACTTCTTTCATAAATGTTCAACAAATGACTCAGGACCAAAAAAATGCAAATAAACACCAAATCAATGCAGTTTTCTTATTAAAAAAAGTGTTATTTATTAATTTGTTTGTTTGTTCCAGATTATCTAAAGAATCTTTATGGAGATTATGTGGAGCGTCTGCTGTGTACCTTCCTGTGTATGACCGGTTACTTTAGAAACAAAGATGAGCGGATTAACATAATCCTATTGTTCATGCACATTAGTAAAAACCTATTGTTAATGTTGCCATTCATGTGAGGGATAACATACAGTGAGCCAGTATTCATTGTGAAATCAATCCCCACAAAATAATTGCAACTCTAACACATGGCAATAAAAAATTTCTAATTGAAAACTACCAAGCTGCTACTGTTGGACCCTTGACAAAGACTCTTGCAAAAACTTACCTACCAATATAGAATATCTAAAGAAATGAAATTTACTATTTTGTAATGTATGCTTCAAAGCCAAAAAATAAGTTGTGCGCACTCGTTTTGTTGGAGCGTCTTCAGCCTTAAGTACAGTGCATAATCTCCATGGCACTGTAGCTTCCGTTGGTCAAGTCGAAGCTCAGCAAAATTAAGGTGGAAATAAAAAGTCAGCTGATGACCTGAATGTACTTAATGACCACGTTATCACATCAATGGACTTTTTCTTCACTAATGGCACAGATATAAAAATGAGGCTCAAATAGTAAAAGAGTGGTTCAGGAAGCTAGTACCAGACAGTCCAGACCTTAACCCTACTTAAATTCTATGGGATGTACTGGAGAAGCCTTTATGGAGTGGTTAGATTTTCAAGACGTCACTGAAAAATAAATCCAACTCTGGGTGAAAATAAATGCTGCAGTGTTGCTTGTCAAAACAATGCCATGGAGACTACACATTACAATTAAGGATACTTTATTGGCCAGCTAGTGTCCATGTAACAGATACAAGTTTCTTCTTGTATTTCCCTTTTTAAAAAAGCGCGATGTGTTCTTGATAAATAAATTATAAATTGTAATTGATGGTATATCTCTGTGGAGCATGAAGAATACCATTTCTGAAGTGGTGATGTGTTTTTATTTTGATTATTTGTTGTTTATCTATCATCAAATGATAAATGCTACAGAAAACCATAAGATTAAGAGGTGGTGAAACACTGCCGCTCCTCTATAGTCCATATATGGTGACACACTCAAACATTGACTCTTCAGTCAAAGATCTCAATACAAATTAAATCAAAATGTGGTGACTCTCATCCATGGTGAACAACTGCCTTGCCTTGTGTCGGATTTGTGATGCCATTGATATCTTTGGTAGTGTATATTAAAAGTAATGCATTGTGACTTACACTGAACTCCCATCTTGAGTTCAAACCAAATGCACAGATGTCGATCTATCTTTTCTGCTTTTATTCCACTCCCATGAGGTTTAAGACTGTGAACCACTTCGTTATCAGTTCCTCATCCCAGCACTCCAAAGGAAAAGGTTACTGGAATTCCTACTCCGTAGGTGGCTGCAGGCTTTCCAACTGACTGTCACTTAGCATTAGGACCTTTTTAAACCTGGGATAAAAACACACCATCACTCTGGTATTCGAATCAGGCTGCTCTGACTGTCCTTTTATTCTTCCTCTCCTTTTTATCGACCTCATTTTCATTTTATTTCTCTCTCTCTCTATATATATATATATATATATATATATAT
>JAOUQZ010000028.1:13598723-13618497 GCA_028564935.1 Neosilurus hyrtlii | reverse complement strand
GATGTTCTAATAGGTGCATAAACAAGCTCCAGTTAGTCCAGAATGCAGCAGCAAGAGTTCTTACTAGAACCAGAAGATAGGAGCATATCACCCCCATCTTATCAACACTGAAATGGCTCCCAATTAAATTTTGAATCAAATATAAATTGCTACTTTTAACCTATAAAGCACTTAATGGTCTTGCGCCACATTATCTTAGAGAACTCCTTGTTGTTTATGATCCAGCTCATAAAGTTCTCATCTTGGAAGCCCCTCGCTCCTGCTGGTGAACATCCATGTGGGCTTAGATCTGCACTCAGCGACTGAAGATGACTTTTTTACTGCTGGTGATATAAACTCTTTTGGTACAATTATTTAGGACTTACAGTTTACAGCAGTTTTCTTATATGGTTTGTATTTTTACGGTTACACCAAAACGAGGATGGATTTCCCTTTTGAGTCTGGTTCCTCTAAAGGTTTCTTCCTCGTGTCGAGGGAATTTTTCCTTGCCACTGTTGCCACGGGCTTGCTCATTAGAGATGTGTAGGGGGTTGTAGAAAAATGTTTAAATTCCTCCTTAAATTACTTTTACTATGTAAAGCTGCTTTGTGACAATGTCAATTGTAAAAAGTGCTATACAAATAAAAATGAATTGAATTGAAGATAAGCAAATCAGCACAACGGGTGCCAAATGGCATTATAATCCAATGTTTTTTTTAATTTATTTTTTATTTTTTTAGTGCTGTCTAAGTAATCTATAAAATACACCAAGGGTTACCTTTGATAAATAAAAATGTGAAAACATACAGTACAGAAAGATATGGTACATATATTTAAGTTCATGCATAAACAGACAGTGAAGAGCTTGTTGTTCCCCTTGTGTTGATTGAATTAAAATCAGCTTGTGCGTCCATGTGCGCTGCCTCCGGAGTTACTCGCCTTTTTTAAAATTTCCACTTAAGTTTCAGCATTTGCAGCATTTGACTACACTGATTCTCTTTTTATAGAATAAAATGCAAACCACTCTGTCCTCTGTAGCATGAAATCTGTTGGTACATTGATTCCAGTGGTTATATTTCTAAATGTAGTCTCATCTATCTGTCTTCACTTATGTAACTCACACAGCCACTCTCACTCAATCATGTTTTTCATACACTCGCTCATTTACTCACTACTTATCCCCACCATGAGGGGAAAAGATAACCAAAGTTAATTGATAATTACACCACCTGGCTAAACAAAGTTTCTGTTTGGATTTAATAAGCAAATATGTAAGAGCCTTTGATTGGACAAGTACTGTAGTAACTAATGTTTCAATTGGCATCAGTTCTTTTATTCTAACTGATGCAGTGAGTAGATAAAATAAATAAATAATATGACATAGAGGAACTCAAAAACACCAAACTTGAACAGACTGCTTTACTGCTCTGCTCCTTAATTTAAGCCAAACCTCTACACTGTATGAGGTCATTCATCATTGGCATCTCAGTATCAGTCTTAGAAAACCATGCTTGATGTTAAGGGTTCATGGGTTCCTTGCACCGTCTGCTGTGACTAGGCAATCCGAAGAGTGAGTGACAGTCCCTGTTGCATTTGGAGCATATGTAGTCTGATATGGTTTGGAATGTTGAAGATAATGAAGATCTCTTCTTCTTGCCAATCTGTATTTGCCATGGCCTTTTGGATGAACTTACACCAGATGTCATGATCCATGGCTAGGGTTTCCCAGCTATCTGGAGTGATCATTATGGCCTTCATGGTTCTCTAGCATTTATCCTTGAATATGCTATTCATTCATATGCTATACTTGTTTAGCACCACTGAACATAAAGAATGTAAAGAACTTCTTTCTTCTGGTCTCAGTTTCTACTGAATATGCTGAGATGTGATGATGCAGTCATTAATTGCATGAAACTGTTGACCCAACTTGCAACAGATGAGGCTGGTTAAGGTGGTGTAATGGTTTGTGAATGTCTTCTCTGCACACTCTAAGCTACTTAATAGCAACCAAGCAATGTTGAGAATGCCACAACCTTTTTAAGTATTTTGCTGACCATAGGCATCCCATGCATTATGGCCACAGTTTTCCCATCTTCAAATGGGTACTTCCAGCATGATCATACAACATGTCACAAATCTACGCGACTCAAACTGGTTCTGTAAATAGTATGATTTAGTTCTGTGTACTTCATTGGCTTTCCGAGTCTCCAGATCGTATCCAGTCCATCACCTTTGTGATGTGCTAGAAGTGATGCAGTAGAGAACAAAGGAGGTCCTATGCAAATGCTGTGTTTCGAACAGGATCAAACTGGCAATTAGCAATTGAAAATTGGAAGAAGATAGCCCTATTGATCTACAACAGACTGCTTGACAGGTTTAATATTTAGTGGAAGCAAAACTTACCAGGATTTACCTTTTTTTTTTTTTTTTACAGCGCTTCAAAGTTTCAGTCTATCGGCGTTACAGTGACTTTGATGTCTTCCATGAGCTTTTGCTACAGAGATTTGCCTACAGAATGGTGCCAGCGCTTCCACCCAAAAGAGTGCTTAAAGGAGGTATGATGTTATGCTGTGTATTATGTACTCTAAAAAGTTAACAAAACATTTTAGTAATGAAATGTTGTTATAGTATGTAATTATGGGTGTCATCTGTGGTTTGGTGTTTAGACACCTAAAGTAGTGGTTCTGACGGCACAAAATGAGCAGACAGCGGTTATGAATTTGTTTTTGGCTATACCTTGGGAAATTTGTGCAGAATTATTTCAATCAACCATATTTCATTTCCTGTCCATTGCAGTATTGAACTCCATGTCAGAGAGAGAGTTCATTGAAGGACGGCGGCGGGGTTTGCACAGATTTTTGAACCTGGTAGCAAGACATCCTTTTTTCTCTGAGGATGAGCTTGTTAAAATATTTCTCACATTCAGTGGCTCGGTGAGAACCTTTTATGAACATTACTTACAATTGATCTCGGAGTATTGCTATACTACTGCTGTTTGGACTGCATGTACTGCATGTGCAGCAAATATGTGTAGGACATTTTTAAATATTTTTTATTGTTTTGGTACTCCAGGAGATATTTCAATATTTAACATTTATTCTGTGACTGGGAGTTGTGTATGAGCTCATAGCTTGCAAAGCTTTAAGTAAAGTGAGCTAATAGTCATACACGATCCACAGAATACATTTTAATATATAGTCTATCCTTGGGATTTTAAGAAATATCATATGCAAATTCTGGAAAATTAAAAAAACAAACACATTTTTAAAATATTCTTTTATAAAATACACGGAGCTAGCTGGTTAGCTGGAGGCCTGTTCATTTCAGTAGTCCAGTAAAGAATTTTTGGGGGCTATTCCTTGGAAAAAAAGCATTTAGTGAAAACAAACAAAAAAGCAACAACGTCAAAAAAAAACCTGTTTAATTATTACATAAAACCATGTATTTTCCACTAAATACTTTCATTCCAAATGCTGTTCCTTTTATCAGAATCAGTCTTGAATGAAAGGTAAAAAAGGCCACTTAGCTTCAGTGTTTTCTTTCTTTTTTTTTTTTTTTTCCTGAAAATAAAGTTTTTAATGTTGCTGTAGGGAATGTTTTTCTGGGCCACATTTTATGAAATTTCTTTAGCTAGTAGGAATAAATAGGCTCTTGGACAGTTTGTAATAAGTTAGAGTCAAACTTTTCATTGTTTCTGAAGATGTGTATTTTGCATTTTCTGTTCTTGGTTCTCACCAGTTGTTTACATCATGTGCTAGTAGTGCTGAGGTAATGCCGGCTGGTGTACTGTAGGTCCTTTCCAAGGTTTGAAACTTCCATAGTGACATCTTGAATTACATGCTTTCCACAGATGAATTATTTTCTGTGTGTGTGTGTGTGTGTGTGTGTGTGTGTGTGTGTGTGTGTGTGTGTGTTTAATCCATCTTGTTTGCTATTGCTAGGTTGAACAATATGTTTTGTTTATAGCCCTATCCAGCAAGTATTACTGTCTTTTTTTAATTTTTTTTAATCATCTCTGAGATAAAACATTTTAATATAGACAACAGGGCAGATTTCTGTAGGGTTGTTTAAACTATGGAACAAGATATTTGAGTCCCATTTGGTTTGTAAAATGGTTTTCATAAATGATGGTCTGAATGCAGAGGACATTATTGGATTATTCACAATTATATTTATTTATTTTGGTAGCATCTAATTTTAGCTGAATAGAGAACAGTGATGATGCTCTCTGGTGTTGTACTTGTCTGATATTATCTCTCTGGAAGTGTGTAACATTGACACATATACTAGCTAAATAAATAGCAGCAGTCAGAAAATGTTTTCCAATACAACAGATCATAGAGCTGGAGATTTGGTGAAAAAATAGTGGTTGGATTGGTGTCTAATTTTCTTGAGCAAAAAGGGAAAACACGGAGTTTACTGATGAAGACAGATATAAAATCACAGATTAGCACCGGCAAATGACAGAATCACAGGTATCCATCAGTGTCCCGATCAGTGGATTATCATGATTTTTCATCGTTATGATCACACTTCTATGGCCTCAAAGAAAGAGTTGTGCAATAGTAATGACACATTCAACAACTTTTTTTAAACCTCTTTTGAACATGAACTCACGCTAAAACAATTAATCGAGAAAAATCATCCTGTGTCAGTGGGTAGAGGGTTAACTTTTAAAACAGGCTTATTGTTGTATAAAAGAGCTAATGTTTTGAACCTTGCCATCAGTTTGAAATCGAATGCGCTATGGTTTTAAGCCAAAACAAAAAATGGTCATCATTTGAATGTTTGTCTTTGATTTACATTAACTTTCCTATTTATTCATGTGATTTGTTTTAAATGTCACAGGACGTCCAAATAAAGCTACGTGATGCTTTCAAGAAAATGGGAGATGAGTTTATGACCTATATGTATGCAACACAAACCAAGGTTTCTCTTTGCTGCTTCTTTTTCTTCACTCACACTATCTATACTGGTCATAATTACTATCATTATGACCCATTGCTGGTTGTGTTTGTGTGTTCTGTAGGAATACCTCCCTTCAGACATCCAGACCCTGTTTACCACATGCAGAGAGATGATCAGAAACATCCACAATAGCTTCCAGAAACTGCGGGACCGAGCAGAGAGAATGGCTGAGCGTTCCAAGGAGAACTCTACAGATCTGCTGATGTTTGGGAAGGAGCTGAGGTAAACAATATGTACACATCAGCTGTACATCATTTGTACAGTGTTTTTGATGATTACTCTATAACAATACTAATAATACCCCTAGAATAATTTTAAGGAATGACACTTACTTTGCATTTCTTTTAAATATGTTTTAGGGTTTCGATAATCATGGCACATGTGTTTGAGAAAATGCCACTTCCACAAAAAAACCCCCAAAAAACAAAAAACCCAACAACAAAAGAATTTCATCTGTTGGAAGAAAAGTAGTTTCTTAAACATTGTATTGTTTATTTTACACAACCTTTGCCTATTTTTTGAGGGTGCCATTTAGTCTATTTATAATTAACAAATTATTTAAATAAATTAAAATTTTAATAAAATAAGTCCTTATTTTTGTTGTTGTTTTTTTTTAAAATATTACATTTATTTTAATATCCATTTTATTAGAATTAATTTATTTGCTTGATTAATTTTTAAATTCCATTTATTTATTTATTAACGTGTTCATTATTTTTACTTTGTGTCCACTTTATCAGGAACACCTGCACAATCAACCAATCATATGACAGCAGCGCTATACATTAAATCCTGCAGATACAGCTCAAGAACATCAGACAATATTCACATCAAACGTCAAAGTTTAGAAAAATTTGCAATCTGTATGATTTGAACCATGGCAGTTGTCGGTGCCAGATGAGCCGGTTTTAGTATTAGAAACTGCTGATCTCCGGGGATCTTCACACACACTGTGATCTGTAGAGTTTACACAGAAGGGTGAGAAAAACTGAAATATATTGCCTGAGTGAAAGTTAGCAAGAGAGGTTGCAATCAGGAAAATGAGTTGTGTAACTAAATTAATTTAATCACTCTCTACACCCGCAGAAAAAAAACAGCACAGCATGCACAACACTTCTAACCTCAGTGAAGCAATTACAACAGCACAAAACCCACATTGGTTCCACTCATCAACCAGGAACAAGAATGTGAGATGATCACAGGTACAGACTCACCCAAATTGGACAGTTTAAGACTAGAAAAAAGCGCAGGTGATTATTATTTTCTAATCATCAACTAACTCTGAGCTCAGAACAGTCTTAGATTCCTTTGGATGAGTGAACCTTGATGTGGTCCTCTGCTCTTGTAGCCCATCCACCTTAATGTTTCATGTGTTCTACGTTCTGAGATGCTTTTCTGTTCATCATGACTGCAAAGATCGCTGTATACACAGAGTAGTCTGATTATTCTCATCTGACCTCTCTCTTCACAGAGATCACATTTTTGTCCATTATGTTTGAAATTAACAATACCTGAAGCTCTTGACCTGTATCTGCATGATTTTAGGCTTTGTGCTACCACATGATTAACTGGTTTGTGTAAATGATAAGCTGCACAGGTGTTCTTATTTAGGTGGATAAGGTGGGGAGTGTGTGTTAGCATCAGATATTTCCCTTTTGTGGCCTTTTGCATTTGCTGCATTTGCTCAGAAAGCAGCCAAGGTTGAGGGAAGTGCTGCTTTTGTTTAAGAGGAAGTCATGAATTATTTTGAGCTGTTCCTTTGAAATTCTTTGTGTTTAATTCTAGAGTAAAATTTTCAAGAATTAGACAACACAGCATTGTCTATAACATTAGTAGATACTTTTTTGCAGTGAAGGTCAGTAAATAATACATGTTTATAACTGTGTTCAGTTTTAATTTGATTGTGCATTTTCTCTTTACTTCTTTCTCCAGTACGTTGGGTTGTGACCCCTCACCTGTGCCTGTCCTAGACTCCTCTAAGAGCATGTGGGCTGATTTAAGACTTTCTCTGCGTGGCCTTTCCTCCGAATTCTCCCTGTTATCAGACAAAGCTGCCCAACAAGTACTGACTCATTTATAGGAAGGGCTAATGTAGAATAACAGAAGAGCTCATCTAACCCTGGAGTTATTTATGTTTTTTTATAGGGCAGAAGAGAAGAGGATGATGTGGTGGAGAAATTAAACTTCTTCCTAGATTTGCTGCAGTCATACAGGGTGAGTATGTATGAAGTGTTAGCATGCTTACCGTTCTGGATGTGTGAAATAATTAGGTAAATTATGTTATTATAGATTATTGCCTTAACATTTAGAGTAAATTTACAATTAAAAAGTATGTGTGTAAGATGCTTACTAAACATATGGTGCAGGATTTGTGCGAACGTCACGAGAAGGGTGTTCTACATGAGCACCAGAAGGTCCTTCAAAAGTACAGTGTGATGAAAAGACAGATGATGAGTGCAACTGTGCAACCAAAAGAACAGGTGTCTGTGGAGCAGCTGGAGTCTCGCATCGTGCAGGTAAGTCTACTTATAGACAATCAGCAAAGAAAAACCATAAATAGTTTAATACAGCATAAACACTAATTATTTGAAACTTAATTATAAAAACAAAAACAAAAGGAAAAAAACACTGCCAGGCAAAAAAAAAAGTTCTGCAGTCTAATATTTTGTTGGACTGCCTTTAGCCTTGATTATAGCACATAATTGCCTTAGCAATGTGTCAACAAACTTAAACAAAATTGATTTCTGTCCAGAGGTAGGTTCATTTTTTACCGACGTAGAAAATCGAACCACTCCATAAAGTCTTCTCCAGCATATCCCAAGGTCAGGACCATGTGGTGCCAGCTCAGCACATTATGTTGCTGAGCCTCGACCTGACCAACTGAAGCAACGATGCCATAGCGATTATATGCTATTATAAAGGGTAAAGATAGTCAAACAAATTATTAGAGTGTACAACCTTTCTTTTTTTTGGCCAGGCAGTATATATATATAAAAAGGTGAATTACATTTATAAAATTATTTAGTCCCTTTGCTCAGTTACTTTAAAATGAGCTTAGGACAGTGCTTGAGAGATTTTGGAGCTTTGAAGGTCCTTTTCAATGCAGGAATTTTTTTTGGTAATTCCTACAGGGAATAACTTTAGGAAAAGTCAGGAGTCCTAGACATGGCCACTCAGTCAAACTGACACCCCATGTAATTTTTTTTTACTTGTTTTGAGTGTGTATATATATATATATATATATAAGAGAGAGATTTTCTGTTTCTAAGTTCCTGATTTAACCTTGACTATTTTCTTCAACTGTTGCATTCACCTCGTTGTGACTCACTTATGAAGTTCAGAGTGCTGGCAGGAGGTGCAGTGGTTTATGAAAAACTGCACTGATAAAAGCAGTCAATTGAGATGTTATGTTTATAGCAGAGAAAGTTTCTTAGAATATATATAATATAGTTTATTTTCATTACAGATAAAATTATTACTGTTAAAAATGTAATGTAAGTGAAAGGGTTATTATATGGGGCCACCTCTTATATTTAACCCAGTAAATTAAAAGAGGGTTATTTTTATAGAGGGTAATTTGCTCTCTAGAATGCTGGGGGAATTTTGGTTTCCTCTAGTTTATGAGAAGAAACTGAACCAGAGGAAGTAAAAATGACAGAATGTTCCTCATTTCCTGTTGATGGCTTGCTCTACATGCCCAGTCTTTCAGAGACATAATGCTTTAAACTGCCCCCACTAATATGATTCATTGACCAGCCTCTGTAAAAGTAAGAAAGCTGATTTATAAGCTATTACATACATAGTCCTCATTCAGGCCACAATATCTCTGACTTTCTTCCTGCAGCAGGAGAATGCAATCCAGACGATGGAGCTACGAAACTACTTTTCCCTGTTCTGTGTGCATCAGGAAAGCCAGCTGATCTTTGCCTACCTGCCCATCACGTCACATATCCTAGGGGCCTTCGTTAACTCACAAGTGGAGAGTCACAGAGAGGTGAGAATGATCAGATTCACAAGATTTTACATGATATGGTCAGACAGGGAAAAAGAGCAGTGAAAGAGTGGTGACTTGTTTCCATTGTATAAAAAAAAAGTAAATGGCACCGATTTTATGAAAGTAAATTGTCACGAAGCAAATTGTACATAATATGAGAGGAAAATTCCAATGAACTAAAATCAACCTGTATGAGGTTTTTTAATTGTTTAGTTGAAAGTTTTTTTTTTTGTTTTTTTTTTTTAGATTAATTAATTAATTTATTTATTTAGGTATTTCCTCCAAGATCCTGTGTTACATAATTTTGACCCACACTAAAGAGTCATTAAAAAAACCTTTTTTAAAAGTTGCGTGACATTACAGCTAGGTAACACTGCAGTCGGATACTGTCACGTTACAACACAAGATTAACGTACAGTACTAAATTCATTGGGTCTCTATTTGTGATCTCCCTATATATTTAACCCGCTGCAGCTTAATTGGGATTAAGTAGGAAATTTGACATACTGAGATATTTTCTTATATTTGGAAAGAGAATTTACTATGCTTCAAAATGAGATATAATACATGATTATAGCATGAACATTGACTGAGTTGCATCACTTTAGCAATACAGTTAGGGAACCAGTTTCTGAATATGCGCATTCGAAACTCCCTAGCATGCATACGCTAAATGAATTTGGCTCTTCACCAATCAGCATGATCATACTAGCGTCTTCATATCAACAAAGGAGTTCTATTTAAACCAAGTCATGATTGTTTTAAGGCTTCTGGCACCAATTATGGATAAGAAGAAAATACCCTGAGCAATCACAAAAACGTTTTGAAAATCTGCAAATTAAGTGGATATTTCCACTGTTTTACAACAACTTGGACATAGAACCTTTTCTTAAACAAGCAGTTTAGCATGGATAGATTGTGTTCATGGAAATTTGAACTTGGACATGTCTAAAATTACACTTTGAAGGATGTATTTTTGGCAATATCACATTTTTATCCAGGTAAGCCATTTTCAACTTTATCCATATTATCTGACTTAATCCATATTATGCTAGAGCGGATCACATATTTAAACTGAATGATGACTGAAGTTATGCTTAAAATTAATATACACCACTTGATTCTCTCTTTTAAACTGGAAAGAAATGAAAGGCTTCTCCTGTTACACTGCATCATCAGGTGATTTTGACTTACAATTATGAAGTTGAACTGTGCTAACGTGTCTGATAATTTGCATTAGCCTGTTTGTAAAGACCGTCATTTTTGGTTCGCTTTGCTTTCGTGAGTGTGAATTCTCAAAAATATGGTGTAGATGCGTCCATTTCAATAAGGAAAGATTCCAAGGACAAGAACAGTAAACATGTGCTAAACATGAGATATACTAGTATATCAATACAGAGATAAACTGGTATACTTTTTGAATAAAATAAGACCATGCACACTTACACATACTACATTACGTTTCCACACACCAGACAGGCAGCTGCTTGTTTACATGTACGCATGCATGGTGTGTATATATATACCAGTACATGTAGTGACTTACTGATTTGTCAGTTGATCTAGTGAGGTTTTTTTTTTTAACAAGACCTCATCCACTTTTAAAAAGTTGATGTACAGAACTTTAAAGTAAAAGGAAAGCCTTCCAAACTGCTCCTGTTACACTTAAATATGTACATTTTTATTATCAGTTGGTTTTTTTACTTACACTTTAAGAATTGCAGTCTGCTAAAATCTGTTGGATAGTTTGCATTAGTCTGCATGAAAAGACTTCTGTTTTGTCATGAGAGT
Organism: Neosilurus hyrtlii; assembly: GCA_028564935.1. NCBI lineage: Eukaryota > Metazoa > Chordata > Actinopteri > Siluriformes > Plotosidae > Neosilurus > Neosilurus hyrtlii. The sequence goes on along the minus strand of JAOUQZ010000028.1, from coordinate 13,607,765 downwards.
GTGAAATTACAAGAATAGGACATGAATCAAGCTTTTTAATGTTGGGAATGTGTTCCTAAAAATTGTGATTGTCGAGGATTTACATTTCCAAGGACGAGTTTAAATATAATGAAATACTTCCACAGGGAATCAGAAATAGAAAAAAAGATATTTGAAATGATGATCATATCATAAAGGCCATGAAAGTGCAGTATAACAGTAATAAAGGACTGTTCCTCATTCCCAGAAGTTCTAAACATTTAATGCACGACTTGACACCTTAACTGTTAATGAATGCAAGGTGCTGCACCAAGCTTTATTCAACATCTCAGGGTCAATGGTCTCTACTTCATTCACCAATAAGAAATAGAAGCCAGTCAATGCACCAGGTCCAGAGGGTATTCAGGCAAGAGTGCTTAAGCGGTACTCAATCTGAAGCATTCTTAATCTTTCTGGAAATCATCCATGTTGCCTCTGTGCATACATTTTTGAAAATATCTACAATTATTCCAGTGCACAGGATACCACACCCTTCGAAACGAAACCACAACTGGCAGCTTTCAGTTGCTTCTGTAATTATATAGTGCCTGGAGAGACTGGTGCTGAAATCCAAGCTTCTAGTTCACAGCTGGTTCCAAGCCCACAAGGCCAGGCGTCCTGCATTCTTTGTTGCACGGGATCCTCTTCGAATTGAATACTGCAATGACCAAGAAACTGCATCATGATTACATCTCTCCAGTAATCATTCATATAGACAATTTTGCACAAGCAGTAAATCACCTGTGCCCTCCAAGGACGTTCACTCTTTGGCCAAAGGTATGAGGATGCCTGATGTTCACCCTCATACAAGTATGAGGATCTTAAGCAAACATTTGCCACATAATTGGAGGCAAATGACTGCATAACATGTTTTCATATGATGTAACATGACAGTTTCCCTTTACTGAGGGCCCCAAATCTCTTCCAGCACCAATTCCGCATGCACAAAGCAAGTTCTATTTTAGAATGCTGAACTGGAAAAACTTGAGTGTCCTGTACAGAACCCCAATTTCAACCCCACTGAACATCTTTTGATTAATTACAATGCCGCTGACTGCACCCCAGTCCCCTCGCCTGTCATCAGTGCCTAGCCTCACTTAGGCTCTTGTCACTGCACAAACACAAATCCCAATAGCCATACTCCAGAATCTTAAATGGAGGTGATAACAAAATGTCTCAGTGCCATCACTTTTTATTAGCAAACATTGAAAACAATGAAAGGCATTACTTAGACCAAAACATCCAGCTTGCTAACTCTGTTTGTCATATTTAGCAGGAGAAATGCATTAGTATTTATATAAGTAGTGGGCGTGAACTTGAAAGACAGTGTTGAGACTTGTGCAATCACAGTGATTTCAGAGCATGAAAACATTGCAACTTGGGATTGTTTGGAATTCTGTGAAACAAGAAAGTTATAGATTTCAGTCCCAAATCATGCTCGGCAAGGGCATTTTTTTGTGGGTTTCCTCCAGGTACTCTGGTTTCTTGCCACAATCAAAAGACATGCACTTTGGGCTAATTGGCTGTTTCAGATTACCCCTAGGTGTGACTGTGAATGGTTGTGTGATTGTTGGCCCCGCAGTGGACTGGTGAGCTGTTCATGGTGTATCCTGCCTCCTCCAACAGTCGGCTGTGATAGGCTCCACCCTCCCCCTGACCTTAATAGGATTAAGCGGTTCGGTGATTGAATGAAAGGATGAATGAAGGTTTAAGTAGACTTTCTTCTGTAGATTTTTGGAGGTTGGTGTCCCAGTTCTCCACACTGACAAGGCACAATGTTGCCATACACTACATACACACGTGTATGTGTGAGCTCAACCATTGTACGTACTGTTTGTATGTTTATATGTTAAGAGGAAGTTTCTAAGGAGGACAATGAAGACATTTAACCAAACAGGAATCATTTGTAAGAGTGGTTCTTCTGCTTTAAAGACAAGCTTGAATAAAAGTTTACACCCCCTTTTTTGTGCATGAACCTTTTTCGAGTTGCTTTAAAGAAATATTTCTTTCTTGTTGGTCACTTTCCACTGAAATGCAGCAAATTGCCTTGAAATGGTTTATCCAATCACATCATGTAATGTTCCCTATCTCCCACACTCTATCAACAAATACAAAGAGTAGCAACGCAAGAAGGAACTTGGTTTTCTCTGTGGGTGTCACCGCTGTAGTGTGAGGCGAGAAGTCCTCCACGTTTAACTGTATTTATTATATAGAGAGAGTATTCTTGCTTACATATTTAGATGCACTTGGAAATATAATTCTGTAAAAAAATATGTATGTATGTATATGTATATGTATCAGGGCTTGAAAAATCTTCAGGAGCCTAAGTGCCTGGTCAGGCAACCTTGTTTTTGTGATTTTTTTTCATGTTTTGGTGCCCGGTAGTTTTTTCTTGGTGCCCAAATATAATATGTAATTTACAAGTAAAAAAAGCCTGCTTCATGATTTCTAGTGGGTTTTTTTTGTTTTTTGTTTTTTTTTTTTTCTATTTCAGGGGTTGCTTTGTTTGAAGTGCATGTGCGGAGGCAAAAAAAAAAAAAACAGAACTTAAATAAATCAGTTTATTTCAAACTAAAAATAACAGCTTTGTTATTTCAGATTCACTCTCCATCAGAATTTTTAGTAATACAGTTACCAATACAATGGAGTCTATAAATGCACTTTCATAACTTTTTATAAATGCAATTTACTCTCAACTTTGTCTGGTTGCATGCGAACAAAGTCTGCCAGAGCCATTTTGTCACATTTTATGACATCTGATAAACGGAAATTATAATTCTCGCTCAAAATGACAGCGTTTCAGAAGATAGCTGAACACGGGAGTCTGAGTATGGCAGCAAATGAATGGCCTTTTATTGACTTACCTGGAAATGTCCGTTACAGCGAGGGATCGGTGGGTTGTGGTGTGTGTGTGTGTGAGTACGCTCTGTTTGACGTGTCTGTGTGCTACGAAATGATTTTGAATACGTTAGTTCAGTGTTTGAAGACGGGAATCAGGTGCCTGGTTGGGCATGTTGTACTCTGCATTTTATTAATTTTGGTGCCCCTGTCGTCGGACAGGGTGCCTGCGGGCATTCGGGCACCCGATTTTTCGAGCCCTGTGTATGTATGTATATATCTATGTGTGTGTGTACACCTTTTGTTTATTTAGAAACAGAGATTTTACGAAAATGTATATTGCAGGAAAGGTTGATTTTTATTTTTTAGGTATTTTTAATTATAGGTGTTAGTGAGTTTTTTTCACGGAATCATTTGAAAGCAATTCATTTTGTTTACTCATGTTGAGTTTTGGAATAACAACTGTTATGACTTAAAAAAAAAAAAGGAACAGAAATCAGAAAGGGGACTTTTTCACAGCACTGAATGTCACACTGTGGAAGAAAAATGCATTCATATTTAATTACTAATTGAAATATTCATTAATGTCCTACAAGAAGGTGAATATTTAGCAAGTACAAGGTTTATAGCAGTATGACAACCAGAATAGATATGTTTTTGGATGCTAATGCAGTAACACTTTCAATTTACTGGCTAGCTGATGATGTCTTCATTCATGGAAAATATGAAGTGAACTCAACACCTTTTTAGATGAATTGGAACACTGACTGCACTCCAGATTTCCTCACCCAACACCAGTACAGTGCTGAATAAACACAAATCCCCACATAAATCACCCAAAATTTAGTGAAAAGCCTTTAAACAATGGTGCAGCTTATTATAATTGCAAGTTGGAACAAAATCTGGAACACAGTGCTATGACTGGTCAGATGTCCACATACTTTTGGAAACAACTTTGGTACAACTTGGGAAAATGTATGTATTTTTTTTCTTTTCTATTAAGGAGACTTTCTGTGAGATCCAATAACCTAAAATTGAGCTTAAGGTAATTTTAAATTATAGGCAGCAATTTCTTTAAAACAGAGCACTACTTTAATTAATTTTCGAATGGATTGGTTATGTGAAGACATTTAACTGCCGGTTACATTTTCTATGTGCACACGTTTTATAACACTTTTATGGCCTTGTTAAAGTACATTCTATTGATGAATTAATTCAACAGAAAGCTTTCGGTGCTCTCTTCAGGACTCTGTACAAGTAGAAGCCGATTGTGGTATTATTGTGGTGATGTCTTTTTAAAATATACAGTACTGTGCAAAAGTCTGAGGAACATGTGAAACATCATGAAATTTAGGTTTTTACATAATACAGTACAAAACAATGTGACAACCTTTGTTTAAAAAAATTATATTCTCATGGGCAGTGTGTGTGGTTTTATAAGGACATGTACTGTTAGTGTTACTGAGCGTCTTACAGAACCAAACACAGTTGTTTTGGAGGTTTTGACTGTTGCACTTGGTTCCGATACTATATTATACACAGGAATGGCACTGATCTGACTGGTTTGCTATCTCAGGATTATAATCAATTATTAAATGAAGCAAAGTATGATATTGATAATTATTCCAGTCGCGGAGGTCTGAGAGCGGATAATTCCCCATATCATACAAAAGCTGAATTATCTAATTGTTTTACTATCCATTCAAAATATTCTCATAGTCATTCAACTTCAATGTCAATGGATAAGTTGGCTTGAACAAGAATACCTAAAATTATTTGGTGGCTTTTCACCAATCAGAAACAAGAAAATATTTTGAATAAATGATAATGGATATTACCCACCTTTCAAACTCTGGATAATACATAAATCAAAACATTGGATTAAAAACTCAGTTTTTCAGCAAACATTCAACAAAATGCTGTCCTAAAAGGACACAAGATGGCCTTTGTGTATTTCAGTGTTAAACTCCCCCCAAGAGTTATTAGCATCAGGCACGGTGGATATTGATAAACAAACTATTCAGAGATGTCCACAGCATGTTTGGTGAATAATTGTTTCTTTACTGACATACAATGTAATATTCAGTTCTGTGCTGGAAAAAGAGTGTTTGAAAGCCTAAAATATTTTTAGTGCTGACTGGATAATGTACAAGTCGAAAAAATTTAAATTACATTTTGTACAAAAAATAGGGTGCCTTAGACTTTTTATTCAGTACTGTGTGTTTCTACAGCTTTAAAGAAAACACTGTGAACTATGCAGGGAATGTGAAATCACACTGGAAATGTGTTAACTTTCCCTGGGACTTTTACAGAAACCCAGTCTGAAACCCTCATCTGCTGCTTATCTCACGATCTTGTATTTTTGTCTCTGTGTAGATGGGCCAGGTGTGGAACAATCTTCGCTCCAAGCTGAGTGGACTTTTTGCAGACAGTAATGGATGTCAGTCTCCTCCTCTCTCGCCAAAATAGCAGAACAGGGGGAAGTGGAAACTTTTGGGCTGCCAGAACCGCTTCAGGCAAATTTCCTCCAAAACACTACCATGCATGATGGGAACTTGATAGTTCTCTTTCTCTGTTACTTTGTGCTCATTTCTATGCAGAAGCAAATCAATATTTTAATATCAGTGCTAATGGTAAAATGACACCAACATATTTTGTATTCAAATAAATCTACTTTACTATCCTTGTAACACAAACAAGATTTTACTCTTTATTATTATTATTTAGTCCTATATGCTGTATAGGCAATGATTAAGCTAAGGGTGTAATTTTAAGAATGACTTAATTTTGTATAGAATCATATAAAACATCTTGTATAATATGTTTACAGCCAGAAGATGGCAGTATTGTTGCAAAGAGATTTCAGATTTTAATTACTCCACAAGGCTGCAGAGATTCTTACTCCATGTAGTGTATAACTGTAAAACCTTTTGAGCGGGGAGTTGCATGATGGCAAAGTGGTTAGCACATCAGTCTCACAGCAGGAGGGTCCTGGGCTTAGCGAGGGTGTTTCAGTGTGGAGTGTGTTCTCCCTGTGCGTGCGTGGGTTCCCTCGAAGTTTTCTGGTTTCCTCTCGCACTCGAAAGACATGCACATTAAGCTAACTGTGTATTCTAAATTGTCCTTTATTGTGAATTTAGAGTGTGACTGGTTGTGCAATGGTCTGATGAGATGTTTTGGGTAAACCCTGCCTTCACCACATATTTTTCAGGGATGCCTTCCTGTGACCCCAATAAAGGATAAAGCAATTCAAAAGACAACATGCTATGACTTGTAAGTAAAATAATACTGGCATAGGGTCAAGTTTATGACTGTAATTATTTCCTTGGTAAACAAACCAGATATTCTCTTCTCATTAAAAAAAATAAATAATTGCAGAGTCTTAGCCCAAATCTAGATCTATGTAGTCAGGGTAGGCGTTAATAACAATACATAACAGAAGAGGACCGGACATCTGAAGAACACACCAAAGATTCAATCAGTGTGTCTCAGGTGAAAATATAAAGTAAAATGAAAGATTGAATATAAATATATATATTGGGGGGGGGGGGGGGGGGGGGTGTTAGACACTTCAGTATATTCTTCTAGTTTTTGCAAACACTAAGTTTTATTTGCTTGATAGAGGTAACATGCAATAGTTTGCCCTCTGCTGGCATTATGGGAAAATTACAACCTCACATTTTCTTGGCTGCCTTTGCTTGCTTTTGTCATCCATGTACATGTTGGCTAAACAACAATAAAGCAAGAGAGTATTGCAAAAATTGTATTTAATGTGGTCATAATTAACAAAACCATAAGCAGCTTCCATGGCATGAAATATTTTCAATATTTCTAAGTGTAAGTACTGTCAATGTTTGCAGTTTATCTCTATAGAAACTGTGAGTAAACAGCATGTCAGAAATGATAAATCTCTCAACTCATAATAGACATTTTAAGGTGTAGATATTTATTAAGCTATTTAGCTTTGCCAAAGAAATACCAACAGAACAGCATCAGCAGCTTGTTGCTCTGAATAATAATATAATCCAGTAAAATGCATCACAATTTCAATAGATTACAGAGAGAAATCCCCTTCTTTAGCATCTATTTACATTACACACCACAATATGGAATATTTGGGTTAATTCTGCACCATTACACACTGCAAAAAGAGACATTTCAATTTTCAAATTTAATAGTCTTCATTAAAATATTTGTTAGATTGTTCAATATGTGATATATTTGACTAAGTTTCCACTTAGATATAATATGCTTAGATATAATTTAATTTTTTTAGAGTAAAGGGATAAAACTACTTATATATACATAAGAACTACTTTGAAATCTTGTGTATACAAACTAATTAAAGAGAGCTCAACTAAAAATCTGAGACATTAGGCAATGTTCGAAATATCTATAGCCTAGCAAAATCTACAGTACAATGAGGATTGGTGTATATATTACACAGGAATCTGATTTTTTACTCTAGTTCAGGAAAATGTTTTTTTAATATACACTCATTCATATTTCTAATCGGTGGAAAGTCATAGAATATTTTTTGCTATTCTTCTACGAGCCGATTGATTGCATTGGTGCCATCAGGCAAGTTGAATGATTATTGCACGATTGGCACAATCTAACTATTTAAAAAATATTTTGAATGAATAAAACAGTTATAGAATTGGGGTTTCGTATGATATGGAGAAATATTTAGTCTCGGAGGGTGTTATCCGCCGAGGCCTAACAACCCCTAAACCTCTGTCCTACTTCACACCTGATTCAATTATTGTTTTTTAATCCACCCTGCAAAGTCAGGATAATGCTTAAATAAAATCAGTTGGCAAAAACCTACAGCTGGCTATGGTCACGTATTCAGAAATTCAACAAAATTCCATTCCAATAATACAAAGAAAGCTATGCAATATGACCTTCGTAAAAAAAAAAAAAATTAATGGGTTTCAAAAGATGCAATAGTGGAGCACATGTGACCATTACCATGCATTAAAAATGTAAAAATACAACAGCAAAACTTGTTTTACGTTTACTTTTCTGATGTTCCTGTCTAGTATATACTACAACAATTATTCACCTCAGGCTTGGAGAATGTCACTGAATAGCCTTTTATTTGAATAGGTAATACACCTATATTCATCCTGGATTCAGTAAAAAATTGGGAATTAAACGATAATGTATTGGATTAACCCCTTAATCAAACTGAGCAAAAAAAAAGAAAAACAAATAGGAACACTGCTAGTATAGAAAAGCATGTAGGGAACACTCACTCAGTAAGAGAAACCTAACATGTGAACTATCAGCATAAGACAGTATGTTTTAAAACAGTATAATTATTTGCTCTTAAACACACAGCACAGTTGATGTGTTTGACCCCATTCTGACACCCGTTTTTGGATATATACACAAGTGGACAGCCGAGACGGTATTTTCCAGCAGTCTTCAGTGAACGCTTCAGACTAGATTTCATGCATAAATCGGGCCAGGCAGCTTCAGTGTTGTCCAAGACATTTAAAATGGCTTTTTAAATAAATTACACTTGGAAGAAATTTTACTACTTCCTTTCTTCCGTTAAGGACAGTTGAGTGTATATAGTGCACCTCACAGGTTCAATAACATCATTACATTACCACCTGTTTAGTGAGCCAGTTCATAGAGAATATAAAGCATGTTTGTAGTGAATATGGAACTGATTAATATTTAAAAGCATTTTGATTCAATTAACTACAGAATTATACTTATGTATTGAACGGACTATGCCGCAACCTGGACAGCCTTAAACACATGAAGGTCTCCCCAAGAAGATTGCTGCAAGATCCAAGGTTCTACACATCACAAATTGTCTCCAACCTTCACCTCTCATCTCCTACCCTCAGAACAATGGATCTTTATTCCTTTTATTATTAATATTTAAATATATTTAATAAATTATAATAAATTGCTAAATCAACTTCCTTTGCCTGACCTGATTTGTTCCAAAAATGTCTGGAACTCAAGTCAGTCCGTCACAAATATAAATATATATATATATATATATATATATATATATATATATAATGATAAATTCCCTGATGGGTGGGCAACCACGAAACAGGCTTGTCGGGATGAAATTGTAGTAGTTATTTTTTCCCCACATACTATATATATATATATATATATATATATATATATATATATATATATATATATATATAT